>JAODTK010005914.1:0-163866 GCA_026419785.1 Sclerodactyla briareus
CCCTTGGTCCAAGTTGCGTACGCAGGAGTGTAAATTCGCCCTCGATCTTTCAGTGGCTATCGGCAATTCCCCAGGAAATGTGACTCTCTCATACACGTTTATTCCAAAAAAAAGGTCAGCACCAAATACGCATTATGTGAGTGGACTAAATGTTCCAAATATGTAAAGGGAAGGATAGTGCAGTCGTCCTCTCGTCCTCTCGTCCTTTAAATTCCCCTCGGAAACATTCACTCTCAAACACAACATGTGAGAAAGATAAAATATAGAGAGACAAATCGCATGTATCGAGCTGAATTGTCAAAAATTTTTCAAACAGGGGGGGGACACCCCAGACAGGCGATTAAAAATATGACCGTGGTTAATGGGCCAATTTTCCCCTGGAAGCAAGGTGCGGCGATCATGGGGGGCGGGGAGGCGGGGGTGACAGCGTTCCCCAATTGGGGGACGCAATGATTTTGTCCCCCCAATAGTTAGCCGAATGGTTTTTCGGACACTGTATGCGATCATATCCCGCAGTATAACGTAAGTGTTTAAACAAAATGCATTGTGACTACACTGATCAAAATGAGTGAATGTTGCGCTCCTTTCGAAACTTTTGCGCGATACGCGCGCGGAGGTATTTCGTGTGCCTTTGGTAGGGCTAGACATATGATGTGCCTTGTGCAAATATATGATGGTTTCCTTAACAAAAAATGCCTGACAATATACTCTGTGTTGTACTGAATTATCAATAAAAGATTTAAAATAGAGTAGCAGCAATCAAGTCATGAGTGAAACTTGTTGAACTGGTGCCCATGGTGCGGGTAAGAACACCTTTAAATAGCCGTCGAAGATTTGGCCAGGGGACGCCACAACATCGTGCAAGACATGATTCAAAATTCAAGTGAAGATAGGTTATATCCAAAAATTGCCTAACTTTTCGATGGAACGTCCAAAAGTGTAAAGTTCTCGCGAGCTTGCGACGCAGTGAGGTTTCACTTTTGTGCTATACTCATTTGGCAACCTGTCTGACCCCAATTCGAAGTCCCGTGCGCCTGTGGTCCGCAAAAAAGGAAAATTGAGGCCGTAATCTTTGAATAAAAGATCTCAGGCCTATCTAGTGAGGTCAAAGAGGGGTCAGCTGCAATGTCGTTGGTCAAAATTGGATCCTGTGAAATCTCGAGCTTCGAGCGAACGTAGGGGTTGTTGACATTGCCCATTTCCATTGCTACTTCATGACCGTACCTCCTTGCATCGCTGTTGTTGAAGAATTGGTCACAGCACCCCAACGCAAAAACCTTGAAGGTGATCCCGAAGGCGGAAAAGTGTATGAAGAAACTTCCCTAAAATAAAAATTTGTTATCGATTTTGGGAATGCTACTTGTCCCATGAGGCACGGGAAAGTGCTGTTTCCTGCAAATCTAGGGTCTGTCAAACGAAAAAAATTTATCGTACGCTACGCGGACACCCAGTGGCGCTCCGCTTAGATAGTATTCATCTTGTCCACCCCACTCAATCGCCAACACAAATAGCCGTCCTTGCCCGGACTTTCCGGAAGGGGAATCCACTTCTTTTGCCCCCTCCCAGACGGCGATCAAAAAGGCACACCACAAAAAAAATCCTGGGTTACCATTGGGAGCCATGTTTCGAAATCCTGAGGAGGGTCATTTTTATCCGCTCGAGGTTATCTAGAAGACTAGATAAATTTGTAGACGCTATCTCACGCCATCAAACCAGTAAAATGTTTGTACCTCACGCTTTGGTACTATTTACGCCAATATCGAAGTCCAGGGAAGCTGGTTCCCCACCCAAAAACACCACCAAACGTTGCCAATGACCATTGACCCTTTAACGGGAGTCAAGTTTTATACACCCATGAAAAGACTGTTTCTTTTGAAATTTTTATTAGGCATTAATATATAGGAATGACAGGGCGGGGGTCCTGCTTCGATGCCCGGCACTGGGCATTTCCAGTCATCTCAGGGGTATCTAAATCAACCAAGTTTTGTAGTGCGTTTCGCGCAAAGATGGGGGTGGGGCACTGCGCTTAGATAGCTCTTCTGTCCAAACCTTTGGCCGACCCACTTTTTTGTAGCTTGATACGCGCCTGGAACTACTTCTTGTATTATTTACGATTGGTGATGATTTTCCAGGATTAACAATATCACTAAAAAAACACTTGGAACAGAATTATCATACTTATAAATGACCATTACAAATCTTGTATATATGGATTTAATCAAAATCTTGAGAAGTCCCCATTCAGAATGGAGAACGTAGTAGAATGTCGACGGCATGAAAGTTTCTAATCTTGAGGAGCGATCGAATAACTGCGTGAATACGTTTGAGTTCGGTGCAAGGAGCCACGCCAAAAACCTCGATGCCATACGAGATGCAAGAGTGATAACGTGAATATACAGTTGCATTGTGACACATGTCGTCCTGAAGTGATGTCCGGAGACGATAAAAAAATACCAGTGGAATAATGAGGTTGCTGCAGAGGCTGTTATGTGATCCTTAAAGGAGAGCCTATCTTCATAAAAAGCTTAAGACTTGGTACTGGTGTACTCTACCAATTTAAAAATTGTTTGCATGAAATTAACTGGACAGACATGTACAGTACGATCGTTGGGATTGATGAAATAGAAAAATTTGTTTTACCGAGATGACAGCGTGTTGAGATTGTTGTATCGAACCAGAACTTAAGCTGATTCAGAAAAAAACGTTTTTGCCTTGTTGATGAGATAGGTACAGCAGCATCAGAGACAAAAAAATGAGGGGTCGTCAGCGAAAAGCCTCATTGGGATTAGGACCAACATGCTAAAGTCGTAACCAGCATTGAAAATAGAAGTGGCCCTTAAAAAAGAACCCTGGGAAAACCCGGTGGTAAATGTTCAACAGCGATTCGACCCATAACACCGTTGACCAAACACAGTTCTGGCTTCTGCCAGAAAGGTACTGCTGTAAGGTTCTCGAGAGCTTACCATGGATACCAAGTGAACAGTTTATTGAATGGGACGTTATGATCAACGGTGTCAAAGGCCTTTTTGAGATCCCAAAAACAAGACCCAAGACACTGTCCCCCTATCGAGGGGTGGTAGGTGCGAATCGAATTCGATTTCTAAAAGAGCATGGGACCCGGTAGCGTGGCGCTTCCTAAAACCAAATTGGAAGTCGAAGATATGTTATAGTTCATGACTCCTTTAGGCGTTTTTTCAATAATTTTCCGAGGGAATCATATTGGACACATGGTAAGAGGATGATAGGCGATAGTCTCCGGCAGCGTACGGTCCTGTCTTATTAAATTGGGATGACCTTGCTCCTTTGAGAGCATCAGGGTGGGTACACCCCAAGAAAGCAATGACAAGGTTAAATATGTGGCAGAGGAGAGGAGAAATGGTGTGACCCACTGCTCAATATCACTTGGTGAATACCGTCAAACCAGGTGATTGCCACGTTTGAGACAATTGATTTCAGTAATGACTTGCTGATTTGTGATAGGAGTTAAGGAAATTGTGTGAGGAATTTTATTAGCAAAAAAGTATTAGGATTTGCATCGCTGCAAATATTCATTGCTGAGATTGCGCCGATGGTGGGCAAAGGTAATCGTTCATGGCATTAGCATACCTGTCTTATCGGTTACAATGGCGTCATTGTAGGACACGCTTGGAGAGAGTACTAGAAGTGTCTTTTTGCGGTTTAGGAAGCTCATTCAGCACAGCCCAAGTTTTTTGAGCGGAATTGGGCTGTCATTAACATGGAGCAGTAATGTGAGGATTTAGATTGCTTAATAGCCCTATTAAGATAGATCTATATCTCTTCAGAGATCCTTTCCTCTCAGTCATGCGGTTATTAATTGTACTTGCGAAACAAAATATTGTCTTATGGATTGAGTTAGATGCCAGCTGTTAGACCAAGGCTGGTCTTAGACTTTTTACGAGACAGTTTACCTCTTGGGAAAGATATGTTCATGTAGCAGATGATTATCATGGAATCATGGAAGCGTCATAACACTTTTTTGAGTTCATTAAACATCTCTTGGAGTCGGCTCATTAAATGGAATGAAACAAACTTGGCAAGTTACTATCACTGTTAAATCGGGGACCAATGCCCCTGGTTGTAAGAATAGAGCTTACTGTTATTACTAATAAAAATCCTAAGTGATGGGAAAAAGTTGGCGTGAAGAATTTTCTCCAGACCAATTCGATATGTTTTCTAATTTTTACAATAGGTGGAACCTTTGATTTTGTGCCCCCCCCCATTAATCTTGTCACAAAAAAAAAATTCACGACCACAATCTCCACATACTAGAAAAAGCGAGAGGAATGACTCTAAAACCTCTATTGCCTTGAATTATCAGGTTATTTCTTACCAGGGGGGACTGATCCCGAACACCTCGGCATGAGTTAACCTGCTGTGCATGAATGTCAGACGACGGGCCAGTGCTGCCTGAACAGCAGTTTTCTTTCATGGCCACATTTGGTATGCCTGACCGGAATTCGAATCCACGGAAGACCGACCCTCTACGAACTACTGTGCCATCCAACCACTCGGCAATTTGACATAGATTGGGAATGGCGCTCGAACAGAGAAAGGCATTAAGAGTGTAGCAGAAATGGCACATACCTAGCGTCAAAATGTACTTCAAACACACGTGCGCATCATTCTTTTTTAATCATCAATCAGCGAATAAAGGATATTCTGAGAATTAAAATACCGTACCAGTATACTGTATTTGATAGTTCTGCCGAATACAATGCATGATAAGCGCCCGCTGATGTGAATTATGTTGATTTTAATTCTGTTTGGTCAAAAGTCCTATGGACACTGGAAGTTGACGTTGCACGTACAGTGTGAAGAATCAATCTTTTGAAAACCACAACACCCTAACGAAACTACACCTCCTCCAAGCACAAAACTTCACTGATCCCCCCCCCCCCCCTATACTGATCAACATCGTAACCGATGAGATGGCGATGAATTGATTGCGATTTTCCACGAGTGGTGTCGGTTCAGAAACAATCTGCATTCGTAAAGGTTTGGTTCTGCCGCAAATATGCTGTAGTTAGGATCTTCTGTTCTAATCTACTGTAGGTGTAGAATTTTCTATCCCGTAACATGCACTCCCCTACCTCCCCACTAACATCCCTCCTCGTGCGGCTATAAATCCCAATCAGGATAAATCCTGATTGAAACAAACCATTGGACACCAAAACCAGCATGTGTGAAAATCTCTTTCTGGGTTGGCAGTTTTCATACCAACCGAAGCTAGAGTTTACAGACACTAAATCTCCCCCTGGTCAATGGGTTACATTGTTGGCTGTAGGTGCCTTACCACAAACAACGGAACTGCGACATATAAAGATGAACCACTATGCTGCCCGCTCCGCTCTGCAAGCATGGAATAATGTAAACAAACGTCTGTCACTAGAGCTCAATGGGATGGCTGTGGGGAATTGGTCATTAATGGATTATTGGAAATTTAATCACACTATGCAGACAGAAATAAACTCAGCCTAGCCAGTGCATTTGTCAATCTACCCACCAAGTTTCGACCTGATCGCCATGTACGGATTAGAAAGTGAATGATGAACGTGACACAAAAGGACGAACCCACGAACGAACTAACGACTAACAGCGCAATCTGATGACGTAGAACATGATGGCTTGTAGAGCTGTCTCTCAACCGTGGCAGCTAAAAAGGCCGTGATGATATTGCTGTGGTGATAATCTCGTCTATACCCCCGGGCGGTTCAGTGATGAGCATGGCCATTACTGGGCTCATTGTATTGACTGTTAGGAATTGTCTATATAAAGCAGGATGGCCAGCATTCGTGCGGTGAGCACCGCTCTCCCACACCCGGTGGAACCGGTGCGGTGAGCGGTGCGGTGGCAGGAACGGTAGTAGAGCGTCCTGCCCTGCACTGCCTGAGGTCCCTTTTCAAACCCCGTTGTCGTCACAGACCACCAACTTTTCTCACCACCGCTCCCTTCGCGTTGTAGGAATTGGCTGCACACGATTGAAGCTAAACACTCTTGTCTGTCTTTCATACGGTTGACGTTAAATGGCGATCGCCTCGTGATCAGAATTATCACACCCTTGCCTCTTACTCAGAGCACTTTTCGAAAAGAGTCTGCGAGTATTCGCCGGTGTCCTCCACACCACCCGAAAACTGGAGCCGACAAGGACTTCCTTCGTCCCAGCTGACTCAACCCTTCGGTGGATCATAGAACGAGGCTATGATTAATGAGTCGTGCGGGGCGTCGATAAAACAGTGTCATCTAGAACCTTGAAGATTGTAACTATATATCTTGATTATATCGCAGAGGGTCAACAACTTGCATATTGTCGGCGTATAGCGTGCCAATATCGAAATAACACAAGACTACCTAAATTTGGGAAGATGAAGCATTTCGTCCTTAAAACATTCGGGTTTATGTTGCACATCTATAAAAAAAAAAAATCAACAATACATAGAACTGTCGTTTGGGCAGTCGCCGGCCATGCATATTTTATGCTACACATGACAGAATATTTTTGTCGGCATCGGAATTGACCAGTTTGTCTAAAATGCTGATTGAACGAAAACCATAAATAAATAAATAAATAAATAAATAAATCATAAATAAATACAAATATAATAAATAAATCAATAATATTTATTTTATGCATTTGTGGGGGGGGTCGCCCAAAATTCCAACTTTATGCCCGAACGTTGATCCAGACTCCGGAAAAGTGGCAATCATTTTTCTTCAATGCTACGTGAACTACAATCGAATACTGGCAAGAAATTGTCATATGGCCCTCTTACAGTTTGAAAGGTCCCGTACGTACGTCCGTCGACCATTCTGACCTTGAATCAAATTCACCTATGTCGTCACCAGGAGTGGATTTTTAGCTGTAAGCCAGGCTCCGTTTGGCCCCTGTGAGCAGCTCTTGTGCCTATGAACTGTGAAAATGTCTAATACATGAATGACAAAATTACACACTAGTTTCTCATCCCCGCTCACAATGGAGCCTGGTCCCCATTTCACTAAAATAAACCCCTTGATCGTGACCCAGTCCTCATGTCAGAAAGGTTTGGAGGAGGTTATGTTACAGAGGTAGTCTGCATTAACCGCCCACCCCTAAACAGTTTCAACGTCACGATACCGCATAGTTTCAATCATTTATGTGTGGCCCTTTTGGTAGCCCACCCTGTTGCTTTCCACCACTGGCAGTGTGCACCACACTGCACAGACTTGATGGCCTAATGACATCGCTGCACGCTTTTGACCATCACCAGTGCACTCAGACTTATAAGAATATAACTCACCTGCCGGATCAGCGTACCATGCGAACATGGACTGTGTTCCCACCCGCGCTACCACTTGTTGCCCCTTCCCAGGTTTGGATTCCGATTTGGAGGTAACGTGTCCCCCCTTCAATCGTTTTAAAATCGCATCGCCGCCATTGACCAGAAGTGCCGTGGGTATTTATATCACGTCGAGCCTGAACAGTGAAACACTCATAGCTTTCCTGCCATTTTATTGGTCATACGTGTCCCTTTAAGAGGGACGAATCCTTTATCTCCAATCCCGCACTATAGGGAGGCTGTTTCCCTGTCGCAAGGTGCACTGATTCGCAATAGATAAACACATGTACATGTGTCATGGGTATCCTTGGCCGCCGTTCGGCTATACCATTCCACCGCTACCCCCGCCGTGTACCCTCTGCGAACCAGGAAGAGTCCCATTGCACAACAGTTTTCTAGTCAGCTAATGATTCTTCAGCATGCAGTGTGGATCAGCTTATGTTTACAATAATTAACACATACCCTACCTCTCCGTCAGTGCCACCTGCCTATGGAGGATACGGACGATACCACACACATGATTAAACATTGGTGAGTTTTCGCGTTCATTGCATTGTCACCCCCAGGCCTCGTTTCATTAAGACTTTTCAGCTCATTATTAACTTTTCACCTGTTACATTCGGTAAAGAACAGAACACGTTCCATGAATTCGTTACCATTTCTTTGGTGATCCCATCGTCGTAACGAAAAGATGCTTTCCACAGAGGCTCACTTAGAATCTATCAATATATTCTATGCACAGTATATATCGGATACTTCTCAAGAGCACTGCAATACGTCTGATCTTTGGTCTTTCGTGTAACAACTTACCACATCAGATAGTACCTGTTTGATGAAGAATACATACCATTTTCTGCTGCAGGTTGGGTATTACTTCTAAAACGCTCCCACCGGACAATATGGTGATACATTCATTTCTGGAAATCTGTAACTTGTGCGTGTTTGGCGCATATTTTCAATATAACTACTGCCCAGCTGAAAATTCCAGTTGAGGTCCAGTTGAAATTTTGTACTGGACATAACTGGACGCCACTGGACCCAACTGGATTCCACCTGGACCCAGTTGGTTTCACTGACTGGAATTTGTCTTCAAAACGCGTTCTGAGTATAAAGCTAACATGACTGAAGTGACTTCATATGGCACCAACATGACTCAATTGATCTAACTGGATTCCATCTGGACCCAAGTGGACTCAATTTGGTTTCCCCTGGACTATCCCAGCTGGAAATGCGTGTTTCCATTAGACTGCATGATCAAATAATGTCCAGTCCACAACGGTCCTAGACAGTATGGCTGAACTGGTCTAAGTAAAGTCGCGTTGGAACTGGTCCGGTAATCCTGTTGATATCTAGTCCAGAGTCCTGTTGACTGCTTCCAGTATCCTTATGAACTAACCTAATCCGTCCAGTCCGGCTGGGGTCCATTTTAGGATGAACTAAATGTGAGGACCAAGTGGAACTGTCCTGATGGGCAATTTTTGTTCGCGTTAAACTGTCAAGGCCGGGTCCATTAAATTAGTCTGTTGAACTGGTTAGTGATGTGGAAAATGAAGCTGGTCTAGGGAGTTATGTTTAATGGGTCCTGTAATATTTTTAAACCGCTCCTGTACCGTCCAGTAATTGAACTGGTCCAATATCCAATAAGTCCCGTAATGGCACCTCGTCCAGTATAGTCCATTGAACTGGTCTAGATACACTGTCCAGAATAGTTAAGTTGAACTGGTCCAGAGAAGTCCAATTGAACTGTTCCAGATAAGTCGCCCGTTTAACTGGTCCATCAAGTCACCGTGGAACTGGTCCAGAGAAGTCCAGTTGAACTGGTCCAGAGAAGTCCATTTGGACGTGTCCATTTAAGTCCTATTACCATTCTATTTTCAATATTCCCCTGGCTTTAAAGTAGTTGTTAACACGGACAGGCGTATGTAATGTTTTCATCAATTATTTTAATTATAGTCATTAAATTTGTCAATAACCATCCAGTATTTAGAAGGAAAAGTTTACTTTCGAAATTTATTTTGTTCTCAACAATTTTGGTTTCATTCAATACATTTAAATCCAGGCAGTGACTATACTTAATGTTCAAACGTAATCTTTGGTATTCCATCAACAGCTAGTATATATCCATTCTATTCCTGTGCCTTATGAATCTCACTCTGTGTCACTTCAGCATTGCTTTATTCTTGTAAGTCAATGTTATGAAAAGCCATTTCTTTTCTGCAGGCAGACCATGACTATGGATCCATTCAGCGGCAAACGAAGTCAAGTTGGAAAGTCCAGTTAGAAAGTCCCGTTGGTCCGGTTTAAAGTTACAGTGAACTGGACCCAACTGGACTTGGGCCCAATCCAGAGCAGACCAGTTGAACTGGACCAGTTGTTCCAGTTCAAACTGACCAATTGGTCAAGTTCAACTGACCTGGACTGGAATTTTCAGCTGGGGCATGTACTAATCTGCACATATTTACGTGTGTGGCATCAGAACGGGTTGGACATGACACTTTGTCCTGTTGGTTTAGTGTCCACTTCTGGTAACCCCACCCTAATCCGGCTAAACACTACCATGCAATCCATGTTAAAAACTATTTTATTACATTATTTTGCCATGTTAAATCAGCCAGCATACGGACAGAACTGCATTGGTGACGATTTCAAATTCAATTGTATGTTTTCCGGAGGCATTCAAGATGTAGTAAAAGTTGAGTTTAGAATAACAATTAAATACACAATGCATATATAAATATTAAAGCCTACACTTAGCACATGTAGGCATGAGCCTGTCTAGAGCGAACCAATGGGGAGGGTCCTCCTATCCAGGAGAAGGAGAAGGGGCGGGGTCAAACGGGTATACTATTCCTATTTTTAACATGTTTTCTTCATGCATGTTTTTTGTTCTCGTCTTTTTCTTTTTTCGGGTTAAGATTATGTTACCTGTCAATGTGGTCCGTCTGGCATTCTAACAGCTCTGGACAAGAAAAACGTACCCCCTTCCCCCCCTTTCAGACAATCAGAGGACCAAATTGCATTCTCTGAAGTTGCTATCTCTCATACAATTATGTTTTAAGGCGTGTGATCTGAGTGTTAGCCTTGTACTTCTCGGATTCTTTGTCCCTGTACAGAACGTCCTTGCGCATATCCTTCGGAAAATATATTAATTTTCCGACGTATCGAACCGTCCCCCGTGCTCTCGTTTGGAACTAGTATGTATTGGTTCAGTACAGCAGTGTTTGCACTATTACTACAGTACGAAAACCGCGTTTGTTTTCATTGTTGATTTTGTGGCGAGGGCTGCTGAAGTGTGTGTTTCCTGGAATATAAATTTGTTCAGCTGACCAGAAGACAGACTACCCTTATTCTTAGCCTTCAAGACCAACACTTTGGTTGAAAAAGTGAGTTTGGAACCCACTACTTTCACGAGTAGAATTGGGACACAGTTTGTTACTGTTCGTGTAAGTGTTGTTCGTTGGTACCAGTAAGTCCGTATACTAGGTTGCATGGGCTGGGTAGGTAGGTATGGATGGATAGGGTGCTAAGCAGGTCCAAAGGTAGGTACATTCAACGATTAACAACGCATGTGTAATATTAGTGTATTAATAATAAACATTAAAGAGCCTAGCTGTTCTCGCAACACTTAGCGAATAATGGACGCTGTCCGTTCCTCGCACACACTTAGCGAATAATGGGCTCTGTCGTTCCATCGATTCATAATTGACATATCAGTGTTGACAATATTACCGTATCCGACATTGAATAGCATGGGAACGATTTTTCATTGTGGCGTCACAACAAACGTCCGCCTTGTCGTTTTGCACCGGGTCGTACCCGACAACAGGGCCTCTTTAATAATCCCCCTTGTTTCAGATTCGCCCGTTCATTGTTATGCTAGCTCATATATAGGCCTATAGTGGTTTATATACATTTTACAAGCATCCTACTGACCAAGCCTTCTCACCTTGTTAATGATCATCCATCATTGATGGCCATCTGGCATGCATTGCCGATAACCTATGATAATCTAATACTGCTTGCGCCTTCAATAACATTCTGATCATTTAAACGTCACATTACCAAAAAACAAAAAAAAAAAAAAAAAAAAAACGCTTGACTAGGGCACCCGGTATATCCCAATATAAAGGGTTTTATTTTAGCCCCCCTGTGCAGCAACCTTCAACCGGCTGTAGACTGAATCTATACGCAGGCCTATGCTTACTATACTCCTTAACCGCCATGCACGCTTAGGTCACGCCCGTTCTCGAACAAATGCTAAATTACGAAAATGCGCACAATAAATTCGTCAGTTTCTTTAACAGACTTGATTACAAGCGTTCTTTAACAAGTGGGAAAACATTACGTGGTACTCCATGGCTCAGCGGCGTAGCAAGGATTTCTCCCTATGGGCGGGGGGGGGGGGTGTTTGGGAGTCTTTCTTTTTTCTAAGATGCGGCACTCCGTTGACCATCTAAGCGTAGCGTCACCATGATTAGCGCTCATCGTACCGCAGAAATGTGAGATTTAAATACTTGTTTGCTGGGAATAACACTGGCAGGATCGGTACAACTATGTGAGATTGGAATTGTGTATTTGATTCACGCAGGTCTTGGAAGACGTTAGTTCGGTCGGTGGACTGGGGATCTTAAAGTTTGAATCTTTCTACAATGACAAGGTGTTAGGGTAGGTGGGTGGGGAGGTCCTGATTGCAGGTGTCTAGCAGTCTAAAGTGCAATCTACCCGATGTGATTGAGTACAGACGAAAACGCGAACTGCGTAGTGATTCTTTCCGTTTGTTGTAACACGTTGTTACTGATCCCTAATAAAGGTGGTGTGTATAGAGCTGCTCCGCCAGCCAGCTTTCCTATGAACTCAGGCTGTTAAAATAACAAGTTGTGTTCCTCCCATGCTTTTTTCACGAAGTGACCGAAAGGAACTTGTCATTCTCTTAACTTTGAGTAATACCATAGTCCTTTCATCACAATCATGTTCTAATATAACGTATGTTTGTTACAGGTACGTTTTGAAGTAGTTCGAGGATACTCACAATACTTCCGTTTCTCAGGGGCGGCGCCACAGAGGGGCAGGGAGTGCGGCTGCCCCCCCCCCTATGGGTTTGGGGGTCGAAAAACATAAAATCGACAGAATGAGGATTTAATGCACACGTTCCGTCGGGGGTGGGGTGAAGTGTCCAAAAACGTTTCAACTCAGGTTATTTTCTATTCGTTCTCACCAAGACTCAAATCGATGCTCCAACTGTTGCAACTTTACAAGATCCGTTGCTTGTGCACCACCAACTTAGGAAACTTGTTTCATTCGTGTTTGCGACCAAATGCCTACTCTACACGGGGACTGACAGAGGTTCCCTCGGGCGTGACACGCTCTCTCTATATGAAATGAAAAACGCAGCATCCACATAAGGGTTTGAGGGTGGGGAATGGGCAGGGGAGGGGACACAGCTAGGTGGACAGGCGTCAACAGGTAGATGAGGTAGAGTACGGAGGGGCAAGTCCCCCCCCCCCACCAATTTCAAAAGTGGAAAGGGGGATTATCATATCGTTTGTCCCACCCCCACAACTTTTCGGCCAGTAATAAAAAATATAGGCACATGCTCGATTTGTATCACTCAAAATGATGCAATTTTTGTTTAACCAAGCAATAATCGAGCTGGAAAAGTGTCTAAGTCCATATTCCAGTTGTGACCCAGGTTGATATCTGGAACCGAATACTAGGCCGAAGTCGAAGGATTACCCATGTTCATACCGGAGTTCATCGAATTTGAATATCGAATAGCAAAATGCATAATTTGCAATGGTTTCGCGCGCAAGCGTTTTCCTTCCAGGCGTGTTGGTAAATATGCGATGGTAATGCGAATCGAATCAGTTGGTTCACTCGGAATTAATCCTAAATTTCATGAGATGAAAAAATTCGGAGAAAAGTCGTTTTTTGGACATTTGGGAAAGGAAAAAGGAAAGTAAAACAAATGCTGAATTTTGCAGACTTTCGATACTTGGAAAAATGCCCGGAAAACATGCAAAAAAAACATTCCGCGCTTTGCGCGCGTGTACTCCACAAGGACTGACTGCGGGCACAAATTTTCTCTCCAAAGTTGGAATGTCCCGTCGGCCTATGCTTTTCCCTTCGATCCTACAGGGACCGTTCGGCAAAGCTAGAGTAGGAAATGTAATAAAACTACTCTGTGTGATTCCGATAAATCATCTCAAGTTGCACAATGACAACTTATTGTCTGTCTTTTCCTAAGATCACACATGTAGTGGGTGCTATTGAGCCTGGCAAATTCCGTTTTCCGGCAATCTGGAGGGTGTTAAAATCTGAAATTTTCTAGGAACGCTTCGCGCCAAACAATGTTGGCGCTCCCTTAGATGGTCATTTGCATTCGCTTGCCCCCGCCCCCCACTTTTCAAAACGATCGAAGCCCCCTGCTAGGGGGGTGGTGGGTCCTTTTATAATATATGTAAATGTAATGAAATCTATGTCTTTATATGAAAAAGAATAACGTGTCAACGCACGCGTTTTTTCCTTTTTTTTTTAACTCCACGCATCGTCTTTAAGTTATAAAAGTCTGCGAAACCCAAGGGTGCCGCTTGTGGGGATGTGCGAGTGTGACACCTAGTCAACCATGCACAGTCCGTAAACTCCTTTTTAAAGGGGAGGAAACAAGAAAGGGGCAGCAGAGAGCCTAGAAGAGACTACAGTTGTACTTGACAAGGCCCCTAGCGTGGTTATTATGCGTGTTGAAGTATGACTGCTCCAATATGTTGGGCATTGTACACTCTGAAAAACAAATGTGTTTGCAGTTAACCAAATGAAGTTGATTTGGGGGACATTACTTGAAGGTCTTCAAAACGACTCATTTGGAGTAACTTACCCACCTTTTTTTTGAGTGTACGGCTTAAGTAGTACAATATCAGTTTTTGCAGCTTGATATGTGTGGATTCTGATTGAGACTGCTTCTAAGTGCTTTTCCTAGAGTGATTCTATTGGAATTACAGAAAACAACTGGCCATTTTGCTTTTCTTTATTTACACCATCTTTGAGGAAAATCAGACAATTTTCTTTTCAAAAAAGTAGCCTTCTACCTGTACAGAACGTAGGTACCGTTTCGTCGGGCTTTATTTTTTTTGTCGGGTGATCGAATGAAATATGACCTGCCTAGAAGAATTGTCATGCATTTTAATTTTTTTTTCCAGGAATTCATGTATTTTTCGTGCAAAACTCGTTGACGTGATACCTTACAAAGTAAATCAAATGTGTCAAACATTTGGCATCTAAGCAGTATTATGATTAAAAAATCGCAGTGGAGGGGTACACCCCCCTCTCCTGAGACCCCTCCCCATGGCACACATTCAGGCCAATCTGCCCCCCCCCCATCGTAAAAGCCTGGTGCCGGCCCCCTGCCCGTTCTGTATTCTCCTTTATTGTCCGCAAGATTGAGCCTTACATTTTTATTTGCGTTGTGGATTTATATTCCTAATGAGGGAATTACTTCCGTATAATTCGTACCCTTACTCAGCTGTTCCGATAACAATTGCCTTTTTGCTCTGTTTAAATGTATGCCTCATGAGACACCAATTCCTGCATTACAACAGCTGTGTTCCTACATGTCAGGCAAAGGGCTTAAGGGCGTATCGGGGCGCACAAAATCATGGACTGTGCTGTTCAATTGCACATTAGGTATTAGCAACCGCCAGAGACACAGCGAGTTATCTGAATACTTTCGTGCCCTCGAATGTTGCTCGTCCCTATCGACTGAACGGATCTCTAAATAATTCTGGTAACACAACAAGTTCGGTCAGTGTTTGTTATCAGTGTTGTTCGTGCCCATGGAGGTCACTGGGATCACTGTGTAAACCATTAACAAGGGTTCGTGGTGACCAGTCGGTACCCTAACTACCTAATACAGATGGGGTGTTTGTTTGGCTGTGTTCGAATCCCAATCAAATTGACAACAAGTTCTAGGACAGCAGAGTTACCCCTGTGTATTGGAACAAATAGATGAAATGACCAATGGCAGTAGTCCGATGGTATCATTGGCCTAACTGCCTAAGCTATTTTCATGCCGCTCCGAAGAGTTGAAAAGTTGAGATAGTGGGCTCCTATATGCCGAGAATAAAATTCACTGTCTTGTAGGTGTGACTAAGCAACACGGATGATAGAGAGTGCTGCACGCTTCCTTGATTGTACATAGTAGAATCAGTTTAGAGGCAAAAAAGGTCGATGCCACTATGCGACGGAGCGTATCAATTACGGCATGCGTCTCGCGAGCAGTGAAAGCTTACTTCATTTATATTCAGTGTTGTTCAGCAGAGCTACGTGCATCGGGTGAGCTCAGTGCTATCGGTGCTATCAATGCGATGAATTCATGCCGTATATATATATATTATATTATATTATATATATATATATATATATATATAATCTATATATTATATATATATAGATATATATATATATATATATATATATCTAGATATATATATATATATATAATATATATATATATATATATATATATATATATATAGATATATATATATATATATCTATATATATATATATATATAATATATATATATATATAGATATATATATATATATATATATTATATATCTATATATATATATATATCTATATATATATATATATATAATATATATATATATATATTCTCTTTTAATGTATTCTTATCATATTTACAGGATGTAATCCTGACAAAAAAGGGGAAATGCCGCACGAATGCTTACTGCACTTACACATGTGTAGGGCCGACGTACCCACATGTCTTCCTACGTACTTGCCAGGCAGCTCAGTTTTCAATAGGGGTTGCCTCCCGACCTTTTTTGTAAAGGAGGTCGAAATACGATAGCTGTGTGTGGAAGACCAGTGAGTACTTATCATTGTGACAATGCTTCAAGCTTCTTCTTTTTTCATTTTCTACTACAGCTATCCCGTCGCAGGATGGAAGTCGTAAACTACTACCACTAACGTAATTTACACCACATTAGATGAGGTGACAACTACACGAACGTCACTATTTGCGGCTCGACATTTTTAGGAAATCAGCTGGGGACAATATTTAAATAACGAACGCTTGCGTTTAAAGTCACATGATGGGTTTTATCCAGCGCTCTACTAGGCTCCCTTTTATGTATGGAGTTGTGGTGTTCACTGTCACAGTAGGAACTCTTTTTTGTGTCTTCATCAATAGATAGAAATGCCAGAAACTCGAGGGTGTATCAGAGTTACCACTCTGTGGCTCGAAAGGGCGCTAGGGAAACTAAAGGAGACTGATATCATCAGCGATGAAGCAATTAAAGTTCTAGAAAACTTTCCCCTGCGTGATGAAAATTACTATGCTTACTCGGATTATTCAGAATCTCCAGAGGAAGATCTAGCCCGTCTAGAACCTTGTTTCAGTTCGGTCATTCAAGTTATGATTACGAATCTAGTCTCGCAAGAGACAATGAAAAATTCAACAATTACGTCGCAAAGGGAGAAATCTCCCCCAATGGCAACATTGATAATATTAGGGATTCTCCTAAACAAGATGCAAATCCTGTGGTCCCGGAACGACCAGAAAAGAATGCTGATGAAACACTGACACTGTAAAACGAACAGCGGTGAAGGGTCAGGAAAGTATTGATAAAACTACAAGGAACACCTACAGGCTGCAACAAGACAATCTCAAGAGGCGATTGAGGGTAGCAAACCTGAACCACGTGACCAGGAGACACTGCCTAACCAGGGCCAACAACTACCAGAAGGACCTCCAAATGGAAATGAGATACAGCAAAGAATAGCAGAAGAAAAACAAGCTATGCCGGTATATGAGCAACAAGTAATGAATAAAAATCAAGCAGATAGAAACACACCGTCGAACCAACACCAGCAGCCAATGGCCAAGAAAAAGAACACAGACCTTCTTCTGATGACAAATAGCTAATAGACAGGCGCAATCTACAGACGCCAGTCAGGAAACCAATGACCAAGGGCAGGATGCCTTAAGACCTGTAGATAACGAGCACGTATCAAATACAGAAGAGAAGTCTGAAAATCCACAGCGACCAAACCAGATACAGACCCAGCCGCAAAAGGCGAGAATAAGGAAACCCAGCTAGGAAACGGTATACAAGAACAGCCTGCACTTCCACCCCAAACAGCAGATCAACATTGGCAAATCGGCCTCCCGCGAATAGCAATGATATTACCGACCAGCAGCATCCTAATATCAAAGAACAGCCAATGGATGAGAACAAGGAATTGATTCGAACAACTACTTCCTGATGGAAAGCTTGAGCATGCAACCAGGTGTTACCCCAATCTTCGCCTAAACGCAACAGTCGGACACTGGAGGTCCAAAAAGATTCATCAAATCCTGAACAGATTGTAAGCGACCTCACCAACGAAACGCCTAACATTATCGAGAAGCAATCCACGAACGAAAAGCCGAAGCAAGATCGACAACCAATGCTACAGGATTCACCAGCGAAAGCTTTGGACGTCCAACATATCCAATCAACAGCGACGAGTCAACCGCAGGAACTGATCGAGAAATCAACCTGAGAACCACCAAAAAAACTACCTGGGCGAGACCAACAGCAGCAAAACGCCGTAGATGTACTGCCACACGTACAATCCGATCAAAATAAGATAGATATGGGACCACAGATACAGAAGAACGGAGAACGCCTCCACAGAGGGAAGATAACCATGAAACGAATGTTCAACAACAACCATCAGTGAACCAGGTACAAGATACACAGCAGAAACTAACTGTAATAAATCAACAACAATCCCAGAAGATAATGAGGGAAGGTCAGTCCAACGAAAAGCAACCAAAACCAAACGACGGAACACCGAGTGTTCAAGACCAAAATCACTCAAAGACTTCTCCACAGACTTTACAAAAACAGGGGTCAGTGGAGAAGCACCAAACCATAAACAAAGATGTACAAACTGTAGAGGAGCGCTCCCCGCTGGGAAATCAGCAACGGACAGACGCCGGCTCCAAGGTGGCAAAGCCGGTCCCGCCAGTCATGAAAGATCCTCAAACAAAATCGAACGATGGATTGCCAAATATGAAAGATCAGAAGCGGTCAGTGAATATTCGCAAATCACACAACATCAAGAATCGCCGGAACAGAAACAAATAATATTACATCATGAACTACCGACTGAACACCGGCAGCAACCTACGGAAGACGAACTGGTAAAACCAGGCACTGAAGAACAACTGATAAAACCACTGTCTACAACAGAGAAGAAGGCTGGGAACATTTCGACAAACTCCTCTTCATCCAAAGACATGAAAACAAGGTGAGCGGCGGTTGTGCATGTGGGTGGGTGTATATATGTGTATGACGTATGTGCGTGTGTGTGCGCATGTGGGTGTCTAAGGTTTACAACCATCCAGCAATGGGGACAATACGTTCTCGGTTGCCAGACAATATGTCGGTTGTTGACAATAATCCAAAAGTTAAGGTCAGTGCAATAGAAATGTTATTGTAAGATAAGATATAATCCAAATGAATATTGAAGGTCATCATCGCACACAAGACCACGTTGTCGCATTAGACTATGCAATTGCAAAGGCGCATTTCAGAGTACATTGTATGCGTGGAGTCCAACTAAACGCAAATGCGATTCGATAGGCGCTTCAACTTTCAACAATGTCGATTCGCAACATTGGTTCCATGAATAGAATTACAAGGAGATATCGAGTATGGTCAACTGATATCATGTAGTTCAAACCTTTGCGCACGCAAGCGTGGTTAGTTAACCAACAAAATGGCTTCGAAATAAACGATAATTGTTTTTGCTCTTTGGGATACGTTGTAGAACACATTGTTGTCATTCATCTTCCACCACTTGATTGGTTGTCGGAGCTCGCTTATATTGTTATCGCAATGACATGTGGCGTAAATGGGGTCAGTAAAAGCCTACATGTGGTTAGTACTTGAGTGGCGTATGGCGTTTTAGTGGCAATTGTGTTTGCACACAAACCGACTGTATACTGCACGGAGGCGGGAGAATTCCAGCAGTCACTGGACGTTTACCGCCTATGTGGCTGTACTTGCAGTTGCGATGCTGTGTAGCAGTGGTTATTGGGGTTTATTACTGGGTAATTGCAAATTTGTGCACTTTTACCTTGTAATCAGGCTAAGTATGAGATACCTGGTGAGATCAAGTTCAAACTTGGTGGGTGTGCTTCCCATGGTGAGTACATGAACGCCTTTTTTGTAGGCGTAGGGGGTAAAATCGGAGGAAAAGTAGAAACTTTCTGTATCTTGGGTATTTTTTCTGGTAATCAGGCTAGGCCCAACATGCATGGTTAATCATGGTTAGTTCAAATATGGTGGGTGTGGTTCCCATGATAAGAGTACATGGACGGCTATTTGTTTTGTAGTCGTAGGGTCAATTTGGGAAAGAAGTCGGACAAGTCTGGTCCAGTCAAATTCAATACTCCTGAATTTGTTCCCTGTGCCTCTTGGTTTTCTGGTTCCAGTCTCAGCCTTTTTTCTTTTGCTTTATCTCACTATCAGACATTTGCAATACCATTAAGTTCGCTCCGAGGGGAAGTCTACCGCTGGTCGCCTTAATGAGTGTCCGGGATCCGGGAATACCTGGACCAGGTCCCTCATTGAACATGCTACTGGGATATACACTGGTAGCATCTACAAGGATGAAACATTACAAGAAGGAGGTAATTCAGTACATATAAGTATAATAACAAACAGTGACGCATCCAGACTCATCTGTTTCTGGGAGGGGGATGGAAAACGGGCAATCTTCCCGATAACGTACAATAACGGTTACGCACTGTTAATACAGCTTGGTGTTTTGCAGCGTTTCACAAGAACCACGTCTTTTCAAACTACATAATCCGTTCGCAAACTCGGGACGGAAGGTAAACGGACACTGGCTGTCGCCGGATCCATGATCTATGCTGGTTGATCTATGCTGGTTGAGCTATGCTGGTTGATCTATGCTGGTTGAGCTATGCTGGTTGATCTATGCTGGTTGAGCTATGCTGGTTGATCTATGCTGGTTGAGCTATGCTGGTTGAGCTATTGGAATCTGCATGTCACTCTATCTATCCAGTATGTCAACAATTGCCTTTTTGGCCCCCAAACAGTCATTCTGTGATGGATTACGACCGAACTTGGACACAAGGTTTATTGACCCATGGGACATGTTTGACTTTGTGAAGGTCAAGGGCAAAGGTCATTAAAGGGGCAATATAGGCCATTATGTGTAGAATTCCAAAGTGTATATCCTCCTACAAATTTTGATTCTCAGTGCTGATGTTCGGTCATAATGATGGTCTAACAGCCATACCTTCGGGGAGTTCAGGATTTTTTCTGTCCACGGTACCACTGAGCCCGAGGGCCTATTTTATGAAATTTCACAGAATGGTACTTGAAATGCATCTCCTCCCTCAAGCTTCAATTGATTTTCTTCGAAGTTACATGTAATAGTCCTTCGGAAGAGGGCCATACAAACTGATGGCGAATGTGATGTTTACAATTAGGTTCTTAAATGCCGATTTAAAAGACCTTAACCGATTCATCCAATGCTGGAACGAGAGTGGGCAAAAATCGCCTCAGTCCGAGGGTCATCAAGCGTGAGGTTGTTCGCAGCGGGCCAGGTTTTTACATCACGATTTGGAATTACAGATAATGGCATAGCCTCCGCGTATAAGCCATATGGTGAATTCAATGCGTTTTATCCAATCAACCAGCGGTGTGGTCCTAAGACAGACCATTGAGGAAATTAATTTGGAGGAGAAATGATATCTGAAATCAGACGGGCGATATTATTTTTCCGAAACAATCTTGTATGGCCCCTGGGAGTGTCTTGCCCGCGTTACGAGTGCTCGTACAAGCGAAGAGACTTCATGAGGACTGCTCGATAGATTATAAATCGAATGTTTGTGTGGGGGGAACGTGCGATCTCGGATCATACAGGCGATACGGCAGTGGATTTATGGAGACTCATGGTTGACGAAATCCTAGCGCCCATTGTCGGAAGAGGAACCAATTTGTCTTCCAGTTACGGGCGTTTCACGTACTTTCGAACCTCTCAAATATGCGGGCTGTACAGCTTCATTGTGGAGGAACTACTTAGGGCCTAATCCAGATCCCCTAGTCTGAGGGCAGTTTTATATGTGAGATCAGTACAAATAACACAAATTCGCTCTGGTGATCAACGAAATTAACCGATTATAACATGCAAGGAATCGCCCTATGATTTAACGTTCCTGATTAATGTGATATTGACACTATTCCGCCCTTTTCTTTGTTATGCTCTGCTGTTATTTCAGAATACATCAATCTATCTTTTCTAGGTCTGCTTGGAGAGATGGAAGAAGTGGGCAGCGGAAGGACTATTGTAACCAAGACCCATTATTTTCCAAAGGCTGAACATTACAACTACACCAAGGCTATCCTTCTTGTCAGAAACCCATTCCATGCCTTCGTATCTGAGTTCACCCGACAGAATGCCCAAGTAAAGAGTCACGTAGCTTTGGCTGACCCATCCGTTTTTAGAACGTACAGTGAGTCTCCTTTGAATAGTTCCACATTCCACAAACACGTTTAGCATTTTTTTATGTATGTATGTATGTTGTATGTATGTATGTAATGTATGTATGTAGTATGTATGTATGTAGGTATGTATGTATGTATGTATGTATGTATGTATGTATGTATGTATGTATGTTATGTATGTATGTATGTATGTATGTATGTATTATGTATGCCCGAACACTTTTGTGTTCTATTACATGTTCAGATGCCTGTCCGATCAACTGAAATTTCGTGAACCTTGCTGTTTTTGGTGTGGGCTGGAGGTTCATTTATTTATTTTATTTTTGAAAGAAAACTAGATCAGGAATGGTGCTAAAAAATAAACTCAAACCACACAAAAGCGATTATCTCATTGCAGATAAAAAAAGACCTTTTGTGACTCAAAATGACACCTAGATGACCGCCCAATTCGAATTCTAAAACACCCACCCACCCCATAAAGTAAAATTGGTCACTGATGACAATCACCACCTGTCATGATCATCCAAGTTAATCTCCAGGAGAAACATTTGACTCCCGAAAATACCCTTCGAATAAGAATTTTACCTGTACGACTGCTGATCCTCGACTCCCTAAAGGCACATCGAATGCACCATGTATTATAGAGCTATGCATTGGCTAAGAAAGTTTTGTTTCGAGGATAGGCCTATGCTTTCTTTTTCAAAATCACTCATCATGAACTTCACGCAATAGCTTATTATATCACTTTCATCACTTTTTTGCTGGCTGTTCATGAATGTCCATAAACATGGTGCCCAAGTCTGGTCAACATTTATGAAAGATTAAGCGTGCCACTCCGTATGTTAATACTGGCGAAGTAGCATACGAATCCAACCTAATATGTAGGAGAATTTCGCAAATCGCTACATAATAGCTCATTATGCCCCTTTAATGCCCCTTTGAATTAAATCAATGACTACCATGTAGGTGACATTTGCGTATTTTTGCAGTTTTTCAACATAACTGCTCAATATGCCTCTTCAATTATTTTCTACCTCAAATCTCGGAACACCCTTTAGGAAACACCCATCCATGATTGAGAACACTGATTTAGTAGGATTGCAATTCAACCTTATCTGTAGTAGTTCCGATGTTTTTACATATATCTTATGCCCCTTTTTGAATGACCTGCGATCCTAAAACCCTGAACACCCACCCCATCGGTACCACTAGTCCTCAATGCCGACCGAGTATGATGACAATCCAACCGAATCTGTAAAGAAAAAAAGCACTCGCATTTTCTTTTAAGAGTTTTACCACATCATGATTTATTATGCCCTCTCCGTTTTTCTAGTTCAAATCCCAACAACCCTGTAGGTCCCCACTAGTTCACTGATAAAACTGACCTCGAGTATGATGGTAATCCAACCTTATCTGTAGGAGTAGAAGCATTTTGCAATGTTCTGCATTCTTTTCAACTAGTTCAATAGCCCCTCCAAGAAACCCCTAATCACTGCAACACTCCGTACGTAACCCACTAGTCCATTATGACTCTGACGAGTATGATGATTATCCAACCGAATATGTCCGGTGCAAAAGCATTCTGCAAATTTTGCAGTTATTTTTGCATGATTTTAATATGTCCTCCCAATGATCTCTGACTTTAAATCCAAAGCACCCGGTAGGTTAGCACTCTTTCTCGATAACACTGACCGAGTGTGATGGTAGGTCCACCTTATCTGTGAGTGTTAAAACATCTTTCATATTTCCATCATTTTTCACATAATGCTCGAAGTCCTAATGCTCCGTTAATGAACATGGACCCTAAACACCTGAACAATCCGTTAGTACCACTTGTCCTGATAACGCTGACGAGTATGGTGGTCAGCCAACCTAATCGGTACAGAGACAATTTGCAACTTTCTTATTTTTTTGACCTCCTACTGACCCTCTGACCTCAATCCATGAACACCCGGTAAATCACAAGTTCATTTTCATTTTTCTCACCTAATAGCTCAATATGCTTATCAATATCTGTATGAGAAAAAAAAACATTTTAAACTTCCCCACATACGGCACATTATGTCCCTTATCATCCATATCATCTTTGACCTTGAGAACTATGTCCCGTTCAACTTCGCCAGGAACAAATAGTAGAGGGCCCCCCAAAAAATGTTTACAGACAGACACACAGACGCACAGACCAGACAACATATAGGCTGACGTTGGCGGATCACAATAGGCTCAACCAGCACACTGAACTGCAAATGGGAATTTAGTTTTTCGTTCCAACTTCAGCTTGTCGATAAGCGAGAAATTTGATTCCCCTTAATAGATCGTCGCTCGGCCTACTTGTCATCAGAATTTCTCATAATGATTGCTGATTCTTGTTGTTTGTGGGGGTAAGGTGGAAGGTCGTCCAACTCCGAAATCTTGTTAACTCAGTTCAGAAAGTCTGCTCCGATCTAGTTGAATTTGTGCATGCAGCTTTCTTACGGGAATGACCGTCTCTCTTGCTCCACTGAAACTTTGTAAAAAATTGTAGAATCATATACGCGTCTACGTTTTTTTTGAATTAGTGTGGTGGTGTTTTTTTCTTACTTCATACCCAAACATGAATATGGTATGCGTGTGCGTGTGTGTGTGCGTGTGTGTGTGTGTGTGTGTGTGTGTGTGGTGTGTGTGCGTGTGTGTGTAGGTGTAGGTATGTGTGTGTGTGTGCGTGTGTGTGTGTGTGTGTGTGTGCGTGCGTGTGTGTGTGTGTGTGTGCGTGTGTGTGTGATTTCTGTAACCAGTGTCTATGTGAGAATATATATGTGTAGGCTGGAATGTGGTGTTTATAATGAGTGAGTTTATATGTATTGGTTTATTATAGGTATGAACGAAGGTACCAGACTAGAAAAGTATCTACTCATATCCGAATCCTCTACTTCCTCTATTTGCGTTTTAAAGATGACATTACATATATTATAGCAAATATATGTTCCGATTATTACACAGTTTCTGTTAACAAAATCTTACGAAGAGAGTTGAACTGAGCATTAGCAAAACTATTGTTTTTTGGGACAGGTTAAAATTCAAGAGAGGTCAAAGTCGGGAACCTCGGCAACGTGATAAGGTCAAAATTACTGGTTCAATCAGGCTCAAAATGAGTATATATCTATCTTACGAGAAGCATAGGCTTGTTAAGATTCGGTCACACTATCACTGCCGCGCGATCTTTCCTCTCATTTTAGACTGAGCAAGTAAGAAGGGACATCGTGGAAACAAATGTTCATAACCCATCGATTTCCTTATCAAAATCGAAGTGAGTTGAACCCTACTACATCCCTAAGTGATGTAATACCTGAAAACGATCAAAATCTTACTTGAGATTAGTCGAAAACATGTGATCATCAAAACGTAGGGAAGGGCTATTCCACACAAATGGTTTAGCAGATAACAAATCGAGTCCTTCATAAATGTGGCAGGTTTTCATCCGTCATAATCATGAGTCCGGAATTATTCGGCGTAAACCAAAACACTCGGGTCGTTGTAGTGTGACTAGCCCTTCAACCTGAAAACTTGATCCGACCTCCTGATGGATGAAGCCAATACTTGATATGTGGGTTTCCCCATGGTGAATGTGGAGAAGGGAAGTCAACACAGAAATTAATGGGATTATTCTTTAATACCCTGTGAACAGTTTTATGTATTGTTTTTATTCAGGTGCCTATTATTGTTCATTCGTGTCATGATTTGCAACCCTTTTATATTGGAACTAACCGTTATGTTTCCCTTCCGCCTCCAGATTGGACGAGGTACGTGAAGGGAGCTGCATATCGATGGTTCTTTAACATGGAAGTTGTCCTGACCAATTTCGAAGATTCTGACAGACTGCTAATCCTTCTACCGGAAAACTTGCTTGATGACGTCCGTGAACCACTACGAAGAATTCTTACATTCCTCAATTTCCCAGTCTATACCGAGAGGACTAGAATGCACGAAGTCATTTTTGTTTTGTGATATATATAAGCAATTCAAGATTCCATCGACCGCACAGGAAATTGGATTTGACCCTTATACGCCAGAACTCACAGAAAGTGTCAATAGTTACATGAGGAAAGCTAACGACTTGATTAATAAATATCATTTAGGCCCACTACCGAAGTACACAAGGATGAGATTCGTGATTGTATACAATAATGAATAAATATAATGCACGATTTTGCCAGTCTAAGGCTGGGGTTCTCTTGATGCGGGTGTGGGTGTCGGCACAGAACTCACGTGAAGCGGATTCACACAAGAATAAACATGAGAAGTATCTAAATCATCTGCAATTAGTCTGCAGTTATAGAGACAAGTTCCGTAGCTGCAAGATAGATATAATCGAAGAAATGAAAGCAATACTGAATAGGCAAATTGACTAACTGTTCGGATGCGGCATAAATGCCGCCCGCAAAACTATGGAAATAGCTTCCTGATTCAAGATGAGTTTCACGTATTCATTTAATGAAGTTGACTATTATGTATGGCCCTCTTACTATGCAGTTCAATCCCGTTCAAAGTATCAACCTCCCTCGCTGATGCACTGATCTTACTTCATCACCGGCACACCACCATCCGCAACTATGGCCCTCGCCCCTTCACGTGCGATTCAAAGTTCACAGATTCTGATAACAATTCATGTTTCTAGTTCCTGCAAACAACCGCTTGTTACCGGCTAATCTCTTGAAGAACCGAGGTAGGTTTTTGAGTTGAATCACACGTTGGACTCGTGTCGCATGAGACTCGGCGCCTTAACGCAGACATACCAGCAACCGAGTTGCACAACGACCTTAAACACGTGATAACAATATGGCATTCGGGCTAGAAAATTGAAGGGGACTATATCATGTAAAAGAAAAAACGCTTGTTGTTCTTCGAATAATTCATATGTGAGTCTTTTACGATGTGTCATTCAACGAGGGTGACGATGGTTCCACAGCGTTGGGTCGCTTCATAGCAGGCCTCGTTCTAGCTGCTATTTCGAACATTTTTGTAAGACGCGAGTCACGCCGACCTGTCTTCTATGGAGGAAATGAACCTGAGCCAGCAATTTGGTCAAAATATTGGGGAGAAACGTAGCCCTCTCCTAGAACTCCTCGGTCTCGATTGATCCTCTTCACAAGTTACACAACCGCTCTTAAAATAAAAAAGGAGCCCCCAAATGACAAAAAGGGAACGCTAAAAATGCACCTTTCAGTAATAGAGTCTGCAAAATAAGGTTCAAAAACGTTCCCCATTTCCAACAAGTCCTGGTTAAAAGAATATACGATCGTACGAGTCACACTTCAAGTTACTTAACTGGATCATCCCAATTAGTCATAAACCTATAATTCGCCTCTTGTAACAACGAGACATATTTCGAGATTCCACATTTTTTTCCCCTAGAAAAGTCGAACAAGGGAATTTTCCAAAATATTGGGGGACACATGCAGGGACGTCGCCGAGCGGGTGGGGGGTCTTCAAAATGGTCAGAGCGACCTTGCCAGTTTTTTTTGGCTTTGTTTTATCCACAAAATGCACAGGTTTGAAGCTTGTGGTATGTGCAACCCAAAACGCCTGGGAGAGCTCATTTCCGGCTATCTGGGGGCTTGGCAACCAAAAAATTCTCAGAAGCTCCGCGCCAACCAATTGTGGCGCACCGGTCGATAGTAAAATTCTTGGCGACGCCATTAGCCGACTGGCACAAATTGTTTGATAGATTCCCCAAAATGGAGCGCACGGTACCATTCTCTTTTTGTTTTCCGGTGACCCACTGTCGAAATTCGGGCAAAATTTGTTGCCCCCTGAATTGGAATGGCCCCATACGCCTATGTTGCGGTCCGTTGTCAGGTAAGACTTAAACCAACCCCCAAAGAAGAGCCTACTTACTGCCCCATTGGAGCTCAGTACATTTGGCAGAAAAAAATCACGAGATCCCTGAGTTAATCAAGTAGCGACGTGAAAAATGCAAAAATTATTTCTGAATGAAGTGAATGTCGGGAAGTGTCCATAAAGCACCAGATTGCATCTAGGGCCACCTGAAGTGCAAAAATTCTCTAGAGTGGGAGAGGGGGCAATCGTCGGTCCTCTGAAAAGTGAGATCACAAATTGACTAAATCTTAATTCTTGCCTTTGATTCGATTTTGGCAGAGCAAAACAAATTGCATCTGAAGACATGTGAAAATGCGAAATTTTTCTGGAATGAAGTGAGTGTTTTCCGGAGTGCTATATCTTGCCCACATTGCATGTCTACGGTCCCGGGAATGCAAAAAATTTGCAGAGGGGAGGGTGACAACCCCATCCCCTTGGACCCCTCCCCCAGATCCATTATTAAAATTCAGCACCACCCCCCCGCTCAAAACTACGTTCGTACGCCAATGATTGTTACTACTTAAGATTCGGCACTGCTGTCCAGTGCTGTGTGTCCAAGTCGTTACTTGTCGCGACCAGCCGGCCACACCCTCAATAACTTCCTAATAACGAGAATGCCAATGACGCCAGTCTGAATGCACTAGAAATAGCACTTGGTATAGAGAGAACAGTTATATGCGTTGTGTTGCTTGTGTATCTCACTTGAGCTTTGATGTCCGAGTCGCCATCTTCCGTGCATTAGGTGTATAGAGGTGTCCACAGTTCATCCACGAAAACAGTTCCCAGATGAGATTGGCCTCAATTGACTCACTTCCCTGAACCTCCATATCTGTGAACTCTCGGTCTCGATTGATCCATGTTCACAAAGTGACAAAACCTCTTAAAATAAAAAATGAAGCCCCCCAAATGACAAAAAAGGGAACGCCAAAAATGCATCGTCCATAATAGAGTTCTCAGAAATAATGGTTTCAAACGTTCCCAATTCAACAGTCCCTTTATCAGAATACGATCGTAAGAGTCACACTCAAGTTCTTACCTGGATCATCCCAATTAGTGGGATAAACAGATAAATGTCGACCTATTGGGAAAATGAGAAATATTCGAGATTCCACTGTTTCCCCTATAAAGAGGCGACAGGGATTTTCCAAAATCTTGGGGGACAGCGGGACACGCGTCGGTGTGCGGGTCTTCAAATGGTCAGAGCGACCTGCCGTTTTTTGTGCTTTTTTTATCACAAAAGCACAGGTTTGAAGCTTGGTATGTGCAGCCCAAACGCTGGGAGAGCTCATTTCGGGCCAGCTGGGGCTTGAGCAACCAAACAATCTCTCAGAAGCTCCGCGCCAACCAATATGGTGGGCCGGTTCGATAGTTAAAGTCTGGCGACGCCACGATCCCGACTGGCAAAAATTTATGATAGAATGCCCCAAAATGGAGCGCACGGTACAATTCTTCCCGGTGACCCACTCGACAAATTCGGGCAAAATTGTTGCCCTCTAAATTGGAATGGTCCCATATGCCTATTTTTGGCGGTCCTTTGTCGGTAAGAATTAAACCAACCCCCAAAGAAGACCTCTTACTGCCCATGGAGCGCAGTACGATTTGGCAGAAAAAATCACGAGATCCCTGAGTAGCAAGTCGCGACGTGAAAATGCAAAATTATTTCTGGAATGCCAAGTGAATGTTGGGAGTGTGCTATTATGCACCAGATTGCATCTAGGGCCACTGAAGTGGCAAAAATTCTCTAGAGTGGGAGGGGGGCATCGCGGTTCCTCTGAAAGTGATATCTACATTGACTATCTTATTCTTGCCTCGTCGATGTGGCAGAGAAAAAAATCGCATTTTAGGACATGGGAAAATTCGAAATTATTTCTGGAATGAAGTGAGTGTTCGGGGCTATATATTGCACCAATTGCATCTACGGTCACCGTAATGCAAAAAATTTGCAGATGGGCAGGGGACACCCCCATCCCTGGCCCCCTCCCCCAGATCCATTTTCATATTCAGCACCCCGCTCAAAACTAGTTCTTACGCCAATATTGTTACTTAAGATTCGGCATCTGCTGTCAGTGCTGTGTGGTCATCTTGAGCCTTGTCGCGACAGCCGGCCACTACCCTCTAACTTCCAATAACGAGAATGCCAATGAGCCAGTCATGCACTACTCATAGCACTTGTATAGAAGTACAGTTATATGCGGTTGTGTTGCTTGTGTATCTCACTTGAGCCTTTGAATCGTCTCGAGTCGCCATCTTCCGTGCATTAGGTGGATAGAGGTGTCCACAGTCCCGCAGCCTCGGGGGAGAAACGCCGTTCTCAGATGAGAGGGGCCTCAAATGACTCAACGGGTTCACTGAACTCCATATCTGTGCACTCTGGCTGGTGGCTCGATTGATCCATTGGCACAAAGTTTGGCACAACCTCTTAAAATAAAAAGGGAGCCCCCGAAATGACAAAAAAGGGAACGCCAAAATGCACCTTTCAGAATAGAGTCTTCAGAAATAATGTTCAACGTTCCCAATTCAACTGTCGCGAGAGTCCTTTGTAAAGAATACATTGTAAGGCACCTGGTAATTACTTAACTGGATCATCCCAATTAGTGAAAACAGATAAAGGTCGACCTATTGGAAGCAACGGGAGAAATGATTGTCGGGGGGATCTTGCCCCCATGGGTTTCCCGCTAGAAGAGTCGACCGGGATGTGGGTCCAAATATTGGGGGGGGACATGCAGGTACGGTCGCGAGCGGTGTGGGGGGGGGGTCTTTCAAATGGTCCAGAGCGACCTTGCAGTTTTTTGTTTTTTTTATCACAAAATGCACAGGTTTTGAAATCTTGGTATGTGCAGTCCAAAACGCCTGGGAGAGCTCATTTCCGGCCATCTGGGGCCTTGAGCAACCAAAAAATTCTCAGAAGCTCCGCGCCAACCAATGGTGGGCGCTCCGGGTTAGATAAGCATAAAGTCTGGCGACGCCATAGCCGACTGCAAAAATTAATGATAGAATGCCTGAAGAAGAATGCCCCAATGAGCGCACTGTACATCCTTTCCGGTGACCCACTTCGACCAATCTGTCAAAATTTGTTGGCCCGCTAAATTGGAATGGTCTCATATGCCCTAATGTTGCGGTCCGCTGTCAGGTAAGAATTACACAAACCCCCAAAGAGGAGCCTGCTTACCTGCCCATGGAGATCAGTACGATTAATTTGGCCAAAAAAATCACAAGATCCCAGAGTAGCAAGTCGCGACGTGGAAATGCCAAATTATTTCTTGAATGACGTGCAATGTTCGGGAGTGTCATAATGCACCAGATTGCATTGAGGGCCACACCTTAAGTGCTAATTCTCTAGAGTGGGGAGGAGTGGGCATCGTCGGTCCTCTGAAAAGTGAGTCCCAAAATTGACCTAAAAATCTTAATTCTTGCCTCGATTCGATTTGGCAGAGAAAAACAATCGCATTTCGGACATGTGACAATGCAATTATTTCTGGAAGAAAGTGAGTTGTTTTCGGAGTGCAAGATTGCACCAAATTGCATCTACGTCACCGGGGAAAGCAAAAAATTTGCAGAGGGGAGGGTGACAACGCGCCCCCATCCCCTTGGACCCCTCCCCCCCAGATCCATTATTAAATTCAGCACCCCGCTCAAAACTACGTTCTTACGCCAATGATTGTTTACTTAGATTCGACACTGCCCTGTCAGTGCCTGTGTGTCAGTCCGTGAGCTTGTCGCGACCGCCGCCACTACCCTCATAACTCCAAATAACGAGAATGCCAATGACGCCAGTCTGAATGCACTATAAATAGCACTTGGTATACGAAAGTACAGTTTATATTCTTTGTGTTTTGCTTGTGTAATCCTCACTCGAGCTTTGCTGTCCGAGTCGCCATCTTTCGTGCATTAAGGTGGATAGAAGGTGTCCACAGTCCATCTCGAAAACAGTTCGCAGATGAGATGGCCTCAATTGACTCACTTTCCCACTGAACTCCATATCTGTGAACTTTCGGTCTCGATTGATCCATTTTCACAAAGTTGACAAAACCTCTTTAACATCAAACAGGGAGCGCCCCAAATGACCAAAAAGGAACGCCAAAATGCATCTTCCCGTAATAGAGTCTTCAGAAATAATGTTCATACGTTCCCAATTCAACAAGTCCTTTATAAAAATTACGATTGTAAGTCACACTTAAGTTGCTTACATGGATCATCCATTATTGATAAACAGATAAATGGGTCGACCTATTGGAACAACGCGAAATATTCGGAGATTCAAACATTTTTCCCCTAGAAAGAGCGACAGGGATTTCCAAAATATTCGGGTGACATGCAGGGCGGGAGTCGCGAGCGGTGTGGTGGGGGGGTCTTCAAAATTGTCAGAGCGACCTTGCAGTTTTTTTGTGTTTTTTTATTTTCCACAAATGCACGAGGTTTGAACTTGTTATGGTGTCAAAGGCCCAAAACGCCTGGGAGAGCTCATTCCGGCCACCGGGTGCTTGAGCAACCCAAAATTCTAAGAAGCTCCGCGCCAACCAATGGTGGCGCCTCCGGTTAGATAGTTAAAGTCCTGGCGACGCCACTAGCCGACTGGCAAAAATTTATGATAGACATGCCTGAAGAATGCCCCAAAATGGAGCGCACGGTACCATTCTGCCGGTGACCCACTTCGAAAATTCGGGCAAAATTGTTGACCCTCTAAAAATTTGGAATGGTCCCGATGCCTATGTTGGCGGTCCCCTGTCAGGTTAAGAATTACAAAAAAAACATTAACCCCACCCCCAAAGAAGAGCTCTAATGCCCATGGAGCTCAGTACGATTTGGCAGAAAAAAATCACAAATCCCTGAGTAGCATAGAGTGCGACGTGAAAAGCAAAATTATTCTGGAATGAAGTGATGTTCGTGGAGTGTCATATGCACCATATTGCATCTCGGGCCACCTGAAGTGCAAAAATTCTCTAGAGTGGAGTCGGGGGCATCGGCGGTCCTCTGAAAAGTGAGATCTAATTGACTAAATCTTAATTCTTGCCCTCGATTGCGATTGGGCAGAGAAAAAAATCGCATTTGGACATGTGGAAAATGCGAATTATTTCTGGAATGAAGTGAGTGTTCGGAGTGCTATATATATATATTGCAGCCACATTGCATCTACGGTCACCGGGAAATGCAGACATAATTTTCAAGGGGAGGGGACCCCATCCCGTTGGGACCCCTCCCCCCCCAGATCCATTATTAAATTCAGCACCCACCCCGCTCAAAACTACGTGTCCTTACGCCAGATGATTGTTACTTAAGAAGATTCGACACGCTGTCAGTGGCTGTGTGTTCAGTCGTTGCGCTTTTCGCGAACCACGGCCACACCCTCATAACTTCCAATAACGAGAATGGCCATGACGCCAGTCTGAGATGCACTATAAATAGCACTTGGTATATAGAGAGTACCGTTATATGCGTTGTGTTGCTTGTGTAATCTCACTTGAGCTTTGATGTCGAGTCGCCATCTTTCTGTGCATTAGGTGGATAGAGGTGTCCACAGTTCATCCTCCGCGAAAAAAACAGTTCTCAGATGAGAATGGGCCTAATTGACTCACTTTCACACTGCACTCCATATCTGTGAACTCGCGGTCTCGATTGATCAATTTTCACAAATTGACAAAACCTCTTAAAATCAAAAGGGAGCCCACCAATGACAAAAAAGGGAACGCCAAAATGCATCTTCCAGTAATAGAGTCTTCAGAAATAATGTCATACGTTTCCCAATTCAACAAGTTCCTTTTATAAAAAATTCGATTGTAAGAGTCCACTTAAGTTACTTAACTGGATCCTTCCAATAGTGGGATAACAGATAATGCCGACCCTATTGGAACAACTAGAAATATCGGAGATTCCAACATTTTTCCCCTAGAGAGGTCGACAGGGCAATTCCAAAATATTCGGGGACCTGCAGGGACTTCACGAGCGGGTGGGGAGGTCCTTTCAAAATGGTCAGAGCGACCTTGCCAGTTGTTTTGTTTTTTTTTATAATCACAAAATGCACAGGAGGTTTTTGAAGCTTGGTATGTGCAGCCCAACGCCTGGGAAGCTCATTTCCCCGGCCAACTGGGGGCTTTGAGCAACCAAAAATTTTCTAGAAGCTCCGCGCCAACCAATATGGGCGCTTCGCTCAGATAGTAATAAGTCTGTGGCGACGCCACTAAGCCGACCTGGCAAAAATTTATGATAGAATGCCTGAAGAATGCCCCAAAATGGAGCGCACGGTACCATTCCTTCCGGTGAACCCCACTGTCGAAAATTCGGGCAAAATTTTTGTTGGCCCTCTAAATTGGAATGGTCCCATATGCCTAGTTGGCGTCCGCTGTCAGGGAAAGAATTACAAACAAAAACACCCCCAAAGAAGAGCCTACTTACTCTGCCCATGGAGCTCAGTACGATTTTGGCAGAAAAAAATCAACAAGATCCTAGTAGCAAGTCGCGCACGTGAAAATGCAAAATTATTTCTGGAATAATTGATGTTCGGGAGTTCCTAATTCACAGATTGCATCTAGGGCCACCTGAAGTCCCTCTGAAAAAGTGATATCTAAATTGACTAAATCTTAATTCTTTGCCCTCGATTCGATTTGGCAGAGAAAAACAAATCGCATTTATTTAGGACATGTGAAAATGCGAAATTATTTCTGGAATGAAGTGATTTTCGGAGTGGCTATAATTGCACCAAATTGCATCTACTGTCACCGGGAAATGCAATCAAATTTTGCAGAGGGGAGGGGACACCCCATCCCCTTGGACCCCTCACCCCAGATCCTTATTAAAATTCAGCACCCCGCTCAAAACTCGTTCTTACGACAATGATTGTTACTTAAGATTCGGACACTGCTGCCAGTGCTGTGTTTCAGTCGTGAGCTTGTCCGCGACCAGCCAGCCCTACCTCATAACATCCAAATAACAGATGCCAATGACGCCATCTTGAAATGCACTATAAATAGCACTTGGTATAGAAAATACAGTTATGATCGTTGTGTTGCTTGTGTATCTCACTTGAGCTTTATGTCCCGAGTCGCATCTTTCGTGCATTATGTGGAAGAGGTGTCACCACAGTCCATCCTCGACAACAGTTCTCAGATGAGATGGGCCTCATTGACTCACTTCACTGAACTCCATATCTGTGACCTCCTCGTCTCGATGGACCATTTTCACGAAGTTAACAGAACCTCTTAAAATAAAAAGGGATCCCCCTCCCCCCAACTGACAAAAAAGGGACGCCAAAAATGCATCTTCCAGTAATAGATTCTTCAGAATAATGTTCAAACGTTCCCAATTCAACAAGACGTTTATAAAGTATACGATTGGTAAGAGTCACCTTTAAGTTACTTAACTGATCATCCCAATTATGCTAACAGATAATGCCGACTATGGAACAACGAGAAATATTGGAGATTCCGTCATTTTTTATCTGAACTGGGATTAGGGCAAGTTATCGCTAAGGTTCTCGGTGAAGCTCGGAAATTAATACAATTTGTTAAATCGTTAAAGTCACGATGGGGCAAATGCAATGGTCAATTCATGAGCAAGTGTTATTCCCATGCAGAATAGGTTAATAACAGATGGTTCATAACTTGCGGTCAAAGTGTATAAGTTCAGTGGCCACCATGAGTCAACATAATACGAGAAGAGAGTGTAGCCACACGATTGTAACAACCATGGCGCAGGATGAGTTATCTCTATAGAACAGAAAGTGGAACGTTGGACATCGCCGATTATTCTAAGCGGGGCAAATGCTTTGAGTTAATCATCATCACTAGCGCTTTGTCAGCGAGTTCATGTGTCGTAACTTTCTCGGTTTGATTATAGGCTGAGTTTGGAGGTCACCTTGCTTGGTAGTTTTACCCAATTGTAAGTGATAGAGCATGTGACGGATTACCATGACCTTGCAAGAAAACGGTCGTCTTAATTGGTATGCATCTTCTGATGGGTGTGGCTGTCAGGCCATAATAAAAATCTCCCCAAAAACATATCTCGTATAAGTCAGGTAAAATGAATGTGATGTTTCCGGGTTCCGCCATGAATGGACTCTCTAAATGCCACCAGAGTTGGTCCCTAGGTATTTCCTATGGTTACCCCGCAACTTGTTTACCCGTAGTATTTTGGATGCTGTAATCTGATGCCACTGAAGTCTCCTCCCAAGTGACTAATCGCCAATTTGTACTTCGTTCATTACCGAAGAGGAGATACGAATCCCCGGAACGTTGAACAAGTCTTCCTAAACATTTTTGCTCTGATTTTGTCTTTATTTTTTTCTAAATTTGAAGAATTTAACCATCATCAGGTCCATGTTCATTATCGAAAAAGCTTTAAATGGTAAATAATTTCGAACTACATTGAAACAACAATGTAGGTGTCACGTGGATTGCCTTACTGTACCCATCATATTATAATATTGGAAGCTTCGTCTTTTAAAGGTACAGTCAATGAAATTACGAAATATAGTGCTATTATGTAAAAGGGTAGCCACTGGCCGCTCGACGTCGTAAACGTCCGGAGCGCACGAGAATCTTTCGAAACTCCTCTGGAAAAGACTACACATCCCACCAGCACAAACCTGCACAGATTTTCTCTGATCCATACTTATCCTCGATAACCAATACATCCGTAATTGGGAATGAATTTAGTTGCGGTCTCAGAGTGGTAACAGTTTGAAAATAGGTCGTAATGACAAAGTTATAGGGGGAGCATCTCATCCATACCCCCAAGCTGCTCCGTAATGAGCATGCGACACTTCAACCGTGGAACGGGCCTATTGAACGAATTTGAAGGATAAGCTTATTTCCTGCCTCTGATCGAGAAGAATAATGCAGCTAAAATATCAAATCCATATCATAGTAATCGGTATGCTTTTACTACCGCCTAATTTATATGTCATAAGCATTGAAAAGTCATATTGAGCGGTTTTGTACTCCCCATTAACAAAGATATTTCAGAATACAAATCTGCTGAAATCATAAAACAATGTAACCGGCTTTATAACAGGCTTGTTATCTTTATATTTATTTGAGCGGTAAGACGATTTGCATACTAGCTATGTAGAATAAAAACTCCATAAATTTCAAGTGAAAGTCTATATGATAAAAGTAAGTTTCAATTGAATGGTTATTTATAATATAATGATGCAATTTTCATATATTTTTATCAAGGTAAACTTGAGTTGGTTTCACTTAATTGAATTAAGACTTACATTTAATATATAACTTCTACTTACAAGATATGAAGTCCCCGGGGCCGAAAATGAACCGCCAAACCTGGCTGATCATTGGTCGCTGTGATCATACGAAATCTTATACGGCATACGTTTGCCATAAATGAGCCACGGTGTATTTGAAAATGGCAGTAGACTACACAGAGCGAGTATGTTTCACATGTACCATTCTGAAGAAGAAAACATTCATTGATAATACTAACAAAATGAGAATGAGTGGACTACTGCTCCCGTACAAATTAAAAAGTCGGAACGCTCGCGCATCAGAAACTGGGACTTTTCTGGGAACTGTTTCTTCTATTCATCTACAGCAACGATAGTAACGGGATGAGTGGAAAGGTGGCTGAATTGGGCCCCCGTTCCAATCAGCTCCCACAGGAGTGTAAATAGTCGATATATGGTTTTAAAGAAAAACCTATTTTCCCTACATATTGGAAACCAAATATGGTGAGGTAATATGCGATGGATTAATATCTGATATTTGGAAAGAATCTAAAGGATAAAATCTAAAAATAAATAAACCTAGTACACCGAATGATATCTCAACCCCGAAATTCCCAATGATTTACCCACAAACCTTCTTGCTAGCTTAAAATTCGACAGTGTTACAGTTCGCCAAAAATTTTGCGAGCCGTAGGAATTGTCATTTTTTATCAAAATCCAATCTTTTTTAGGTTTTTTTGGGGGAGTGACCCCCGGTATCGTGGGCAGGTAGGGGGACATAGGGGCGGAGTAAAAGTCGCACCATGGGTCGTTGGACGGTCCCCACTCACTCAGTCTCTTCACTCACTCACTCACTTCACTAACTCATCATCACTCACTGCATCAAGAGAGCACGTACCAGGAAGGCACGTATAGCCTCATTCACCCACTGTGCCAATCAGGGAAGCTTCAGGGAAGCGCCGCCACCACTACTTATCCAGTTGCTTTATGCTCAATGTTGCCAGTCCAAGGCGTTCTACGATCTCATGATCCGCATGAAGCAGTCACTAATGACACAGCAGAAGTATGCGAATGACTCCACGTTCTCGCTCAGGATTCCACCAAAAGGCTGAATTGTCTTCCTGGTCCATTGACACACTGAGGCCCCAACGGATTCGCTCCGGTCGACTAACTGTCCCAAGGAGAATCCACGGACTCGGCAAGTAATGCATCATCCGCGATGTCCAGGTCAAAAACCATGGCATTCACCGAATGAGACCCCCGAAGTAGATACTCTCAGCAACCTCTACATAAATCCAGTTTATACACGTGTTGAAAAAGTGCTGGGCTAGCATACACCTCTGTCTCACACAAAAACAAGTCGGAGCACTCTCACATCCAATACAGAGAGGAATTCTCCCAGAAGAGCCTCCCTACACACCAGAGTCGAGACCTTGCAAAAGTTGAATAGGCTACAAGAATCCCCGCATCCGCCTCGAATTGCCGACACGGAGAAACGACGATGCGATCCCACAAGTGGGACTGTTCAGGCAGTGTGTAGGAGTGGAAACTCGAATGTTTCGGACGCTGATGCGCGAGCAACTCACAACGGATTCGTTCAAAATGGGTCCAGCAAGGTTCTTGCTAGACAGTGACGACCACGGGGGAGGGGGGGGGCAGAAACCATCCCCAGTGACCCAAGTGATATAATTTTTGAGTTTTAATTTAATTGAATTTATTGTTAAATTTTTAATCCAGAGATCACTCTTCCCTTCAGATTGGAAAACCGATAATTGTCCCCTTCATTGGGGGACACCAGTGCCCAAACAGAGCAAGTAGCATACAACAACTCGAGGGCAGCCTGTCAAACTAGCCCAGAGCATGTCTGGATGTATGTCACGTTGTCACAGACCCCCAGAGCTGTTTCTCGCCCTTCACTTTTTCTATCCTTCTCGAGGCTTCGATAGTAGGCATGCCTGGTTTTACGCCCTAGGGTTGCAACATATTAATGTCTGGATTTCCAGTACGGCAATGAGTCTTATAAAATTCTCAAGAAAAACCCAGCACAGTGGAGGCCTCAAATTCAGTTCCTTGTTAGGGACCCCATCGTCCCCTGCCTTGAAAACTGGGCAACGGGACAGAGAGGGCAAGTTATGGAGTCTCCGAATCGCGTTATCACAGCTGTCAGATCCATGCAAGCCAGGAAGTGGCGCTGATGCGCAGTCTGTTGACTCAGTGGAGGCAACTAAGTATTCCAGACTCGCATTGAACTAGTGGAGCGGAAAACGCATTGTTAGAACATCGACGGTCGTTGATCAGTGTTACCGTACCTTGTGTTATCAAGGGGACGAGGTTTTGGGCACGGGCAACAACAGTCACCTCCTGCATACGGCGTCCCCCATCACGACAAGACCAGTGATAGGCGTAACGAATTACTCGTTCTACCAAGGATGCCAGTCAGTAAGTCCCCTCCAGGGCCCGTTTGGTAGAGTCGCTCATATTGTTGGTTGTTTTCTATGGAAAAAAAATACGGTTTGAAAAAGTAGCAGACTCGAATAAAAACTTTTCTGCCGAGCAAGGGATTTTATTATTACGTCTTGGGCCCACGAACACGCGCCGTACGAAGCGATGCACCATATGGCTGCCAGGGACAGTAGATAGTAGATAGGTACCTATAAGCCCAAATGTAAGTTGAGACGAGACGCGTCGTGATTAAACGTGACAAATGGCTGTCGGACAACGTGGCACATACAACATATGGAGCACGTGGTACATTGCGCATTGAGCGAGGTAGAAGAACGTGACATCGTGAGAATGACTCCCCGTCATACCACGGACGGCCTGCAAGTTTGGGTCACAGGCATCTCACGTACTGTTATGTATGGTCGCGTTCACCCTGTTTATTACGGCCTACTAGGTTGTCATCCAAACCGTGACGGCCGCCACATTCACGACGATTACGGTCGGTCAGGTTTGCCCTCCCGTCACCCGGCGTTGCTCCACGTTCATCCCGTCTTTGCACACTTAAGGGGCGGAGGGGGGACTCCTCTTTCAGATTTTTTCCAATAATAACTTGATTAGAGGCAAATGGTTGTAAAACGTAAAGGATAAAACCAGGGCAGATCATCAATTTCAAATTCGCACCGATAATAACTGAAGCACAATATTATTGTTTAGCATTTGTTTCAATTATCAGATCCAAATGACAACAAACAAACCAACTTACCTCCCCCTGTGACATTAGCCCCAGACCCCATGCAGTTAGCTTGAGGCGGTCGAGTATAGCAATGAAGGTTCACCTGAAAAGCTTTCTCCATTGCCATCATGGTTAATCATTTAATTGTTAACCTACCTTCGATACTTCATATTCGCCATGCTTGGTCTCCTTAATGCCTGTTCGCTGGTGTCCACTGTCACTCGCAGCAGTGACTTCGATATTTCTCTCCAGAAAGTATCCATTTTGGGTGATTGTTACAATACTCACGGTTGTAACCGAGCATGCTTCCAAGTGAAAGAAACTCGGCACGTTAAATAAAATGTGTGGTTATGGAGGACAATGGCTAACAAAATAAGTTAAAGCAGGCTTACAGAATATTCAACTGTTATTTAATTCTTTCGGTTATTTTCAGAGGCCCGGAAATACAACAATTATTGAGCGCATAGGGATCGAGAGAAAGAAAGAGCGAATGTCTTAGACCAGTTAATTCTGATAAGCTATTGCTCTTAAGTACACGTTTTACACTGATTAGCTAGGGACTCTTTAAAATGTTTTTCGGGACGCGCGCGGGTTATCCCCATGCATAATCTTTGGTTAAACCAGATAGTAAGAGCGTCAATCCCACCAATCGAAGTCTTGACGGGTTTAAGACTGAAAAACATCAAGGACTTGCTTAGATGGGAAGTGGAATGGATTTCAGAATTTGAAAAGACCAAAAGGTCAGCGAAATGGAGTGTATGGCACTGCATTACTAAAATCCATATTGGGAATGTTTATTGGAAAATGTTCCGTGGCATTTCCTCCCCCATCCCCAGCCCTATGGCCAGCCGCCACTGCATGAGTCAATATCAACGAGACACCCGAAGTCCTCCTTCAGCATTGGTAATTTCAGTGTGCGAATAAATTGTCGTCCGTAAAGATTGTATAGTTGTAACACGTATTTCTCGGGCCCGGATGCATAACTTGCATGACGTAACTGTGCCTTGGAAGCATGATATTAAGTGAACCACTTCCGTGACCTATAAAACGTAGGGTACACGCAAGCCTCTCAGCATTGGTAATTTTAAGTTGGAATATAAATTTGTATGTCGCTCCAGCATGGGTATAGTTTTGTAACACTATTTCTCGGGCCCCGGGAGAATAACTTGCATTGACGTAAACCCCTGTGCAATTGGAAGCATTGATCTTAAGTGACCCACTCCTGGTTCCAGTCTCGTGGATTGTTCAAGATCAAGTTCAACAATTGCTGATCCGAAAGAGATCAACGACGGGCAATTTTGTGTCATCATGAACTTCCAACTTGGTTGGCATAATTTTTTTCTCTGCGGGGGGAAGGGGGGTTGAGGTTGTGTAACGCACTTAATGTTACGTTAGTGTTATGTTAGTGTGTTAGGTTATGTGGTGTTCGGTTTTCCTTAATCAATATTCTTATTTTTGGGGGGTGGACTACTTAGATAAGTCCACACGGGGTTCTTGGTCCAATTCGGTTCAATTTATAATTTGTTTTATAAATTATGTTCACTGTACTTAGTTGAAGTGAAAACCAATAAATGAATGATTGAATAATATCATTGACGTGAAAAATAACGGGTAGTAACTGTTCCAAAAAACACTTCCCCGAGGAATACCACTAATCACGAAAGACCACTCACAGAGAAAGGTCCATTGATTGCAACTCTTGTTGCGCGTTCTCTCGGAAGGAGCCCGCAATCCAAGCGGCCAGACATAAACCCCATATTGATTTCATTTCCTATTATGACAGCCGAAAATATGTGGCACTTGTCATGGGAAGCTTACTACAACTTCGGAGTGCGTTTTACACACAAGTGACACAAACATAAACATTTGGAGGACATTCGGTACAAATTCCTCCCACACAAAAATATTCTGGGGGAGATTTTCCGGGGGAATATTTCCAGTAGCTTCGCTCCCGGGGGGGGGGGGGCAAAGAGTACTGATTATAAAGGGGGGGTGGGGGTTGGTAACAGCGTGACCATGCATTTTTTCCTCTTGAAAGTACCCTAAACCACGTAATTGTCCGGGACAAAAAAGGCACCCCGAATAAGACAAACCGCAAAATGTTGTTACCTAACAAGGCTCCCGATTCCAAATTCATTCTTGTCTCCTGGAAATTCCCCAAAACAATGATGGGTTCTACAATAATAAACTACCCCTGTCTTTTAGTTAGTGATTTGTTGCACTCTTTTCCACGTTAAGTACGCGTGGCGTACCCACAGGGGGGGAGGGGCACCCCCCCCCCATGACCCAAGTGGATCAATAAATTTTTTTAACAAAAAAACTTTTCCAGGCTAGAGTAGAGGTGTTGAGTTGTTATTAGCAAATATTGCAGCAGCATGTATCTGGGGGCCCAAAGTGGTACTATTTGCCAATAGACAGGGGAGGGTATGAGGCGATTCAGGGGAGGGCACTTCCCTTGGGTTCACGCCCCACTCCGCCCCTCCCCCCGTTCCCCCCCCCCCCACCCCCCTTCCCCCCCCCCCCCCGCCCCCCCCCAGCGTGGTACGCGCCTGTACGCACGTATCGTACCTGTATTTTTTAAAGAAGACCCTATTTACGGGATTCTTGTGAATGGCGAGGGGCCCCCGGGGCGTCGCAGGAAGGGTGATAAGTTTGACTTTGATGTTCACCTTTGCAGCTTGCGGAGTCACAAGTTTGTTGTAGATTGTTGATGTTGCAGCTGCAGGTAGTGAAATACTTTTCGTTGTAATGGAAAGATTATCTAATGATGTACACCATATATCGATGACGTAACGAAACTCTCCTCCACAGATGCGAATTTCGTTATCACTCTTCGGAGGTATGATCGATTCCAGATTAAGAAATTACTTGCAAAACTCAGCAACTATTACTCAGCAACTAACGAATTTGAAACATCCAAAATATTTGACAAATCTGGTTTGTCTCATCTCCTCGAAAATAAAAGTACATAGCCGTTCTGTCGGCGAAAACGTGTTCATTCACGATCTTGCAATGGTACTTGGTGTTCGTCGGTTTCGTATCCCATTTTCCCGGACGTGGCAGATCCCTGTATCTTTGTGAAGTTGGAATTCATGCTGAAATAATGTATTAGTTCGGTTAAAAATAATCCTGCCTAGGTTAGACCTTAGAAAACCGCAACGCGATCCTCTAGTCTTTCATATGAAATCAAGCGTTAATGTGGGGACTGTCGCGAATTGCGTTGATTGTTTTTTTTAGTATGATGGGGTACCCGTCGACGGCGCACTTGAGCCTATCAAACAGGCTGTAATTATCGATCAGCCGATCATTGAATTCAAATCTGATTAATGTGAATTAGGAACGTTGTACCTGTATAATGTCCCTTGCTTCTATGTTCTGTAGGTCAATGTGAAAACGCCAGGTCCGATAACCTTTGTGCAGAAAACTAAATTTGTCAAGTGTACCGTCGAGTGCGCACTGTACTGGGTTTGGGTGCGTATGCCAAAACTGTTAACGCGCCTAGAGTGATTTTTGAACGATGTTTGTTTCGTGGTGCACAAGGTAGCCAATAAGAGTAAATGGATACATTTTGGCAGATGATTTTTGCACAAAGCATAGATTCATTGACTGATTTCTTAGCATATTTTCAAAGTGATACTATTCATAATTCAAGGTGCGCAATTGACGGGTATGCGCAGTCGACAGGTACCCCACGAGACTTCTGCTTAGTTTCTTCTAGTTCTACTTTCTATGCAAACACTCAGTTGTTCAAGAATATTTCCTGCCAATGTTGGTGTGTGCAACTCATAATCCCAAGAACCATTTCCAGGGGAACAAGCGCCCCCCAGAAATAGCCCAATTGGATAATGGAAACCACCTTCAAGAGGGCAATTTCCAACTGGTGAGGGGCATCAATAGTTTCTCTGCCACAAAACCGGCTAACCTCCATCAATGCCTGTTGTGGGCGCATTGGAGTATGTGACAAGAACAAGAACAAAAACAGGCCTGTGCAGCAACTAAGCGAAGGTGTGTGTGGGGTAGTGCCTCCGAATGTGCACCCCAAGGAGCACAAACTAAAACCCGGAACTCAATAGACCCCTCCTGAAACTAATTTGCAGTTTAAGCTTCAATGACCTCTTGCGGGAGGGTTTGTCCCAATCACGACACAGTTCAAGGAAAAAAGCTGTGACGTAAGCGTCAGTATTGGGACGTACTCTCATTGTAGGATGGTTATGTTTGGAAGAGTTGCTCGAAGTCTGGGTTGAATGTGATTGGGTACATGCAGGCCAACTGGTGGTTGACTGTGATATAGAACATCAAGTCCGGCTTGCATACGTAGGTCTCTAAAGTTTGTAGCGTTTAATGCACCACACAGGTTGACACACTCGCATCTCGTTGATCATTCACAAATACAACAACTGCTCTCCTCTGAATCTGTCCTAGCTTATCTTTCTGAATTTCCTTATGAGGAGGATTCATACGGCAGAGGACATATTCCAATTGGGGGCGAACTAATGAGGTGTAAGCAAGTTGTCTTATCGTGGAAAGGAACAATTGCGAAGATGTTCTACGAGACGGAACCAAGTGGTTTGAATTGATTTAGCGGATATATTGTCCACATGTTTCCTCCAAGACAGTGATGAGCTAATTCACTGCCAAGATAGCGCTGACTGCTTAAAGTTTTTGTATAATTGTCCATGCAAGTTTTAGTAGAAGGAAAATGCGTTTCTAGACGACAAATAAGTGCATGGAGTAGCACATCGGCCCACCTTTTCAAATGATCTAATCCTGTTGCAGTATTGTACTGTCATGAACAGTTTCAATAATGCGCCATGAGCAGACAGTCATCAGCAAATAACTTGATGGGAGTAGGTTTTATACGTTTTCAAATGTCATTGAGTAGATGAGGAACCATCAATGGTCCTACTACGGTCCATTGGGCACACTGACTGGCATGTGGCACTGGATGAAGTCACTCAATAATAATCACCTCTTTTGCGTTCCGTCAGTGAAGCCCAATGCTATCAATATTTGTTTTGCGCTAACCCATAGGAGTCAATTTGCTAATCAGTATGCTGGTTGGCCTGATCTTGCTAAACCAGTTGGGAGCTGTGACTACCTCGCTCGGAAAAATCAAATCGCAATGAAAGGACAACAGCATTAACAGTTTTGAGGGAAAGCAATGACATGGCACAATATTGTGATACCTGGCAGAGTATTGATCCACTGACCATGTTCGGAGGACAAGACTAAACCTACTACTACAATATATACTTGCCAACTCTTGGATCGGATTGAAAATGACATTGATGGAGGAGTTATCCTACCATCTCAGTTAGTTGATAGGACTAAGTGACAAATAATACCACCAACAACTTCCTCACTGTGGACCAACAATCCGCTGCAATGATATCTCTAGTCTCGAGCAATCAACTGGGGAACTATTGCACGATTCGAAAACGATGACTGAGAAACTACAAAAATTAATCTGGAAGTGAACAGCATGAAACTGAAAATATTTCAAACTCCCAATAAATGGCAATGGAATGTGTAAGAAATGCTAAATATGTAGAAGTTTTTGTTGGGAACCAAAAATAACTATGTATACCCAATGTTTTCAACACCGGCCAGATTTTGTGATGCCCTAAGAAAAAGTATTTTCTGTATAATTGTGAACTGTGGGTACAACAAAGATCTTGATCTCAAAATTGACACTTTTCAAGAAGACTCATTAGATTGCCCTAATATAACAATTGGATACCAAACGATGACTCTATGATGTACCCAATCAAAATCCCTTGGCCATCCATCATTAGCACATAGGAGATTGAGATCTTTTCAGTCATGTGCAACTTGCCTGACTCCATTGAGAGAAGCATTGAGACACAACTGCTGAAACTAGTTGGGCGATCTGTGACATTTGCTTGGAAACATCAAATCGCAACAATCAAACATTGGACCATTTTGAAAAAGCAATAAACCTTGCACAGATGGTGATACGTGGTGTAGATTGATCCTGCGGCATGGCCGGATAGACGAACTCAACCTACTACTATACTACTGGTTGGCATGGTGCTAATACTGGCGGACACCACCACTGTAACATTACGCGAGCATTTCCTACAATGAGCCGGACATGCTTTATTTCATTTATTCAAATTGTTTCATCGACAGTGCCGTATAGTGTCACCTCGCAACAAGAAAATAAATGAATACGAAGCAACGGAACAATAAGCCTGATGTAAGAACCTCCAGAACCTTCAGGAAATTAACTGCAAATGAAATCAACTGGAATACTGTTTAATACAACGCAGATTTGTTGCATTATAACAATTGTTCAGTGGCAGCAGACATCTAGATTCTTGTGTGAACGTTCTTTCTTGGCCAGTCTTCCCAAGACGATTTCGTTCAAGTTTGAATTGAAGCCACATTATGCATCAACCTTTTTTTAATGTGTCGTACTTTTTCCGATCAGGCTTGGGAGAAGATTCCATTCTGGAATCTGAATGGATACAGCAACTGTTTTGTTTCGATTAAAATGTGTAACACATGTCACATGCGATATACATTAGGAAGTACCTAAATAATGAGGCCTAACAGTAGTATACGTCCTGTCCAAAAATCAATAGCAGCAGCGATGTATTACCCAGATAAAAATCAATATGTTACAGAGAAAAAAAATGCTTCCAATTTGAGGGACGCCCCCCTTTACTAGCTAAATATTATACTAGAGAATTCTAGACATTGACACTGACGCCAACGCGCTTTGAATTAGATGTTTCTTAGTTTGGCAACATGTGCGTGATGCCCGGAGCCATCATCAACAGTATATACAGTACAATGGATGGAAATCAAGTTCGTGTGGATTTTTCCTTCCATTGTTCTGCTCCTAATCTACAACACCACTGCACATCCCAAGGTTTACTTCTCATCTCGTCTCTCGCCATCGTCCATTCACACATTTCTCTCTTCTCCCAAACGTCCTCCTATTTTAATGCAGCCATACAGATACCATATCGCTTGTTAGGCATGTTGAGAAGGTCGTGTGGTCGATTGTGTCAAAAGCTGACGAGGGTCCGAAAGGACAAGGTCACAAGGGAGCTTATTTTCGTATCCACAGCACAAAGAATTGTCATGTGATCGTACAAGTGCTGTGGCGGTAATGTGAATTTACGGTAGGCTGATTGGTTCACACAGGGAGATGGTTGTGCAAGGTAATCCTGGAGATGTTCATGGCCACCAGTAGTCAGGGTTAATCGGAGCTTCCCCAAAGCTTGTGACATATGCATATGTTAACCGTGAACCAGTATAATAACAGTATTGAACATTTCATGGGACATCCCAAAACATCAAAGTCAAATATTCAATAGGGCCACTCACATTTTCAGGATAAGAATCTGGGGGCATCCGGAAGCATCGCAGTGAAAAAGTTTGAGTATACTACAATCATAGATTAATTTCATGAGTGGGACAAGGTTAATAATTACTATACCTAACCATATAGTAACATGCCCAGATACAGCACATTATATTCTAGTTCCTATTCTTATTCAGAAGATGACAGATTTGAGCGAGGATGAGAATGTGTAATAACTTCACAGCCATGCAGGTTCAAAGGTAATTCGTTCTGAGATGAGATCATATCATACAGATTCTAGCTGTAGATTAGATATGACTGGGTTCACTATAAATGATGCTTTCCCCTCTATATATATTGGTTGGATACTTTCAGACTTAGTCAGTTTTTTCATGGGCTAGTGGTACATATGGGGTATCTGGGATTTGAGTCAAAGGTCATTTACAGGGGTATACTGAGTTATTCCATGTAGAAAATCAATATCGAATCCACAGAGCGGTTGGATGTATGCTGTTGTGTGGATCATAGACTAGTGGTACGTTTAATCTTTCATATGTTGAACCACACGGGGCACTATTTTCATGAAAGGTGGGTCATCTTTGATTGCTACAAAAGGCATTAAAGGTGCCATATAGGCTATTGTGTGAAGGCGTATGCATGACAAGCTATTGTGAGAACAAAATGCAAAATATATTCCAAGAAGAGTATTGAAATTTTTCCTGAGATTACAAATGGTAGGGTAAAGGGTGGCAAATGCATAGTTTTAACAAGATAACATATGGTGCCTATGGGGTTGGCTAGAATTTGGAGTCAACAGTCATTTAGGGGATGTTTCAACCAGAGGTATCTGGAGAATTGAATGCTCCGCAAATAAACTATGGTGATCATATCATCTGGTGATTGTCATCAGTGACCTAGGTAACTTATGGGCTGGTGGGTGTTCAAGAATGAGGTTGGGTCATCATCATCCAAGTGTCATTTGAGTCACAAAAAGTAATTTCATCTAATAATAGTAATAATTACATTCATGTGGTTTGAGCTACAGCACCATTGGTGCTCTAGTTGATGCAAGTTTTCAAATATCCTTGTTTACTTGGGTTGGTTTGAAAAAAGAGTAGGTGGCATAACTATCTATTTTACCAAACCCCTGATTATATCTGAGTGGCTTGTTGATCTTGCTTAATATCCTGTGCTTTATTATTTCACAGAGATAGTTTTCAATGGAGGACCAGTTCCGAAAAGAATCTTAGAGGAATGTGTCATGGAGGAAGACAAAATGAAACAGCGATCACATCTAAAAAGGTAATTTTTTTCTTAACAATCATCAGTTCTAACTATAAGGCAAATAAAATGTTGTCTTGACATCTCTTCTGAAAGTATCTAGTGATTAGTAATAACATTGTTTGGGGCCTTGGTCATGACCACCTTGGCTCTGACATAAATTGTAGTAGGAGTCGGAGAACATTTTGCCAGGAGGATCCAGGAATGTGAATTAAGGAGACAGTGCACCCTCAGGCTCAGAACAACAACCGCATGGGAGATCTGAGGCCCTTCTCTGAAAATTTAGAATCAGTGTGCTCTCATATGCATTTTTCTCTCTGCAATTTGAAGATGAATATTGATGAACAAACCGTCATTGTGAGCCCTTTTTTTAGCCTAAACCCGCTGTGCAGGTTAAGCACTTGTGATCCAAATAATTCTGCCTATTTATCTGTTTTGTCTGTCGTCCTTCTGTCTGTATTCAATTGCCTATTTTGCTCCAATTTCGCCATTCTCAATTAATGTTGACCCAACTTTGATACTTAGTTTTCAGTGGACTTATGGGGGCATCCTTGTCCACTGGAAGTCATCTGGTCAAAACAGGTCATAGGGCTTAATAGGCCACTCCGTGAAAATTACGGCAATGCTACGTGCTACTTCTCTTCTACAACCATTATTCACCATTATTCAACCATTATTTGCATCTTTGCGTCATATTTAAATCCCTCAATCACGTCATGTTCTAAGAGACGGATAGCATCTCCATTCCAAAGAGCGCCAAAAGGTGATTTTGAAGGAGATATCATTTCTCCTGTATCTGCTTCCAATAAAGAACTATACAGCTAGAGTGCTACATTACAGTTTCATTGTATAAAACGATGCTACTCATGCAGGTAGGGTGTTATACGCAATAGTTACAGAGAAATGATTAACAAATCTGAATCTTGAATGAAACAAAAACCAGGGTATTCTCACTATTCTGGTTCTCACCTGATTATGCTCGAGCATTATATCACTCTATAGTAAGACTCTCTAATATGTAATACAGAGAGCGAAAAAATTTGATAGAAAACTAGAGAGGAATGGAAAAACTCTATAAAAAAGATCCATGTGATGAAAAGTTTTAGGCTACCAATTTTGAATATATAGTGTGAAACAGACACATGATTCTTTAAGTTATTGACTCCGAGTTGTATTCCAATTGACAGATAGCTCAGTAATAAGAAGGCACGATGTGGAGAGCCTGATATGGAGCAGGCTATCTATGGTCTGGTCAAGATGTACAAGAATGTGGACCCCAAGTCTGCTAACCAGACTAAAATTGCCAAGGTAATTGCTTCATGCTTCCTTTTCCAGTTTCGATGATAAATTTAAGGGACGTTATCGGTTGTTTGAAGATGTGCCAATACCAAGCTATTTGTTTTTGTCTGTTGAATGGAATTCAGGAGGAGGACCTTAGTGGTCACTATGCGTGTTGTTTGGTGTGTGTGATGTGGTGTGTGTGTCACACTGTATCTAACGGTAAGTGTAATTGCGACAAAGTTCAGGTAGCATCAGGGTTGGGGTAACACGATAGATGTAGATTTTGGCACAAAAAGTCACTAAAAGTAGGGAATTAGCCTATTTATGTAAATTTATGGTTTGCCTGGTTAGCAAGATCACGAGTGAACCATAGGTGCTTGGTGACTGTTATTTGCAAATAGCTGCCGGATATAAGTAGATGAAACTGATAAGTCTAATTTGCATAACCCCATTTATGCGAAATTCAAAAGTTGTTGCGCGGATTTTCACGAAAACTGGTGAATATGATATACCTTCAGTCCCAAAACTTTTTAACAAAATTTGGGGTCATGGAGGGTATTCAACATACCTAATTGCAAATTTATAAGACTTTAAGTTGCGTGGATTTTCATGAACTGGTGGGTTGGTTCCAAAAAGTATCACGGATCAGGGTTCGTAGAGGTCATTAAAAATGTCTGATTTGAATAATTAAATGCGAATTTTAAAGTTGTGCCGGATGTCGGGAAAAACTTGGTAAATTGCCTCACATTTGCATAATTTAGGCAATTTTGTCACATTCCACAATACTTTATTCTTCAGTAGACATTGTCAAACTCAGTCCTTTCGAATTTGGAATTCGTCACTGATTAGTAGGCTGTTTCTGTTAAATGTGATACCAAAATCTTTTAGCGAACATGGGAATGCTTTAATGTTTTTCATGGGGACTAATAAGTTAGCATGATCGCGCGAACACAGGCGCGCACTGTGGGGCGACACTGGTTTGTTATTAAATACGTTGTGTAATGATTAGATTAGGTTCTTGTTTAGGTTATGTCATTTTTGACTGCTAACTTGTGCCCCTCTTCAATGATTTGACAAAACTGGTCAGCTTGTCATCTCCATTTGCATTGGATCTATAACAATGGCGTTGCCAACTATTGTCTTTGAGAATTGCAAGTACCTGCCAACCTAAAAGCAAAATATATTACATACTACAACCCTCCTCCTCTGCTTTGATGGATACTTAACGCTGATAGTTAATCCCCGTCACATGGCTTTCTGTCTATCTGCCAACAGACGTCAGTTATTTGAAACAGTATTGTTTATCTTCACCTCTTATATGGTACATGTAGAATATGATTGAACAGTTCACTCTGAGTTTAACTAACTAATAAACTTGGATTGCTTGTCTTGAATCAGGCCGACGACTGTTTATTCATATTTCCCTTAATGTCTGCTCTTTGAAAGGGCTAATTTTAGGTCAGTTAATTCATGTTTTGTCTTTGTTTTCTAAAGCATACTACAGTCTGTCCTGGATTCTCCTCGAGGAGGCAGGGGTTGGGACGACGATGGATTTGTCGCAGCAGCTCGACATCAGTACCTACAGAATGATCTCTGAAGATGTCACTTCATTGAGGAAAGGGATTCAATTCATTGCTATGCACCTGGAGAACTTCCCATCTGGGAAAGGTGATCCGATGCTAGTTAAACATGGTAAGAGGCCTGTTAGACAGTCAGACAGTCATCCACAGTATTGCCAGTGTTCAGTACTGATCTATCTTGAGGCCCTCCTTCTGATCTAGCTGGACTGTATCTGTTGCTTAACCTGAAGTTGGCTCAGAACTACAATGAGCCTTTATCCTTTTCATCTATTGTCCTATAGGCCTAATTTTTTTACCTGTTTTTCTGCTCATCTATTGGTTTTTGTTTCTTCGTCTCATTGTGTGTAGCTACACAGGACTTGCATGAACTCGAGAGCATTTCCCCGAAGTTTGAATATAAGATCACAAATTGTTATATTCTATGACTCCTCAATAGGCATCTTGCGAAGTCCTCAAAACAAAATCTTGGGTTCAGAGAATGTTACTACTTGTATTTAGATGTATTTCAGTTTAATTGTTGCACAGTTTTGCTTATGGTAGTGGTCAGCAAAAGGTTTCCTTAAACAATTCAAGAACTCGATGAATTATAGAGAATTTTCCATAATTCACAAAAATATATATCTATATATCTCTGTTTCTACTCTTCCAAGTGATGAATCTCTGCATCATTGGCTTTGAGGTGCCCATTCCATCTTCAAGGTAGGCTCATTATAGGTGTCATCACCTATAGTTTTAATTAAGCTTATAATACTTTTAATGCTGGATAAATTCCCATGTGAGTACACAGATCCTGTTACCTTTATAAAAGTCTTGAAACGGGTTTCTTTTAGCTGACTCCATGACAAGGCGAGCAAATTCTTAATCAATTCTCCATAGTTGAGTCCTAAATGTCATCTAAGGTCAATTCTTGAAATGAACGTGTTTTTTTTTTCCTAATCTGATCTACTTGTGGCTTTTGTCCACGGAACATTTTGGACCGCATTTATGTTTCTGATTGGGTAGGCTTAAAATGAATGTCAAGTATACAATGAAGCAGGCTTTCCCAGAACTGCTTCGATCAGCATCTGACAGTTCTGTGTGAGACTCTTCACACTGTCTGAGACACATCTGCAATAGTGGACGGTGGTAGCAGCATGTTATCCCACTCCATTCCAGCTGTACCAAGCATAGTACGTGAACCCTTGAAACTATTCTATCTGCTCAATGAACCCTATGAACCTAGTCTATTGTTTTATCCTGGGATAAAAGAAAAAGACTTCTCTGCTGCAATTTGTTTGTATTGCTCTCCCACTCGTTGAGCAAGACTTGATGTTAGGGAAAACTGAGAACTTGAACACTCCAATGGTAGTATCCAAGAAATCACTATCACCCTTGTGGCTTTTTGGTTTAGAATGTGGCAATGTCCCACCTCCCCACACAGTTTGCGAGTAATGGACACTCATCTCCACTGACACAGGGCTCGATTTTTAACGTCATTACCATACCGATCGTCCGAGACAACTAAATTCTGAACGGACAACATTTTTGCCCTGATGTTGTCCGCTGGACTACCACTTTTTCAGTTACAATTTCACTTTCACGGCTCGGTGCTTCAGGCACAATGTATCATCCTCATATCATTCTGTGTCAGACAATCGTTACCCTGCAGGACATGAGAGAAAAAACTAATTTTTTGGCAGGCCCACACATCGATAAGTTCGATTGACATGATTTTGGTAGAAACGGGTGTATGTACACTTCTATGTTAACCATGTGGAATGGACCAAATTCACTGTAAATACGTGAAAATCTGCAATCTGAAAACATTTAAAAAAATCATCAAATAATGAACCACGGAGGCCCTGTAAATGAGTTGATACAAACACTTTTCACGAAAGATTGAAGTATGTTATTTGCAAGGTGTATTCAGATAATCACTTTTCTGATCTAGGCTGTATGGTCCCTGTACAAAATCATGCAATTCAGTGCTACGCCACTGCTGCTGGCCTACCTGTGGGACTAGGAAGCCTTGCTCAATCATCATTTTTGTTTCGCATTTATTCACACAATACAATTTTTGGTCTGGGAATAACTTCCACTGTGGGCCAGAAATGTTGCCGTTGAAGAATTCGCCCTTTCGGCGACAGTCTGTAGCTATGGGATGTAAGCATAATGGTATGGGCAAATGGGTGATTATCCCAGGTACCCACTGCCTAAATACAGTGTAATAATCGTGTTAGCAATAGTTGCAAATGCAGTCGCCTTGGTAGAGGGGTCCAGGGATACAAACGTGGACCAGAGGGAGGCTGGTAACCCCTTCAAGCAATACATCCTATTGTTAAAAAACTGGCAGTGGCAATTTGGTGGTGATGGCATTATCTAAGACTGCTGATCCATTCTCTGATACTCCCCTCCCCCCCTAGATTTCAAAATCCCCCTTTGAAATTTTGAAACCTAGCGTAAACACTGCTCTAGAATACATAGTAAACTAATTATAGTCCTGTAACCAAGCGTAATAGGACTTGGTCTTTAATCTTTTGAACAATGTGGCGTTACGCTCCTCAATTAAGGAGCCAGGAAAAAAAAGCAGGAAGGAAAGCCAGGCCAAGTTAGAAGAGAGTCGGCAATGCAAATTTCAAGAGCCGTGGCTGTCCAAGTGTTGTGGTAGGGTGAGGTCCATCACGTTGAGAGCCTCCAGAAAAATGTGGTAAGCCATGGCCACATTAAAGCGGCATAAACGGAGAGAGTGTCAATCATGAACCTTGCACTTGCGGACAACCATTATTTCTCTTGGACAACCAAAAATGCAACACTGGTTTGTAGAGTGGAGCATACCACTCCCTAAACTAAAACCAACTGAGACAGGTAGAAAATAGATGTTGAAGAGACGAGGTACAGGAACAGAATGAGTAATTTATTTACACACTTCTTTAGCAAATGGTAAGGTATTTCAACATTTGCATATAAAAGAACAGGTGAACTGTATTATGTAATAGGACTGGATGACCAGTGGAAAGTTCCAGGAACCCTAAAGATTAGTAGCCTGGAGGACAATCAGTTCTAATGAATAAAGATTATCAAGCCTGGCCAGGAACAAAGGTAAGTGATTTGGAGTCCTGAGCCAAGAGTGGTTCCCATAATGAGATGTCTGATTGAATCTGAGAATATAATTAAAGAAGCAGATATCTGTCTGCTACATCCCCCCGGTAGAAAAGACGTAAAATTTATGTAAATACAGTCGTGATATGAATTGTGAATGACAATATTGCGATGGTTTGAGTGTCTCGGTCTCACTCATAGTTCCTTTGTAATGCAGAGGATTCATGCATGGGTTTCGGGGTTGGTTTCGGATTTGGCATAAGTCTTGTGGGCCTTCGTGAGCAGTCACGTTGGACATGATGAGAATGGGCACTCCAATTCCCATGACTTTTATGACAAAATGAAGGATATCCATGATCTTCTCTATGACATATTGCAACTAAACATCCAAAAAAGAGCCAAAGCAACAACAGAAAACAGCTGTGAGAAAGTGACAACAGCACTTCATGAAAATTTCCATGACTCTTCCAACAACTTTTCACTGAATTCCAAAACTTTTCCAGGCCTTGCTTAGAGTCTTGGAGTTCACTGATTGCCCTCACGGATGTGGACGAGAAATGGCGGTCCCGGGACCAGGTTGGGATTGGCTACATCTCCGCCTTAATTTCATCTGAGCATTGTCACAGAGAGAAGGCGAGTTATATCGCCGGAACCCACCCACGATCAAAATGGCCACGGTTCTTTGATGAGGCCTCAATTGTACATTAGCCTAACATTACCAGATGGGACTGCTGAACCACCACAGATATACATATAATGCTATTTAGAACAATGTTACTGTCCGGGCCTCGATTTTTAGATTTTTTTTGGTTGTCCGTCGGACAACCTGTAGAGTGGAGCATACCATCACTAAACTAAAACCAACTGAGACAGGTAGAAAATAGATGTTGAAGAGACGAGGTACAGGAACAGAATGAATATATTTTATTTACACACTTCTCTTAGACATGGTAAGGTATTTCAACATTTGCATATAAAGAACAGGTGAACTGTATTATGTAATAGGACTGGATGACCAGTGGAAAGTTCCAGGAACCCTAAAGATTAGTAGCCTGGAGGACAATCAGTTCTAATGAATAAAGATTATCAAGCCTGGCCAGGAACAAAGGTAAGTGATTTGGAGTCCTGGAGCCAGAGTGGTTCCCATAATGAGATGTCTGATTGAATCTGAGAATATAATTATAGAAGCAGATATCTGTCTGCTACAATTGTTCGCACCAACGTTTTGGTTACAACTATACGACATGGCCATCTTTGCCATTATACATAAAACACATTTTGAAGTTTAAAATCTCTTGCAATAGCATCTACTTTACCTTGAACCTTCTGCTGGGACTAATCACTTTGTGACAAAATCATGATCTCTGAACAATGAGTAATCTGATAACTGTTTGAGAAATAAATTCTTCTTGAGAAGGGATTTGTGAAAACTCTTCAAAACACATTCAGCATCATCAGGTGAGGCAGTATCACTGATCTGAAGTATTAATTTCATACACGTGGGACATGTATCTGTAATGTCTCAGCTTGATCATCTGCCAGACCAACACATCAGGGTGATCCACTTCTCACAAATATCACATGCCATCATGTGACTTAGCGGAACGACTGCATTTTTTGCCTGATAATATCACATATCGTCAGCATAACATTCATTTTCATCTAACTGGACTTCTCTCAATGGATGCAATTTCTTGAACAGCAGACAAGGGCTGAATCAAAGAAACACAAGGGGGCTCTAGACAAACAACGGGAGCAACCATATCTAGTCCATGCCCGGTACTTCACATCAAATTGAAATCTTGTGTCTCAAAACCCATTGAGCATGTCGACCTTTCAGGTCCTTCATTTTATACAATCATGATAATGCCTGATGGTCTGAATAAATTGTGGTCAACTTCGTACTGTCTAAATAGTGGACGCCATTTTTCTAAGGGCCCAACCATTGCTTAAAATTTCGATTTCTGTCGTAGACCAATTCTTTAATATTTCTTCAAGGTTCCGAGGCAAACGAATAACACGACTAACACCGTTTACATTCTGTACCAGTGCTGCCCCAATGCCAATCTGACTAGCGTCACAATGTTTTCAAAGGTTCCTTAGGATCAGGAATTGGCCAATCAACACTCTTCGTCACGGCCGATTTTAATTCGTGAAATGAACTTTCACATGCATGTCCACACAAATGGTAACACCCTTTTGTTTTCAGACAATTTTAAAGGGGGGTGAGCACATTTGCCATGTTGGGAATGAATGTTGTACCCAAGCACATAACCCTAAAAATCGCTGAACTTCCTGCAAATTGTGTTGGGACACGTGGAAATTCACTTATCGCCTCTAATAACTCTCTGCTCAATTGTGATGCCAACAGATGTAAGATATACCTAGCATGGCAGCTATGTACACATAAAGTTACACTTTTCAACATTCAAGTGTAATCCTGCATTCTCCAAAGTGGTCAAAGTTTCATGTCTCATCTGTATATGCTGTTTTCTGGAGTAGGACTATACACCAGAATATCATCAATGAATGAACATGTATTCTCTTCCCATCTGCTTCAATCCCTTCTCTATCCATTGTACGCTGAAGCATGCACTTGCCTTACGTAACCAAATGAACACGACAAAACTGATAAAGTCCTAATCCTGCAATACAAAAGCAGTTTTGTGCTTACTTCCTCTGCCATTCAGTTGCCAAAAAGCACCTTTCAGATCCAATGACTGAAAACTCTCGCATCATGTAGATTTTCAATGAGTTGCTCTGTAGTGGGCATGGATAGCGATCGGGTATTGTACCTTATTCAATGAGGACGGTAGTCCATAGCCATACGCCATTTTTGGTTTCCATCCATGTACGTTTTCGGACCATGAGGGGACTGGAGCACCACGCAGAATTGCTAGGCTCGATAATACCTTGCTCCAAAATGTCACTCACTTGTTCTCATATCAGAACGTTTTTATCTGTTGATATGTTGTACGAGGTACACACAGGCTTACTTCCAGAATAGTAGGAATATCTGATCAATAAATTTTGCACATCCTTTACGTCATTTACTGAGAATAAGCATTGGTGTACTTTCTAAACTATCTGAAAATTGCTGCTCATATTCCCCGTCTTGAGAATTGGGGTGGAGATTGATTGGCAGCATTGTTAACGGGTCTACCATATCTCATGGAAGAAATGGTAGCCTTAACTTGGGCACCCAAAATACCTGGTCGAGACCTATGTAATGATACAATGGGGCTCTTTGAAAAATTGGTTTGTTGTAATTGGAATTACGTGTACGATTATCAATTTTTGATCGTACAAACATGATTCACCATGGGATGAATCTATCTAGCGCAGGAGGAGCCATGTAACAGGCACTTTTGTATAAAGTCCTGTTTCTCACAATGAGGCAATGATGCTCATGTTGATTGATCATATCTCGTTGTCAGATGTTTGAAAGGGCTTTCCTCTTGAAACAGCAAGACTAGTTGCATTTTGGTTCGATGCATGTTCCTGTTGATCGTTAGATCATCATTGTTCATGAGTCAAACAAAAATTGCACTCAGGCTACTGTCAAATGAATTTTGTAATCCACTTGTATTGGATGTGATCTGAGAATAGGATTGAAGAACATCAGATAACATTTGGATGTTGCATGCTTCACCAAAAATTTGGAATCGATTAATCGTACAACATGTTCAATTCTTGAATTAGGTCACGTCCAAGGATGACTGGAGGGGCATTTCCAAAATACTAAAGGCTATTGGAAATCTGAGTAGCATAGTGCCCGTAAGCGTAACTTTCCCTATCACCTTCAGGGAAGATCCATCAATTGAATTCAAATTGGTGGAATTTGAAAGTTTTGGAACATTCAATTCCTCTAGCACGTTAGTGCAATCATCGGGGGAACATGCAGCACCCGAATCTAATAATGCAAAATAGGTTTCCATTCATGGAAATAGGGACATATTTCCCAGAGTCTGTTTTATAACTGTCTCTTCCTTCATTTGGGAAGTTGGAGGATTCCTGTCCATCTCTGCACGATTTTTGTGAAGACTGTTCAGAGTAGGATTCAACATCACATTACCTGGGCCGGAACGGGGTATCTCTCCCTCGTGGTGCGGCGCCTCTGCCAGTACCATAGCCCCACCTCTCGAGCTCTGTCGGGGTTCCCCTTCTTGTTCACACCGAACCCTGGTTGTTTTGGTCTTCTGAAGATGAGGATTAACTATTTGGACTGCTTCATGTTGCATGGTGATTTCCCATCCATCTTTTCCAGCGAGCGTTGAAGGCTCGTCACTCTTCCTGGCTTTGGGCAAAACGATCTGCACACTCTGTGAGTTTTCTTGAGGCTGTGGGTCTCCGCTTCAAGGTCACGCAACTTCTCTCGTAGCCGGTCATCCCTCACGTTGTCAAGAGCTGCTCTATCACCACGCTCTCCAAGATCCTCCGTAATTCATCTTCTTGCTGAAATTTGTCAGCTGGAATTCCCCACCATTTCATCACAAGCTCAGTACACTCTCCAACGTAATCTTCAAAAGTCATGTTGCCAGACTTCTCTAGTCTGCGAAATGTCTCTGAAGTTCTCTTTAGAAATTCCATAACTCGCTCCGATGATTTTTCTCACAGCAGACCAGTCTTTCAGTTGTAAAGAGCTAATACGAGCGAATGCTCGAGAACCAGCACCAGATAGTAAGGGTTCCAGTAGCAGTGACCAGTCTTCTTTTTGGTTAAAGCCTTGAAATGTAGCTTGATGTTCAAAGATGTCGAGGTAATGGTCAATGCTGCCATGAGTTTTTTCGTCATACAGCACAATATTCTCCAGCTTCTTTTTTCTGAATGGTTTTGGAGTTGATACAGTTTGAGCTGTTGATAAGGTAGCTGGCTTGAAAATATCCTTAAATTCTGGGACATCTTGTATGAGTTCAATGTAGTCTGCTTTAACTTTACACTCTGTAGTGTCAAATTTATTTTCAGCACAAAGTTCCTTTAAAGATTCTAGAGTATAATGTTTAATATACCCTGCATCGGACTGTTTAATCCAAGCCATCCTGTAGTAATTTTGAACAGGCTGAATAATTTATAAATTGTTCGTTTCACACACTGTAGGCTGTACAAGTTGGAAATAACTGTTTTACCTTTGGAGGTAAGTCCCACAAAATAAATCAAAGTTCCTTCCACAGAGGTAAGTACTCGCAGTGCCATGTAGAGTGGAGCATACCACTCACTGAACTAAAACCATGATCGCCCTACGGCAGGACATTTTGGTATTCGCAAAACAGTTGCAAGAATTCTTAAAACTTATTGGTTTCCAAACGTATACCAAACTGTTAGGAACTATGTTCGTTCATGTAGACCATGTCAGTTATCCAAACCATTATATGCCAAACCAGCAGGGTACATGCAATCGATTACTACTGATGAAGTATTTGATGCGGTAGCAGGAGATTTTTTTGGTCCACTGCCTCCAAGTGAAGGTGTAGGCTACAAGTATTTATTAGCCTTGGTAGATCACTATAGCAAGTTCATTTTTCTAATTCCCTTGAAGAATGCAACTAGTCATGTATTAGTAAAGGTACTAAACTATGTTTTTTGTACTTTCGGAAGTCCGAAGAAGTTTATTTCAGATAATGCTCAGCAATTTTTAGCATATAGAACGCAGAGTTTTCTGAAGGATTGGGGTGTCACCCAGAATTTTATTGCACCTTATCACCCACAATCGAACTGGTGTGAAAGAATCTTTAGAATATTAAGGCAATGTTTACAATGTTTCCATTCTAGAGATTCATGTGAAGTGGGCTGACCATATCAATGAATATCAGTTTGCCATGAATTCGGTTGTTCATGACAGTACAGGGTATTCTCCGGCCTACATATTTTTTGGTAGAGAGTTAATAGGTCCTGGGGATCAGTCAGTTTTGAGTTTGCCCTCTGTCAGGGATGACAGGAATATCAGTGTAATCAAACGAAGTCTACAAGAATGGCAGAAAGAAACAAGGAAGGCCTATGACCAAACAAGGAGCGAAGAAACGCATTATAGTGTTGGTCAACATGTTTTGTTGCAAAGTTATCCGTTGTCTAATGCAAGGAAAACTTTTCAGCCAAGTTAGCTGAAAGATGGAAAGGTCCATATATTATACATAAGAGACTCTCCCACTTAATTATGAAATTAGGTCTATAGATAGTAATGATGTAGAGTGGCACATGTTGCTCAGATTGAACCATGTATTAAGTCTTTTTTTAAGGGAGAGGAGGCACAAGGCAATATGTTGTCATTCAATATTTCATATCACGATTGTATTTACATAAATTTTACGTCTTTTCTACCGGGGGGATGTAGCAGACAGATATCTGCTTCTTTAATTATATTCTCAGATTCAATCAGACATCTCATTATGGGAACCACTCTTGGCTCCAGGACTCCAAATCACTTACCTTTGTTCCTGACCAAAAAGGCTTGATCATCTTTATTGCATTAGAACTGATTGTCCTCCAGGCTACTAATCTTTAGGGTTCCTGGAACTATTTCCCACGGTCATCAGTCCTTACATAATACAGTTCACCTGTTCTTTTATATGCAAATGTTGAAATACCTTACCATGTGCTAAGAGAAGTGGTGTAAATAAAATATTTCATTCTGTTCCTGTACCTCGTCTCTTCAACATCTATTTTCTACCTGTCTCAGTTGGTTTTAGTTAAGTGAGTGGTATGCTCCACTCTACAGGTTGTCCGACGACAACCAGAAAAAATATAAAAATCGAGGCCCGGACAGTAACATTGTTCTAAATAGCATTATATGTATATGTGTGTTAAGCAGTCCACTGTTAATGTGAGGATAATGACAATTGAGGCCTCATCAAAGACTGTGGCCATTTTGATAGTGGGGGGGTTCAGGGCGATAAATCCCCTTCTCTCTTGACTAATGACTCAGTGGAAATTAGGCGGAGATGTAGCCAATCCCAACCTGGTCCCGGGACCGCCATTTCTCGTCCACATCCGTGAGGGCAATCAGTGAACTCCAAGACTCTAATTCCAGGCTGGATAAGTTGCGAATTCAGTGAAAAGTTGTTGGAAGAGTCATGGAAATTTTCATGAAGTGATGTTGTCACTTTCTCACAGCTGTTTGCTGTTGTGATTGGGCTCTTTTTTGGATGTTAGTTGCAATATGTCATAGAGAAGATCATGGATATCCTTCATTTTGTCATAAAAGTCATGGGAATTGATTGCCCAGTCTCATCATGTCCACCGTGACTGCTCACGAAGGCCCACAAGACTTTATGCAAAAATCCCCAAAAACAAACCCAGAAACCTATGCATGAATCTCTGCATTACAACATGAACTATGAATTGACGACCGAGACCTCAACCATCTCAACTGCCAGTACACAGCCACCTAGGGAAAAACCTCAGGTGACTGCTGGGATTGTCCCCGCATGTGGTTTCTTGCAAAGCGTTCACTGATACACTCCTCGCCATTTCCTTCTGCTGCCCAAGGCTAATAATGCATTGTATCTCATGTGCTTGTATAAATGGATTGTTATTGTTTTGTAATCAATCATTCTATTGAATCAATTCATTCTAATTGTTATCTCTCATCATCATACAGGGACTCGTCTTACGCAGTGGAGCGGTCAGCCTTGATGGACCATTGTCTCGCCTGCCTGAAGACCATCACAGCTGTACTACAGAAATGTGTGCAGTCACCAGTAACAGCAGAGGATAATGAGCTTTCAACAGCTTTGAAAGATATTCTAAAGCTGTCTGATGATATATTGTCTGAGGGTAAGATGGTAAAAAAAAACTTCCCTGAAACTGATTTAGGTAATATCTACTCCTTAACTTGATGGTCAGTTCGCAGCAGCATTGGTCTACTTTAAAAAAACTTTGCTCCCCAGATGATAATGGATGAAGAAGAAGAATATGTGCAAGAATAAACTGGTATGCTGATACGTGGGCCCATTCATATAATGTGCAGTCTAATAGTATATGGACCGTTAGTTGGCTTTTTGAGGAGGATATTTTCTATAGAATAGCGGAAGAATGTAATGGTATCAGTGACACTTTACAACCAAAATATTCCTGGCTCGAATCCCAGCAGTCACCGGACGATTCTCCCTGGGTGGGCTTGTACTTTACTCAGTTGCGAGGGGAGAGGTCTCAATGGTCCTCACTTCATGGTTCGGGGCTGTGATGCAAGTGGATTTTCTGGGGTCACTGGGGTTTGCAATAATTCCTCATCTGTCAGCTGTGAGCAGCAGGTTGAAACTTGGACCTTGCTCCTCCAGGTCCGAGAAAGTGGTCCGTCCTGGAGTTCAACTGATAGTCCTTTCAGATAGGGACATACAATGGCAGTCCCCTGAAGCAGGTTGGGATTGGTTACAACCCCTGCCTCGTTAACATCTGAGCACTAATCGAGAAGAGGATGCGAGCTATCGCCGGTGCTCATCTACGATCAATACGGCCAGGGTTCCTAAATGAGCCTTAATCGGCTTCCTGAACCCGTAGAAATCAAATCAATCATGGGATCATGGAGCAGCATCAATGCCGCATTGGTACACATGGGTATTTTGCCTATTTTGTGTTGATTTCTTTTTGTCTCAATGAATTTGTCCCTTTATGGGACCATAGCCATCTCTGCAACACCGAATACAACATATTTATAGCGAAACAAGAAGTGTAGAAAAGTGCTACATTTCAAGACAATATCACATATCGAAGTGCAATTTCAGTGTCTTTGTTCATAGTTATACAAAAGAGTAGGCACTGACATAGTCGATGAACTAGATAGCTGGAAGATGAATTGGGTTTCTCCCTACCTGAATTAAACCATAATGGAGAAACTGTTCTGTTCTCATGCTTCTTAGTGTCTGTATTACTCATAGCTTCAGAATGTTTTCTTACTCACTGTGGGATGGACAGTAGCCGCATCTACCATTCCGTTGAATGACAACTACAGGATGAATTATCAGGAGGCTTAATATTGTGCAAAATTTATTTAAAAAACTTAAAATGCCTCGTCTAAACCTGGGGTCACTTCCTAACTTGATACATACCGTGGTACCGAGTTAGGAGTTCTTGAAGTTCATGCTTGTGTATTGTGCAAGCTAAAAAAAAAAAAATCCCATCATGATGTCATACTTGCACGAATGGAACCTGCAATATTCTCTGTTTTCAACTGACATTCACGCTTTAATATCACAAATCTAATATCAAAATAATTAAGTCTATTTGGAAGGATTGCTGTAGTGGGTTGGTAGGTGTTGATGGTTACTTTAGTGAAGTGAGACAACAGCTCTGCAGAGGTCAAGTTATTTAACACAGTGAGACAGTGGAATACATAACATAGTTATCTGTGTTGTTCAACAGTGACATCATGCATTCTTGCACAGTAGATATTATCTGTAATATCTCATATAAACTTGGGAGGCAATAACTCCACATGTATTGAAAGGCACTTGGACGCTCATGTATAGATATGGTTTTCATTCCCCGTGATATAACCTCCATTGTATCCAAACATGCACTTGTCCTCCAAACGGGCATCACTCAGTTATATTCACTATTCACTAGAACAGTGAGTTGCTCCACTTCTCCCTTCCTCTCTTGCAGAGAATTCTCCTTGAATTGGTGTGAGCACATCCGGACTGACAGTAGCTCTGCTGAATAAGGTCCTACTGGGCGAAGAGATTGGTTTCAGACAGGTCAGTCATTCACTGAATTGTTTATAACTTGGGATTCGTTTCAGCATCCAGTTTATAGAGATGAGGGCTAGGGTGCTTCAAGTTCAAGTCTATAAAGCAGACTGAAAAATCGCTCAATTCAAGTTATCTGCTACAAGAATTGAGGTATGTGAGAGTATTCAAAAGGTGTGTGTTTAAAAGAGATGACATATATGCTGAATAAACAGTGTCTCAGCATTGACTCTGCTTTCGATTCTGGCTTGGACAATGGTGCTAGTTTACCTGAGTTAATCACCTTAACATCTTAATAGGAAACAAGAAATTGAAAGAGTTATTGTATTTGTTCTGCTCTTACAAGCATACGTGTTAGTCTTTACTAGATCTTCCAATTTTGATCAATTGGTCAACAGACTGCTGTCTGGTTCAAAATTCCAGGAGCATATCCTTTCTCATGAAATCAACAAACTGATTTTGTGTCTGTCTCTCTCTTCTCTCTTACATATCATGGACTCCTGTCCTGTCACAATAGAATTTTATACTAAAGCAAATCCTTGTTTTTTCAATATTAAACTGTCGAACCAGACGCAAAAAAACGCTGATATCGTGTTTGTCTCCAGCTTACAGCTTCCCTCTCAGTCTTCATAGCGGACTCTCTCATCTGCTGAATCTGTTACTATGGTGATACCAGGATCTCCTCCATGGCGTTCTTTGTTTCTAATGAATGGTATCCTGTCCATGTATTCCCCTACCATAATGACTCAGAAGATGGCGATTGAGGGTACGGAGGAGAGGTGCTTCCTTGTGATGTTGCATTCTGGGAGATAATGAAGTTGAACTCGTTGTGAGTAATGTAAAACATTGCATGCTGCTCTAACAGATACATATTATAAATATATATATATATATATATATATATATTTTTCGGCATTGATTAAGCTCTTTTTATTGGAGATCATGTTTGAATGTTATCCATGATTCCATGACAAGCTGAAAAGTCCATGTAATCATGACAGTATGTGTGTATGTATGGTGTGTGTGTGTGTGTGTCTGGATAAATAAAGCTCATATACAGTATGATGGTATATGTTTGTATATGCTTGTTTTGGGGTCATCCAAGGTCAAAAGTGGTCAATGTCTGAAAGTCTTCAGTCTAATAGAGGTTAATTTTAGTGTGTAGCTTTTTCATCGAGAGAATAGGAACCCTACTGTTTTGTTAGGAAGGTTTTAGTTTTGTGAAAACAAATGTACATTTGTGAGAAATGTCATATGTTGCCATTATTGGGCTGGTGATTTTTTACCATTTCATGTGTCAGACACATGTTATCAGAAATGAGTCAAGGAATTGCTAAGCCTTTTGACTTTCAGGTTGCAAATTCGAGTGATAATATGGACCTATATTTACCGGTTAACCCCAAGGTAACTGACACAAATACTATATAATAAAGTGACATTTGATATAGTGCAAAAGTCATTTCAAAACAGAAATTACTTGTCCCAGTGCAACATGGTAGTCTCTCCAATGTCCCCTGATTATGTGTACTGAACTTGGATCAACGCAGTAATGGTTGTATAAGTATGGCCTCCAATGTGGCTCTTTTTCATTGATTTTGAATTCTTCATCCATATGGAACCATATAAAGCAGTCTCCCAAGGAGGCAGATCGGACCAAAATGCAACTGACTTATTGCACTTGTAAATTGTAACTAGGGCCCCCCATTTTCAAAACTATAACACAAGTGTCCCATCCCCAGGTACAATGGCAATACACCCCAGCATAGCGAGACAACTGTTTCCTTATCATCCTGTCAAAATCGATGCAAACTTGCTGCATTCCTGGTCAACATTGATGTGAATCCTGCGGTAAAAATCCAATCCACGTCCCATGCATAGCCGGGACAAAATAATGTTCACATTCTAGGATGTTTCTGGCAGCTGCCCTGCCTGGGTATGGTTGGGGCATGGTTTCTGTTGACAATTGCATAACGACATTGTTAGTTTGCAGAAAACCTGCCCTGATTGAGTGTTTATATCGTATAATTCCATTATACTCATTGATAAGATTAGGGATACTGTCAGCCATTAAAGTCATGTTTAACCAATAGAAAAAAATGGTTCTCCCTCATCGTTCTCACTATTGTTACCACCATTTTGTTTGCTTGCTTCATACAGGATGACTAGTGCCAGTTTGTCCCTATATTCATCTTCAGTCCTCCTCCAGTGGACAGTGGTAGCCAGAGCATCTGTCTCTATCCATGAGATCTGCGACAATCTTCATCGGGTCCGGGCTCATCCCTCAAACAATATTGCCGTACATCTGGAAAACGGAATCACACTATGGATGTAAGCTTGGAGACATGTTAGTATCATTCATAACTTCCTTAGGACTTATTACTATATTCAGTCTTGATGCATTATATGAATGGCATACAATAATACCCTCCTGCCTGTCTTACTGTATTCAGAAGAGCTCTGACATCAATGTCATGTTGCTCAAACTGTTTTTTATGTATCGTTTTGCATACTAAAAAACTGGCATTTCGTGTCCATTTTTGTGTAGCAATCCTGGTAGTCAATTTGTAATGCTACACCAAATACTCTTTGTAGTACCTTGACGAGTAATGCGATGGGATGACTTATTATCCTTCCAATTTGAGGAGTATTTATAACAATGAATGTTGTAGTGTTGTTGAATCTTCAATTGACAGCTCACCAATCTCTAACCTGACGCATTTGTCATCTTTGCCCATTAACTCCATATCCTGTTGTTAATCCCATCAAATTTATGAACAAAACTGTTTGAGAAATGACCCTTCTGTTGCCTGACTTACTTTCAAGAGTAAAAAAACTATGTTGAATGGCTATGAATATCACGTTTGTATGATGTAACAGTGAGTGTTCAGAGTTGTCTAGTGATGTTTTTTCACGCTTGTTCTCTAAGTTCTCATATATATTTAGTATTTACCTGTAAACACTATAACCCATTCCCCCACCAACCTACCACCACCATATATGTTTAATCAAGGAGAAGAATACATCCCTTTATATACCCCACCCACACCGCGATCTGGAAAGTAATTTTGTGACCACTTTTGAGGCATTCATGGGCACAAAATAGGATAAATTGAAATACCTGTTACTATGGAACGGGACAAACCTCATAGGTATCTACAAAGTGAGGATGTGTTGATTCCTCCCACAGGCTGCTCCTCTAAATGTTCTGTGGATAACCAGAAATTTGTTCAAATGGTTGGAAAATTGAAATGTGGGCATTTTGAAAATTTGTGGTGAAACTGGAAATGTGTTTATCAGTGTGGAGTCCATCTGATTTGCCCTCCTGGTGTTCTTGATGTTGTCTGATGTGACGCAAGCTTTTTAACAGGGTCCCCCCGCCCCGAATTGTTTGTTGGCCCTTCAATAACAGCTTTTCCATGACCAGGGTTAAGTTTGTTACTACGGGGTACCTTGTGGCTACCTCATCAACATGCCACCCCTTCTTACCTTATCACCTCAGTCCATAGTATCGCACGTTCATCAACCTCAGTTCATAGTGTTGCATGTTTCTCAACCAATCCATAGTGTTTGCATGTTCAGGGCAACTACAAAAGTGGTAGTTTGGTTTATTTTGGCAACATAATAACAGTTATGTTTGAGAATTAAAAACAACATGAAGTATAAAAGAAGAAGTCTCATTTTAGGTTTTGTGACAACAGTCCACCAATTTGGTAGCATCAATAATATTTATCATTCAGCCTACAATTATAACACAGTAGTGGCTGGACTCATGAGTATATCTGATATCTACCTGTATGACTATTTGATGTATTCAGAGTATTCTTGTGGATATTTTTAACCATTAAACAACATTTTGACATGCTTGTTTATTTCAGTGAATATAGTATCAAGTGGGAGCTATTATTCTGAGTGACAACTAAATGGGAGAACCCATACTTTCTCACAACTAACACACTGTATTACCTGCATGTCTTTTATTATTACAATATAATCAGCGTCCAATATTCACTCGGCTTCAATTTTAGCTTCTGAAAATAAAAATTTAATTTCTCCTCAAATGCTACTTGATTAGCGTTTAATACCTGTTGATGATATTTGTTGTATTAACAGGTTTTGCTTTAGGAAACTAGATGATATATGCAGTGGCTGAAATTTTCCATGATATGGTTCCTATGCTTTGCAGGTGATCAGATACAAGTGTCGGAGTGTATTTGAAAGCCTTCTGGAAATTCACAGTATCTTTGATCAGGTAGGTACACCGGGCCAACATTTCAACCCTTTTTCCACCTTGAGTCCTATAGATCAACTAATATTTTGGTAGGCTGCTACTCTACTGCTTGTTGTTTCTCAACTCATACATGCAATTTCGCTCAGTCAATAGAGCACCAAACCTTGGATCAGTTGATAGAGCACCAAACCTTGGATCAGTTGGTAGAGCACTGGACTTTGGATCATTTGATAGAGCACCGGACCTTGGATCAGTTGGTAGAGCACCAGACTTATCAGTATGTAGAGCACCAGACCTTGGATCAGTTGATAGAACACCAGACCTTGGATCAGTTGATAGAACACTGGACCTTGAATCAGTTGGTAGAGCACCAGACTTATCAGTATGTAGAGCACCAGACCTTGGATCAGTTGATAGAACACCAGACCTTGGATCAGTTGATAGAACACTGGACCTTGAATCAGTTGGTAGAGCACCAGACTTATCAGTATGTAGAGCACCAGACCTTGGATCAGTTGGTAGAGCATCATACTTTGAATCAGTTGGTAGAACACCAGAGACTGGATCAGTTGATAGAGCACCAAACCTTGGATCAGTTGGTAGAGCACTGGACCTGGATCAGTTGGTAGTGCACCAGACCCAGGATCAGTTGCTAGAGCACAAAACATTGGCCAGTTGGTAGAGCACCAGACCTTGGATCAGTTGATAGAGCACCAAACCTTGGATCAGTTGGTAGAGTACCAGACTTTGGACAAGTCAGTAGAGTGCCAGAATCTAGATCAGTCAGCAGAGCACTAGACTTCAGATCAGGTTAAAGTGCTCATCTTCTCATTCAGATGTGTAGTTGCTCCCTGTGAGAGACATGATGATGTGACACTCCTATGCCATGTGAGTAAAAACACAAGGAACATGCCATCTGCCACACTCAATAAGAGTATTACCTATAGTTTTACAGTTTCCCAAATATTCTTGGGGAATAACTTATGAATAACACCAAGTATAGGGTCATTATTTCATGGACATGGTACTCTACAAGGCGGGAAGGTCAACTGAACCAATATGTCAGGACATGTTGCTTCTCAGGAATCTACCCTCTGCTTATACTTCCAGATACCAGTGGAGAGGAGGATCCATTTTTGTCGGACATCTAAACAGGCCTGGTCACGTACAGCTGGCACATCAGGAGCAAGTATGGGCTGCTGGCTGAGCTGGTCAAATACTTCAGAGTTGACAAGATCCTAGTGTTACGTCCTACCATTGTAAGTGACTTGATGATGGCGTGACAGAGCAATCAATAGCCCCATATGTGAGTATGAGAATTGAATCCAGCATATTTGTTGCTAAATGGGATATTTAAATTGCAAACAGGCAATTTCCATTGATGCAGGAAATGAATGAGTAGGAGGAGTGAAAGCTTGAGGCCAATTTTTTGTTGTTCTGCTGCACAATCTTTTGAATTCCAGGATGCACAAGGAAGGAGGCCTTTGTGGTATTTAATGTTATGAATACTAGTATACTCTCAAAATACTTTCTGAAACAAACTACATTCCTAAAGCGGCGTCATTTCCAATAAAAATCGTAAAAGATTTTTTTTAGCTGCAATGATTAATAGAAAACATGTGAATATAAAATCAGGAGGGTTTGCCAAATAGCGAACTAGGGCGTCCAGCTTGTGGCAGGGTGTTCAGGCCGTAATGGTGAAGGATCTGTCTAATTGTTGAACGTACACAAAAAAAATAGGATAATATCACGACACAATATCATTGCAGAAAGTGCATGAAGCACCTACCCCAAATAACATAGGGAAAAAAGTGAATTAGCTCACCTTGGTTACACTGGTATCGGACATGAACTATGAAAGAGACCGAAAGAATCAGTCCACCAGAAAAGAAAATTACTAATATGAGAGATAAAGTGAAATTATTATGTATGAAATTTCAGTGAATGGAAATTCAATAATGGGAATGGATTAATCCCTGTAGTTTTTAATCCTAACAAATGGCTTCACCACTGCCATTCCTACCTCTACTGTCCATGTCCCTCTACTTCCAGAAGTCTATGGTAGAACCATTCCTTGTTTTGTTTGTGTGTCAGAGTATCGAATTTGAGAACACTGCAGGTGATGGTGTGATTAGCAGTCATGCTTCAGCTGTCTGTGATTTAATTATGATTTTTTGATTCCTCCTTGACGAAGTCAGAGTAATCTTGCAGTCATGACAGTGTGTGGTGTGGTAATGTGGTATGTGTGTATGTAACGCGGGCTTGTGAACACGATAACTCAACTCGACCAGCACCTCGATCGATTAAGCTCATACTTTGGTATGTTGTGTTCCCCATGATGAGTACAGGCACCCATTGTTTTGGGGCAGTCAAGGTCATCTGAGGTCACCAGAGTCATAAGTCTGAAACCCTTGTGAATACCAGATAGTCCAGAATGGTTTGGTCTTATCGGGTTCAAATTTGTGTGGTATGCTTTCTTATGGGGAGTCCAGAACCCTATGTTTTTGTATATGTCGGGGTGAATTTTTGAAAAATAGAAAAAATTTGTGCAAAGTCAATAATTGCGAATTTTGGCGTGTGAACACGATAACTCAACTCCACATGGATGGATTAAGGTCATACCGTCTTTTTGTTCCCCATGAGAGTACAATGAACCCTATTGTTTTGGGTCAGGTCAGAGAACGTCTGAGGTCACCAGAGGTCAAGGTAGAAAACCTTGTGCACCCGATAAGTCCAATGGTTGGTCCGATCAGGTTCAATGTGGTGTATAGCTTTCTTAATGGGGAGTACGGAACCCTATTGTTTCTGGTATGTATAGGTCGGGGGTGATTCTTGTGAAAATAGAAAATTGTGAAAGTCACTATTTTGGCCCATTTCGGCTTGTGAACACGATAACTTGACCCTACCTGGATGGATGACGCTCATACTTGGTAGTGTGTTCCCCATGATGGTACATGTACCCTATTGTTTTGGGGTCAGGAAAACCAAAAGAGGCCACAGAGGTCATGATGAGTCCATGAACCCTATTGTTTTGGGTCACCAGAGGCCAGTCCTGAAATCCTTGGACATAGTGATGAGTAGCTATCTTATCAAGACTAATCGGAACCCTATTGTTGGTTGGTAAAAATGTGAAATTTGTCAGACGATCATGATTTCCCATGATAAGCTCCTACTCCCATTTGTCTTTTTTGTGTCTGGACGATGGTTGTCAAAAAGAGTCCGAGGAATCACTAATCCTTTTGGCTTCTGTTATTTGTCTCCACAGCCGCAATGAGCTATGCCAGCTATACCAGCAGCACTACGCTGAGCCAAATCTACAGCCCAAGCTGGTGTGAAACAAAATGGATACAACCACGTGGTGATCATGCAAGGTGAACAAAGAACTGGAAACAACAAGCAAGGTATCTCACCCAGGTAATTAGCATAAAGTTTACAAAGAATTCATTTTGTAATGTCACTGACACAAATATTGAAATCTCCAGGAACGGTGCTCTCGCTGGCCTTGATAAAAACCATGAACTGTATGAGATAATCGCGTAGTGACACTGGAATGGGGGGTTTCAGATCTATATGTCGTATTCATTCGCACCGACTCCTGTGACGAGCTGGTAGCAAACCTGCATTGCTCAAAGTTGTGAGTGGGCGCTGCGGGAGGAAGGCCCTTCTCGAATTGAATATGGTAAGAAGGATTATCTAGTAATTTGTCTCAGCATAACAAAAATGTTCAAGGAACACTGGTATCACTGATTGACTGTTGCACGACCCCTACTCCAACTAACTGTATGTTTTTTTTTACCTCATTAGCCTGTGGATTGAAAGTAATATGACCGTCAAAATCTCCTTCTTGAACGCTCCAAAATGAGATATAGCTGGGTTAGTAGTGTATGAAAATTGGGGAAAGGGAAATTGTGGAAAGAATAACGAAATCAGTCATTTTGGCTGACTAGGGAGATTTTAACCGTTGGCTTATTTTGATAATTTTTCTAACAGATTTTGTTCGGTTGCTAGATATAGGACAGATGCATGAATCCTTGTTAATTGACGGTACCTAGCAGTAGGTGCCTCAGATGATGCAGTGATAACTTACGTAAGACCCCCCCAGGACCACACACCACCCCACACACAACATTGAGATGATCAGAAAATTGTATCCAGGGTCAGTGATTTGAGTCCTTGGATGAAGTCAGGAACGGGAATATGCGTCATGCAGTGGCTGTGTGTGTGTGTGTGGTGCCTAGGCTTGTGGAGAGCATAACTTGACCCCACCTGGGATCGGAAGAGCTCATACTGTTATGGGTGTTCCCCATAATGAATACATGATCCCTATTGTTTTGGGGGTCAGGTAATCAGAGGTCATTAAAGGTCAAAGTCTGAAAATCTTTGGACAACGAATGCCTGATCTGATCAGGTGAAATTTGTATGCCCAGCTTCTTATGGGAAAGTACAATAACCCCATTAGTTGGGGTGTGTAGACTGGGGATCATTTTTGAGGAGAGATTAGGAAATGTGAAAAAATTTTGATTTATCATACCTCACTGTACAATTTCAGCTTGGTAACACAATTACTCATGCTTGGTAGTGGGTCATTATTAAAGAGTACATGGTCCCAATTCTTTGGGGTAAGTCAGTGGTCATTGCCTCGAGAGAGGTCAAAGTATGATGTTATGCTATCCTTGCTTGAAAGTATCTATAAGTAACCCCAAAGATATCAGGTATTGTAGTCAAAAATTTCTTGGAGTCAGGTGAAAGGTAATCAGTAAGTGAGTGAAAGGGTATGAAGGCAGTCAAGGAATCACTAAAGCCTATTGCTTGGCTCTTGGAATTTGGACATCCCATCTGTCTAACATGTCACTAACAACTACATGATCATGGCAGATCTTCAAGTATATACTACGTGTGGTAACCACCAACGAGCATTTTGAAAAAAACACATAGTAAGGAGCTTAAAGTTGCAAATGAACGGTGGTGTGTTCATTAGAATCACTAGACGTGAGCTCATAAATGTTCTTAGTAAAAGTCTATAACCTCATGAAATTTCAACTGAAACGTGATCCTGAATTAATGGACCCCCATTATCTTTATTCTCTGCACAGTACTTCTCCCTGGTGTGTGACGTTTCAGTCCATCAGTATCATCACGTGATTGATGCGTCAATTCTGATGTTCCCGTATAGAGGACCCCAGCAGGCTCAGTGTGACAATCACCAGGGTTTAAGATCGCGAGGGCGTAGGGATAGTGAAGAGTGCACGATAACGAGAGAGGACAGGAATCGACCCCACATCTGTGGAGGGAATTGTGCCTGCCTCTGTGCTACAACAAGCTCTCTCACATCATACTGCCACGTGAGTTCTCTAGCATGTGGCTGGTAGGAGGCGAACAAACAATATCTGAGAAGAAGAAAAATAAATTTTAATAGTGTGTGTGGTTGGTACCAAGGAGTGTTTGTCGTGTCTATGGGCAGAATACTTTTTGTCAGCACCTTGCCTATATTTATATTCCACTAAAGCATGTGATGATGAATCCAAAACAAGAGGCAAATAGTGAGTGCTGGCAAACTACCACTTACTGGTGATGTGCAGTGTAATTTATATGGCAGCTACCAGTGCGGAACAAACGTATTAATTTTGTTTTGTGCATAGTTATCTAATAAGGAACTAATTAGGTATAATTTCCATCACCTTATTCATTTTTTTTAAAGGTACTATTAGATTTCCAGATAACTTTACTACTCAGTACTAACCTAATTCAGTTTGATAAATTCAACAGGACAAGAGATTCAAGGTCACATGAAGGTATATTCAAGATGACTCAGAGCTCTAAATTGCCTAATTTGTGCAAATTTCTGAAGTTTGTCTGAAATAAATGAAAGTTTGTGTATATTTCCAGTTGATGGAGAATTTTTACTGGAAATTGCCAGGGCCCACTGATAGGCATTATATATCGTTGTTTCACTCAAACAACCTCTTTGTTTGAATATACCAAAAACATTATTAAATGGACTTTTGGTGTTTCAAGGGGGCCTTCTTTGTTAAAATGTCTAGTCTGACAATTGTTCTCATACACAGCCTGGGAACGCCCACTGTGTAAAGTCCAGGCCAAAATGGGTCTATCGCAAGAATAGAGGAAATGCATTGTCAGAAAAGTTCAGAGTGGACGATTTTAAGGCTAATATCATCACAAACAGGAATTTGCTTTTAAAACAGCATCCAAACCCCACACCCCAATTTGAAGGTTCTAGCATGGTGCTTGTGGAGATATAACAATTTACTTTTGAGGAATTCGAACGAATCTGCTGACTTTACCGGGTGGAAATATGATGCAAAGACCGCCCATAGACCCATTTCGCACCATGATTTATAAACAGAAGACAGAAAGGTGATCACTTAGAAATGAATGATATTATATATATATATTATGATGATATGAACTTTTTATTGTAACCCATCTATAGTTTGTTTGGTATTGTGTAAAAGATTTTGAGAGTGCATGTCTCACATTGACTTGTATTATTGGGTTTCCATGCTGTCCCCTTCCCCGCCCACGATGTCAGGAGTCACAGACATATCGGATTGTGTTTTATCAGTATACACAAATCGGCTAGAATTTCGGTCCGGAGGTTAGGGCTGTCAAAATGTAATAAACAGAAACGTACAAAATTGCAGTCAATTAACATGACAATTGGCCTGTGAAAAAAATTATGAAACACCCTTATTTTCAGCTTTCTGCAGATGCCCGGTCTCTTCTCTGTGACTCTTATACAGGACAACAGATAGTTCACAGAGAGGATATGGATCTTCTTCGATCAAGCTTTGCCTTCTACAAATGGCTAGTCAGCTGGCTGCTGCAAGAAACAGAGGGTTACTTTTTGTGGCCCTATTAAAAAGGTGGAATTGGTTGTTGAAAAAAACTACAAGCATCATGAGATGAAACATTGATAAAGAACTTTTTCAACTCCCCCACTCATCTCATGCGTCCCCTAACCCCCCCCCCCCCCCCCCCCTCTCACCCCCCACAAGTGACCGAAAAAATAGTGAAACACAAAGTGGGCATTTGGCATATTGTGTTGGCAGTTGAGGCAGCACAGAGATTGTACAGTGTCTTCAGGAGCCTAACTAAATATCCTATACTGACAGTTATTGTGTGGGTTGGTAGAAATCACCTCGAATTACTCAGAAAGAGTTTTGATGGGAAGTGTATGAGGGGATAGTGGTTGTCATCTCTTCAGACTGCCTGTAATGCTGGAACAGTGGGTTAACCACTAACGCATAGGAGGTTGTGCATTCTTCATGATCTAAACAAAGAATCCTGTAAGCTCATGTGAATATAGATTATTCCAATAGAATTGGTTTAAGTTACAATGTCCTCTTCTACTACAGATTGATTTTGTTGGGTGATTGTATTTATTCGTGCCAATGTAAAGTTCCCAGTAATCATATTATGTTTCAAGCACATTCTCACTCTCTAATATCTCTGCTGGAGTCAGATGTCCAACTTTCTATGTGTCCTGACTTCAGCTCCCCCCCCCCCCCCTCATCCTTCCCCAAGCAGGCACTGATCTGCCTTTGTTACTCATTGGCTGGCAACCCCCCCCCCCCACCTCTTCACTTATCTTATCCCTCCTCAGGATTAGTGTCAGAATAGTGTGATGTTCATAGGTCCCTCAGTTCCAGGTCTTTGTTAATGCCTCGGAAATTATAATTGTATCAGTGCAATCATAATCTGCAGGTACCCAATGAATGAATATACAACAGAATGCTGACAAAAGAACTGTAAATTCTGTTGGGGACACCCCAGTAAACCTGAGTTTAGAGTGCACTGCGTTCAGATGAATCTAAATGGACCCAATAGCACTGATACCAGTGCTTTGGGCATCCCAATGCACCCAGGGAGAATACAAGCCTTCAAAAGGTGCTCTTGAATCACAGCCCTTGAACCCCATTGTTCAGTGGTGGCAGGCATTTAAAATAGACTTATCATAGTGCTTTAATCTGGATGCATCCAGATGGGATTGGGTTTTACAGCGTGGCCCCTTGGTTGAAATTGATGGTTTGTTCAGTGTATGTCGGTTACGTGTTGAACCACTTCAAGATGCTTTGGTAGATGGTAGTGCCAGCTTCCGTTGATCTCAGGTGCTTGTGTTATTCAGTTGTCATGGTCCCGGGGACAAAACAGGTAATAGAGAGGTCTGTACTTATATGTGTTTTGTAGTGTTTCTTGTGGTGTTACGACCATGTCACGTGCAACCTATGATCAAGTCCACATTGTTTTTGATCCTTGACGAAGTCGGGGAGGGAAGTTATGCAGTCATGCCAGTCCGTGTGTGTGGATGTATGTGTGTGTGTGGTGTTTGTGTGTGAAGCCTGGCTTGGGGAACACGAAACTCGACCTCCACCTGGCTGGATGAAGCTGCATCTTTGGTATGTGTGTTTCCTATGATTGAGTACACGAACCCTATCGTTTTGGAGGTCAGTAGAGGTCATTCTGAGGTCAACCAGAGGTCAAAGTTGAAAACCTTGGAACACGATAGTCCAGAAGGTTGGTCTGATCAGGTTCTATAAGTTGTGGTTTTTGGTGTAGCTTTCTTTGTGGGAGTACAGGAAACCCCATTGTTTTTTGGTACAGGTCGGGGGTTGATTTTTGGTCAAAAATAGAAAATTTGTGAAAAGTCAATAATTTGGCAATTTTGGGCTTGTGAACAGGATAACTCGTCCCCAGCTGGATGGATTGAAGCTCATACTTGGTATGTGTGTTGCCAATGATGGAGTACATGAACCCTATTGTTGGTGTCAGGTCAGAGAGCATCAGAGGTCACCAGAGGTCAAAGTCTGTGTGAAAACCGTGTGACAGATAAGTCCAGAATGGTTGGTCTGATCAGGTTCAAATTTAGTGTGTAGATTTTCTTGTAGGGAGTACAGGAACCCATGGTTTTTGGTACAGGTCGAAAGTGAATTTTAGTCAACAATATAAAATTTGTTAAAAGGAAATTAATTGGCCACTTTTTGGCGTGTGAACACGATAACTCGACCACAACTGGATGGATGAAAGCTTCATACTTGGTATCGTGGTGTTCCCAATGATGAGTACATGTACCCTATGTTTGGGGTCAGGGCAGAGGTCATCTGAGGTCACCAGAGGTCAAAGTCTGAAAACCTTGTGACACAATAAGTCAGAATGATGGTCTGATCGAGTTTCAATTTGTGTTGAACTTTCTTATGGGGAGTACAGGAACCCTATTGTTTTTGGTATAGGTCGGGGTGAATTTGGTCAAAAAATAGAAAAAATTGGTGTGAATGAAAAGTCAAGTATTTGGCCACGTTTGGCTTGTGAACACGATAACTCGGACCCCACCTGGATGGATGTGAAGCTCATACTGGTATGTGTGTTCCCCATGATGAGTACATTGAAACCCTATTGGTTTGGGATCAGGTCAGAGGTCATCTGAGGTCACCAGAGGTCCAAAGTCTGAAAACCATTGTGAACACGATTAAGTCCAGAATGGTGGTCTGATCGGGTTCAAATTGTAGTGGGTAGCGTTCTGTGGGGAGTACAGGAACCCTATTGTTTGGTATAGGTCGGGGGTGATGTTTTGTCAAAAATAGAAAATTAGTGAAAGTCAAATTTGGGCTAAGTTGGCTTGTGAACACGATAACCTCGACCCCACCTGGAGGAATGAAGATTTGAAGCTATACTTGGTCATGGTGTTTCCCATGATGGAGTACATGAGGCCTAATTGGTTTGGGTCAGGTCAGAGGTAACAAGGGTCAAAGTCTGAAAACATTGTGAACACGATAAGTCCAGAATATTTGGTCTGACGAGTCAATTTTGATGTGTAGCTTTCTAGGGGGAGTACAGGGAACCCTATTGTTTTGGTTATAGGTCGGGGTTGAATTTTGGTAAAAACTAGAAATTGGTGGAAAAGTCAATATTTGGCCAATTTGGCTTGTGAAACACGAGAAACTCGACCCCACCTGGGATGGATGAAGCTAATACTTGTATGGTGTGTCCCATGTAGGACATGAACCCTATTGTTTTGTGGACATGTCAGAGGTCACCAGAGGTCAAAGTCTGAAAACTTGTGAACACGAGAAGACCAGAATGGGGTGGGCTGATCAGGTTCAATTTGGTGTGTAGGCTTTCTTATGGGGAGTACAGGAACCCTATTGTTTTTTATTGAGGCTCGGTTGAGGTGAATTTTGGTCAAAATAGAAAAATTGGTGAAAACGTCAATAATTTGGGCAATTTGGGCTTGTAAACTTGATAACTCGGACCCACCTGGATGGATGACGCGGCATACTGGTTATGGTGTTCCCCATGGCGGAGAAGAATAGTCGAGCGGTGTCAGTGCGCTTGCAGGCAACAGGTCCCGGGTTCGAATTCCAGCCGACTGCCCGGGCGCGTTTTCCAGAAGTGGTGTTCTTGCCGTTCGACTGCGCGCTGTTCGGCTAGGTTCCGGTCCTGCCTGTTGAGCAGTGGGCTTGGTTAATTCGGGGGGGTTGTTTCGGGGGGGGCACTTGCAATAGGGGTCTCGTCGGTCGGCTGTGAGACAGTCGCGTTCGAACATCTTATCGCTCTCCAGGTTTGAGAAGTGGTCAGGTCCTGAGTTCACTGACGATCGTCGGATGGGGACGTAAAAACGGTCCCGGGCAGAGGGATTGGTGCCTCGATATCATCTGAGAACTAGTACGAGAAGAGAAGGCGAGAGCTTTGTCGCCGGTGCTCATCCACGATCAAAAATCGTCTAGGTTCCACGATGAGTCAAATTGGCTTCCTGAACCCGTAGGTCACCATAGGTCAAAGTCTGAAAAAACCTTTGTGAAACACGGTTAAAGTCCAGATCAGTTGGTCTGATCAGGTGGATATTTGGTAGTAGCGTTCTTATGGGTATCAGGCACCCTAGCTTTTTGAGTATAGTCGGGGGGGAATTTTGGTCGAAAATAGAAAAAATTGTGAAAAGTCCAAATTTTGGCCAATTGAGGGCTTGCTTGTGAACATGATACTTGACCCAACCGAAGGGATGAGTGCTCCGCACTTGTATGTGTGTTTCCGATAATGGTTCATGGAATCCTAATGTTTTGGGGTCAAGAGGTCAAAGGTGAAATCCTTGAAATTAGTGTGTTAGCCGATCTTATCAAGAGTATAGGAACCTATGATTGGGTTAAAAAAAATTGAGAAATTTGTCAGCGTTATGTTTCCCACAGTGAGCTGGTACAGTCTCCCCATTTGTCCTGAGTCTTGACTATAGGTTTGCAGAAAGAGTCAAGGCTCACTAAACCTTTTGCGTTGGTGAATACTTCTTTCTCCCGTGAGACCAGATGTTATTCAGATTTGACGAGAGAGCTCTAAGTCATATGGAAGAGATGATGAAGACCCAGTGAGGGGAGGTGATGGAACGAGGAGAAAGAGGCTTGGCGTGATAACTAAATTGCCTATTAGGTTTGTCTAGGTTATTTGTTTGAGTAGGTATGCAGTGTGTGACATTGCCTTGTTGTACAGATTCCCAAGTATCAGTGCTTGTTCTGTTCACCTCGAATCACACGAAGTATGACCAAATTAAGAAAGGTGATTAGGTGACGGAGAAAAGGAGAACGGCCGAGCTAACAAGTTGAGGTGCTTGACAGGCATGCTAAGATGGGGGGGGGGGGGGGGGGGGGGGGGTTTGGGGTTGTAGGGTCATGCTCAGGTATTCATTTAATTTACTAATTCACAAACTTATCCTGTTGTGTTCAGTAAATGTTAGTTTAGTGAGAGGAGGGCTGCGAATGAAAACCCATGACGGAAACATTGGAACAAGCACAGAACCTAAGATATTTCAACCACTTCTTTCATCCTTGTTATAGAGAAGAAATGTATCTGTGTAGTCACAAGGTGTGTCTGTTGTGATACCCTCCTGTGAACACAATAAGGGGCCAGATGGATGGTCTGATTGGTATCATACTTGGGATAGTGGAGTAACCATGTTGACCGGTACAGAAAAAGGGATTTCCATCATTCAGTACCACTGCTAATCGACAGAGCAGAGTTTGAAACGCCTCGGAACTGGTCGACCGACAGACAATCATGGTCAGAAACAATCTTGAGAACCTAAATATTTTAAAAAACTCCTCGAATACCTTCCACACGCCAAAGCTTGAAAATTGTCTCAGCCTTTTTATAGAAAACCAACTGGGAAATTACTGTAGCTTTCATCTGAGCATCTAAAGTGCTGTAGTGTTACCTGATTGAAAACTCCACATTTAAAAATGTGTCGTCAACATATGTCATTGACGGAATTTATATCACTAATAATTCACCTGGGTATTTACTTTCCTCGAGGATTTCCTTGAATGGATGGTGCTGGTTACAAGTAGAGGGGCGAAGACTGTAACAGCTACCCTAGGAGGGCAACATCTCTCATGATATAACAACCATCAAATATTATTCAAAGGTGGTGATTATTTAGTTTTAAAAATGCTAAGAGGGAAATTCATCCTGGCATCTTTGCCACGAGTTGAATAATGAAAATATACATATATATAACTATTATATGATGACAATTCCCAGGAAGTAAAGTAGTTAGTAATAAGAAAATAGAAGTAACAGAAAATGAGGACCATCTTTAATTCACCACCGTCACACAGTTCGTCGGGCAGACACAGTGCTGCATGGTAATTTAAATTCAAGTTGCGCAGGAGGGGAAGATTAACTGGGAGACTATAATGGCTCCTGGGGTGGAGCAGACAAGAATGTACTTGACGGAGAGTTAAGAAATGCTACTGCCATTGCTGCGAGAAACACCCCCCCCCCCCCCTCATCATATCCATCCTATTTCAGTTCATAGATGCTTGCATTCTGGTAAGAGTGTAAGCAGGTTGTCAGGCTTCAGCCTGCTTGTAGAGTGTGGCTTTAGGTTCCAAGAACAATTTCGGAGACGTAAACCTAATTGTCAAGTCTACACATGCCAAATAAATAATACACAGAATGAACAGGGCACCAGAACAGTAACCCCCCCTATACAGAAATGACAGTCAATAAACAAAATTTAATAGTTCACCTAATTTTTTTCCATCTCTGCTCTCTATTACTGGTCACTGGGATCACTGCTTTTCCATTACTGTGTAAAGCTTGTCTGTTGTACTTTGTGAATTATTTTGACAATAGATTAACTTATCGGCTTCTGCACACTGCCCAAGGCATCATTACCATTCCCTACTCCATAGAGAGTAGCGCTAGGAATCCGGTCACGTGAGAAAATCAATATCTTGCCGATCATAAAATTTGACAGATGATAATCACAAATTTGACGATCTGTCGCGGGCACAGTGCAAATGATGAAGCATGTTTCGCATCCGTATTAGTTCACTGCCTGTCTCTGTGAAACAACACAATTTTATTTTTTTTAAGTTGCTGCAACTCATGGAAGTGTGCAATTACCAGTTCAGTGCTAGTGGCACCCATCCACACAGGAGAGAGGCACACTGATTCCACGCCCCTAGCAGACATGAACAGTGCATTCTCTTCATGCGTATTTTTCAATATCGACCTATCAGCGTTACTTAATTTAATGTGTTTCTAGTACATTTCGGTGTACCTTCGTGATGGCAAAGCCCTTGCCCCCACCATGGTACTACAAACAGGGTCTAGCACATTTGTGTTCATGCATCACGGACCAAGCTATCTACCAAATTTTATGAAGAGTAATTCTACAAATACCCATGTGATTACAAACTTATTTGCCTGGAAGGTTCTCCCTATTTGCTGTATTTCTTTCCCAGGTGAAAATTGTCCTGTTTTACAACTATGAGAGTCTGTGGGCCACCAGGGGATGTACCATTTTTCTTCAGCAGCTGAGTGATACATTTGACTCCAACAAGGATCATGGCCTTGATCTGTGAAAGATATCAACGGAAATCTCTGGATGGGAGGTAAGTTATGTGCGATCTGTGACCATGCCTACTCAAAGAATATCGCCATATAAATAAGCTAGTTCAGAGATAGCCTCCTGCACATGCGTCAGTCTTCTCTCAACGGGCTTCCGAATAATTTCTTACTGCCGAGGTTAGCTGGCCACAGTAGTTCCATGGATAGGCGTGATCTGTGAGAAAGAAACTCGTGTTTTGTTACTCCCTAGTTTGTCAACAAAGAAGTCTTTTAATTCGCTTAACATAACGAGAAACATGTTGTATATTAAATTCCTATGATTACTATGTGCCAATTTAGCCAGAAATTCCAAGAAATTCACATGACTTTTTCACTCGCAGTGCCACGGTGGTATTATGTCCTGACTCCTGGCTTCCCCGCAAGTACCCGACAGTATAATGGAATATTCATCTTAACTGTTAGTGCATGGCGTACTCCTCTACGCTGATTGGCCGCATGTCGACAGTGATTGGTCGGCTTTCAATCAGTTCCGTTTGTAGGGTTTAAATATTGCGGTTCATTTTGGGGAGGGAGGCCTGATGTTTTCTGGACTATTAATAGTGTGACATGGTAAGTATATTACAAGTTTTTCGGTTGATATTTGTCAAATTCCAGGCAGTTTTAACAAGTCATTGACAAATTTTTACTGTTGAATTAACGGAGAATGAGAGTCCCACATTAAAGATGACTATGGCGGAGTCTCCCGGTGGCCGAAGTTTTCCCGGCCGGGGATCGGATGATTGATAAATTGAATAATGCCCTGGTTCTATCTTCGAACTAGCTTATTGTCTTGGTTTATGATTCTTGCCTGTAGCTGCCGCTGCCGTCCATGCATGGTCCTGTCTCCACGGGCACCTGCGGAAACACTCCTGTTAAACTCTAATGGCATTGGATGGTGTCCTGAAACCTTGTCTGGGCACCAGACGTCCGCCTCAGAGAATATTGTTCGGAAATCAACGAGGACATCGCCTCAGAGAATCATTGTTCTGATGAAACCTTGCACTGATGTCAGCCCAGACAGAATATTGTCTGGAGACCCCTCGACCACAGACGTCCCACCTCAGAGAAATATGGTTCTGAAAAATCACGCAGACATCAGCCCAGAGATCTTGTTGAGACCCGCTCGCACAGACATCAGCCAGCAGACAAAATATTGTTCGGAAACATCGACTACAGTGCGGCTCAAGAGAATTATTTTCTGAAAAGTGCACAGACGCCAGCCTCAGGAAAATATTGTTCTGATTTAACCTCACACAGACGTCAGCCTTAGAGAAATATTGTTCTGGACCATCGCACAGAGGCTGCCTCAGAAGAATATATTTTTCTGAAATATCAACATAAGCCAGACTCAGGAAACTATTGTTCTGAGCCTCTCACGGACAACAGCCTCAGAGAAATATTGCTATGAAACCTCGCCGGGACGTCAGCCTTCAGGGAAAATATTGTCTGAAACCTTGCATGCGTCAGCCTCAGTAAAAAATAGTGCTACTGAAACCTTGCGAGGGATGTCAGAATCGGAGAATTGTTGCCACTGGCTGGGGCTACTAATTTGCATTATTTACACCTATCTTCAGGTTCGTCAACTTTTTTGAGATCTTTTGAGTCATCCAAATCCATACCCTGGGTATGCGTTCACTGAGTCTGAGCTTGTTAATGAAATATGGTCTTTGTGGAATACATTTGGCCCCAAGGAAAGTGATGAAAACCATTTGAGGTCACTGGAGGAAAGATTAAACAAATTTTGGAAAGTTCATAGATTTTACGGATATCTAGTAGAGCTGATTACATTTTGTAGTAAGTAGAGATTCTCTTGAGGTGTATGCAAATTGTAAGTATTTTTCAGGATTCCAACCAAGCTTAGTGCTTGAAAGCAAATGATGTTCCAGCTATGGGTTCTGGCAGCTCTGGATCGCAGGGATATAGTGATGCACAGCAACTTCATGATCTCAACTCCCAAATGGAAAATATATATTTTTCATTGCATATATATTGCAAACATTGGCCCTGATTGACAATCTGCACACCTGAGTAGACAAAATCTCCTTATGACCCATCCCTGAGTATAGGAAACTGAGAAAGTGACCATTCAAGGTGGTAGCACTTTACAACAGGTTGAAGAAAATGCAGTTTTGAAGTGATCATATATATGCTGTTTGTTCTCATACTATATAAAAAATCATGTCAAGTTTTGTGGTTATTCTAGGCCCTGCTTGCGTTATGCCTTCAAAATGTATGGCTGTTGCTCTTCCGGCTGCGGTCTAGCCCTAAACCTCATCCACTGCGAGACTGCCGGCATATTTACGGAGGTCATCAACTAAACAAGAAACAGTCCTCCACTTAAGACAGCGAGTTCAGACAACAAGGAGAAAGTCCAACTGGTCTGACAGGACGTGTGCAAGCGTTGAAGAGCAGATCAGTAGAGGACGCTCTTCATTGCTTCGAGGCGGCTATGAGTGGACCTCTGATGGTTGTGCCTGCCCCACCCCCCAACTGTATAAGAGCAATGTGAATGATGTGAATCCAAGGTGAGTTTTTTTTTTTATGGTTATGACTTGCCGAGCAGAGGATCAAAAACCCCTTCAAGGCCCGAAAGGGTGAGACGGATACTGCACCTCATGTCGCCGAATCCTTCACCAGGTACACGGAATAAGGCAATGCTCCCTTTGGCGGATACCTCAACTGTGAGGTGGGAGGTAATCACACGCAGATGGTACACTTGCCCCTACCATCGTTTGTCCCTGTTACGCCAATCTCTCGTGCTGAGCGCCCAGCGGGAAGCAACAGGTTCCATTTTTTTAAAGTCTTTGGTACTCTGACCGACCGGAATCGGAACCCCTGTCTCCCAGGTGGAGGCCACGAGACGCTCCACCAATTGTGACAACTACTCGGTTTAGAATGAAACCACAAACTATATATTCAATGCAATTCCTTATTGCCAATAAAAAATCCAGATAAACTGAAAAATCTATAAATAGAGAGATGGATAAAATTCTGATTAAGACAAGCTGAAGAATGTTAGCATATGACGTTGAAATCACTGAGAAATGTTAAGACTAAAGACATTTAATGGAAGATAACAAATTGATGTTGTGTGCGTAATATAAAATAATCAATCACCAATTTTTTCTGGTAACATGAAGGCAAGACACTGATGCCAAGCGTTGTGTTGTTGTACTCAAAAAAAAGGCCTAAATTGTTAATCAGACCATGAGGGTTAAACTCAACCAAATATAGCATTGACTATTTGCCTGCTTGTAGGGTACACACTAACAAAATGCATAGTGCAAATGAATAGGATTGTAAGATTGGGTCCTCCCTCTGCCTAGATGCTGGAGTGCAGTGGAAAACATTATGGACTGGGAAAAAGAAAGTATCAGACACACGTTCTGAAAAGATTGATAGAGTCAAGAGACTCAAATCAACAGGAAGGGATTTCCATAAGCGGGAACATAGTTAATAAAGCATACGGTCACCATTTGTTTTGTGCGAGACCTGGGAACTGAAGTTGATATTGAATATGGGATATGAACCGGTCTGCGTTGAATCTGTGAGTGTAGTAAATATGTAAATAGGCTGGGTGGAGTATCAGTTTTGATAGCAGGAAATGGCACATGATGAGAACCTTAGAGTCTATACGATGAGAATAGCCAACCAGTGTCGCTCTCTAAGAATCGGGGGGGACATGTGTGAAATTTGTTACCCTGCGAACTACAGGGCACAGCTGTGTCTGGGAACTCTTTGTAGCCGAGGCGATAATTGTTAGTGAAGCCCACAGCAGGGTCAGTATACTGACAAAATCAGAAACCATGTTTCTCAGCAGGTGATCGTACTTTAGGTCACATGCGTAGAAACAGAAAGTATATATCACCATACATTTTTGGTATGATGTCTCAAGATTTTCAATGCCATTTGATGAATTTGACTGTGATGCTGATCCCACAGTGGAAGTATCATGTTCCTCGGGTTTCAAGACCCCAGTTGGCTTCATAGCTCAATTGGTAGGGTGATTGCACATGAACTCAGAGGCTGGTTGCTCAAATCTGGTGGAGCCATGAGCTTTTCACAATCTCCAGATTCCCAGCCTTCCATGATTGCCATGCTAGGTTCTCACTCACGGGTCTCCAATTTTCCAAAATATATATATTAATGTAATACACAGCCCCTGTGCTGCAGCCTACCAACATATTCAAAATGTACATGTTAGCGAATAACACATTAAGCCACAATTTGGCAGGGCTGTCGCAGATGACCTCTAATCTCTTACAAGGGTAATGTTGATTAGTTGGAGGCTGTCATTAGACTGACACCTGTTTGGCCCTCATTTACCTTTCCACCTAAGTTCCCACCTACCTGCGATTTTGTCCTGGATAAGATCTCACATCCTCTGTCGGTCATTGCGGCTGAACTATAGAGTGATAAACATAGATATCCCTCAATCACGTATGCGCTTTTTCAGGGACATGCAGGACATTCCCAGTGGGTTGGCGCTATTCCAGCGTGGTGGTATCCTTATGTCATGAAGTACCTGGAGTGGCATCGCCGACGGTCTGCAGCTCGTCACCAGAAGGGTTCTTGCCCGAGAATGAAAAAGGTAAAAGGGATGGCAGCAGGGCTCTTTTACAATGGGTGCACTTGTTTTCTGGTTGGCATTTGATGTGGTGCATTCTCAATGCTCTGTATACCTTATTATAACATGAAATGCATTCAACTTTGGTACACAACTGTGGACTTAGCACAGTCATTACTTTTTTGAAACTAAAAGATGACCTCCACTCCACGACTGACAAAATGGCTTTCTTTTTTTTTTCCCTACACTCTAAACTTTAGGGACCATTCCGATTCAGGTCCATAACCTTGAGAAATTTGACTCAGATTCATACAATTGAATTTGAAGTAACCTGCCATTTAAGGGAGGAGCAAATTCAGGCAACCATTGAACTAGGCAAATATCCACAAGCAGCACTTTTTGCTTCAACACACAATGCGCTGTGATATTTACAGAAGTAGTTTAATATAGCCGCTATCAGGCCCGTGTTTTAGGAAGTGTTTGTAGGTTATTGAATGGTGGTTTGGCCAGCTATTTATTTAACTAGGTATGCGCATATCCTTTCCTGTACGTTTTGTGTTTCCCTGCATCCGATGCTGTCGGACACAACGTTTCGATGTGGGCTTAGTAATATAGAGCAACACAGACTCATGAAGACTACAGTTGAGTGGTCACATGACCTATAATCAAGATCAATTAAGAGCAACCCTTGGATCTAAGTACCATAATCACTCTATGAATTAGAATTGTTGTTAATTTTGTTGCTAGCAATATTTCGCCAAGGTACCTCCAACCCCTCGTAGCATGGTTATAGGCCTGCTGTATTAAAGACTGATGACAACATGTGGGACAATCGGGTAGGTGCCTCAGAAGGCAATTTATGTTACCACCCACACAGTCCTTGTGATCTTACAGACGTTTTCAGGCACGCCTGAAGATGGGGGTGTCATCTTCTGGTAGTCACCCTCTGAGGTCTTCCATGTTTCCCCACAATGACCTTGTATGTTGCGGGAGAGCATGAGGAGTGTCACTGACATTGGTTCACCTAGCTATGACCTTACCTCTGGAAGGCGAAGACCTGTACATGCTGCTTGTAATCATGTAAGCTAACCCTGAATTTTACTAAGTTTAATGTCAAAGTTTTACCTGGCCTCCATGCAGATGTTACAGTTTGCTGTGACTAAACTAAGGGAATATGGAAACAAACACAAACCATACCAAGTGTTGTTACTGTCCTTCCGTCCTTTACGCGCGTTAGCAAGATTATTCAAGAACCGTATGTGCTAACGTGATGTAGTTTGGCATGTAGAACCTGGATGACAGGTATGAACTGATACAAGATTTTCAGCAGCCTAAAATATGCTAATTAAGTGGTCTAACTTGCAATAATTTATGCAAATGTTAAAGTTGTCAGATTCTCACGAGAACTTGTTGGATGTGTCTACCATTGTTCCCGAGAAATTTAACAAGTGAAGTCGGGTCACTGGAGTCTTTCATTGTTTAATTTTGCATAATTTAACAATTTTTGAAAGTCGTTTAGATTCCACACAACTTGGTAGATGTGATCCACCTTTGATCCTGATAATTTTTGAAGTGACAGCTGGGGTCAGTAGAGGTCTTGTGATGTGCCTAAATTTGCACAATGTATTCAATTTCACACTTGGTCGAATTTGCAAACTCAGTAGGTATGGTTTCGTTTAACATTTTTCTGAGCGAATGTGTTTGATTTTCCGCTTCGATTGAATTCCATTATATAATCGCTTCTGTTAGAATAAAGCACTGAGAACGAGTAACCATAGCTCCTGTGACAATTGTGCTGTTCTACACAAGCAACCCTCTCTTACCCAACCAATTTATTCCGTTGAAATAGACCTTCAAAAATCCGGTACATTTTTGTTTCCTCTCTTCTTGCCTGGGACGGGGACCAAATGTGGAGGTTTCCTAGCTTCTTTAGAATAGCACTGAGGAACGAGTAAACCATACCCCTTGAACAATTGTGCTGTTATACACAAGCAAACCCTCTCTTACCCAACCAATTTTATTCGGTTGAATAGACGCTTTCAAAATACTGTAACATTTTTGTTTCCTCTCTTCTTGCCGGGGACTGGGGACAAATGTGGAGTTTCCTACAAGATTAGATATATATTGGAACATCTTTTGACTGCTGCAATGGGGTAGTTTGTTGGTGTGTGGGGGAGGTGGGGTAGGTGTTTGCTGCCTGGCAGGGGGGGGGGGGGGATGGCAAATCCTTGCGCTTGGGAAATAAAAGGTCAATGAATAATGAAGTAATGAATTTTTAAAAGGCCAAAGAATCCCTGGCTTCTAAGGGGATTTAGAAAAAGAACATTTCAAGTTTGGATTTTGGGTCAAAGGAGTGAGCTGACTGAGCTATAATCTATCCAAATTTTGGGTATTTACTGATAGAAAGTGGAAGGGGGGGGGGGAGGGGCATGAAGAGGAAAAAGCAAATTGAGGGACTTTTGTAATAGAGTCAAACTTATTATCGGGTCAGTTTTTTAGTTTTTATGTTTTTCTATTTAAAATAGGTGATGTCGTTTTGCCATGACGATGGTCTTCATGAACTAGTTGGTTGTGTATAGTGTGGTAGTGTAGTGAATAATAGAACCACCGATTGCGAAACCAGGCGAGATACTTTTTTGGCGACGCCTTGTCTTAATAGGCCTGTTGATCACCTTGTTTTTTGTTTTCATTGGAATTACCACCACAGCAAATCAAACAATATCGCAGAGCCATTCTATTAAATTAAATTGTTACAGTCTAAAACACTCCATAATCTCATGGCGATACATTAGGTACACTAAATGAAGCTGGGAAAGACACTGTTGTAAAATAGCCATTGCTGGAAGGACTGGAGCATCTGACTCACTAAGAAATTGCTGTGGTATCGCGTTTGGAATTCCCTCCGCGCGATAGTATTGGGCAGCCGAAACTTCACCATTTTCGAGGGTAATGGAAAAGGTGAAGACAGTCAGACTTATATCAGTATGAAGTGATTTCCTCTTTCTCTTTTACTCTCTCCTTCTTTTTTACTTACGCTTTTTTGCTTCTTTGTCTTATACAGGTTGCTCACTCCCCTTCTTTCTTTAGTGTTCCATTGTTGTGGTTTTGGGGTGGAGCGGTGGATAAGCTGTTTATACAGCCTTTTCATTGTCTTTCTCTCATTCCAGTACTTGATATCATTTGGACGATAATTGCTATTGCTGTTACATTACATGTTGTTTGTTGGGAATGGATAAATGAATTGAATTGAATTTGGAATTGCAGCCAGGACCCCCTGTTGGGTCCTACAGAGATTATGAACTCCGATGTGTGTGTCGCTCTACATAAAAAATAAAGTAGGCGAGAACAATTGAGGGGGGGAGCTTTGGCACTTCTAGTTGAACCAGAAGGTTTAAAATGGTAGATTGGATCTTAATAATTTATAGGTGTAACCAAGACTTTTGTGAAGGAATTACTTTCTTTCTTCGGCATAGGAACATCTGATATATGATCAGCTTACAAAATTATTATAACAGAACATTGTTATGATAGCTCGTTAAAAGGAGTCGAAGGCATTTTCTGGCTACTATTACTAAATGGGAGAAAGCCTAGATTTCATCTTGACAGCAGTTATAATTACAGGGATTATCCCAATGTGTGACCAATAACACACAGGCCACATATTGTTTTTTTGCTATCAGACTCAGCGAACCTCAGGTATATTACAAGAGTTTGATTCATCATCTGAGATTTTAGTTAGTGGACGACATGGGCCAATTTGCTTCTTACAGCTACTGAGGAAAAGCGAGTCTAAGCAAACCAAAGGGGGGTGCATTCGGCTTGCATATGCTGGGTTTGAAAAAACTCTCGTGCCACATTATGGAAGGTAAGAAGCTTACTCAAGAGGATACGACAGTCTTTAAGTATTTAAAGAAGCTGCTCCCAGTTAAAGTAGCTGAGATTCATATGGTGTGTCAAAAGGGTCATAGCAGGCGATGTTGAACGGACAGTGTAAGAACAATCTTTGGAAGTTCTCTTGAGAAATTAACATATCCTACCAGCACAAACCTTCACAGATATCCTAGAATGGCTTATCAACAATTAAAATAGTAAAACATTGAGGATGAATTGGATACAGTTTAATGAAGGCCACTCAGATGACAGGAGAAATCGCTTCTCCAGCTTCCTGCATAATAGCAATCACCCTTGTATTAATTAGCACCATGAACTTTATTGCAAACATTCATTTCTAATACGTGTTCTCTCAATCTGTTGGAAATATGTGGGGAAAGCAACATATAAAAATGAGAATGAATCGATGCAATTATACTATAATTGAAGCCACAATATGCAATAATCATGTCTAATTTTTGGTTAATGGGACCCAACTGACAGCAAATGAGAGGAAATCTATTCTGTGTCTGTTGTACTGTAACATTATGTAATAAAGTAGCATAGCTAACATTCCTCAATAATTATGTATTTATTTTTGAAGGCAACTTTGCAGAAATAAATCTGTTCTCAGAGCTCTTTACATTGAAACAAGAAAGAGTAATATACAGTGAAGAAGAAAAAGGCTACAAAATGATGGGGATACTAAAACTTCCGAACTAAGAAAATGAAATGGTTAGCATGCTTCCGGACTTATATAAACAGAATGTTTCTAACTATTTTACACTTGACAAATCCACCTATACCTAATGTGATTGACTTTTAAAAAATTTGTAGTGTTAGACCTAGACAGGTTTGTCTATAACAGTTACCATGCCATTGTATCATTTAGGCTCAATTCAGGAGGTTCGTTCATTCGTTCCGATGACAGCTGAGCAAATGGAATCACAGTAAATTCTAATATTTTATGTTTTAGGACAACCAATCAGTTTGCAATCGCCTCTCTTCCCAAAAGAGTGGTTTGGAGCAGATACTCCGTGAGGTTAACTGGAGGTACTGAGGTACTCTGTGCTACCAGGAGGAGTGCTGGGGTACCATTCGCTGTACAGGTAAGTGACCGTTCACATAGGGAAACTCTATAGAGCTATAATACCCCCCCTCCCACATGCATTTCAGGGGACATCCCATTTCCAACATGGCTTGCAGGAAAGGCGAGCACCGTTCAGGCAGCAATGGCCCCTAAGTCCTCTGACATTCATAGCATTGGGATCATTGGCCCCCTGCAGCTAGGCGCCTGTGTCCAGAGTTTTGCATAATTTATTATTCCTCCTAACTTGTGGGATGGTCCATGGATTTTTTTCTGTGAAGGCTCGGAACTTAGACTGGGCAAAATCCAGGGTCCAAGCAGCGGAGTCATGAGTCGAGTCACCAAAGCCCCGGGTCTAAGTCTAAGACCCGAGTCCTTCCAACTGGGTCTCAAGACGGTCTCGGGACCCCATAAACCAGAACCGGGTCCTCCGACACTGCTCCACATGTAAGCGAAATTGTACTGAAACCTTCAAATGTAGGAGGATCATGTGGGAAGCGGGTTACAGTCATGCGTTGACATGGAGAGAGAGGGCGATGAGGTGTACAAATAGCATAAGGACTGGCTGGGCGTGGTCGTCGATGTGAATTGTGACTCGAGGTGAGAGGGTCGTTTTCTCATGTCTTTCTTCAGGTTGCAGCAACCGGGATTTCAAAAACTCGTATCGACGGCACCGGGAAAGTCTCAGTAGTGACGTCTCATAGCCATACAATTGTCGTCATTCAATCTTTGTTTTCTTTGCTTGAACACAAAGTCAGAAAGAGATTAGCAACATTTTTATATGTGCATATTTGTCTTTGTGTCATGCTGTTCCATAACAGTTTTCTCGAAGCTATGAGCATGTTTTTGAAGGATTTTTTTTTTATGTAATAATAATCCTGATTAGAATTTGGGCATAAAGTCACCTGATTGAGGCAAGTAAATAGTGTATGTTGCGCGGTGTTAGGATAGCAGGATCAAGGATGATAGTATGAGCTGAATTGTTGGGGTGCAGGCATATAGGGGACCGATATCAGATACCTTTGTATGATGGGCTTTCCAGCACAATTGTTTTACGTAAGTTATGTTAATTTGGGCATAATTTATGTAAGATTGTCAAGTTTGTCAGTTTTTAGCTGAAACTTGGTGAATGCGGCTAACCATCGTCCACACGAACTTCAAATACAAATTTGTTGGGTCCCGGAGGTTGTTTCACTGAATACTTTAGTTAACATTTTCCACAGAATGTGATGCCATATCATACGTGTTATTTATTATCTTATTTAATGTGTGAAGCATAAAGCTGGTAACTATATCCCCTCTATGGTGCTTTTCGTTGTGCCCTTATTATCCGCAACAACCATTTCCCTCTTTCGACCTCTCAGATCAGAATAGTTTAACTGCTACATAACATAATAGAAACAGCCACTGACCACAGTTCAGCACTTCAAGAACAAACTTGTTCCACATTCTTCTGCATTTTATAAACACCTTTCACAGGTAATTTTACATGAAACTAAACCTTTTCGATTCCTTGATGAAGTCAGAGGAATCTATGCACTCATGACAGTGTGTTGTGTGTGTGATGCCTGGCTTGTAGTCACAATAACTATCAGATCTGGTTGAGAAGCTCATACTTGGTAGGTGCACCATAATGATTCATGGAACCCTTGTGGGAGTCCGGTCAAAGATCATTGCGGTTCGCATATATAACATGCTTAGTCCGGGATTCCTGGTCCAATCAAGCTTGAAATTTGGTGTGTATTTGCCTGTTAGGGGATACAGACATCATTTGTGTGAAGAAGGACAATTTTGTGGTGGAAATTTTTTGGCCAATTTCAGCTTGCAAACGTGAATAACTTGACCCAATCCAGAATGGATGAAGAAAAATCGTCATTTGTTTAATTTTGTTCCCCATGATGAGTAAATTACCCTATGGCTTTGAGTTAGGTTGGAGGTCTTTTGAGGTCACCAGGCCAGTTTTGAAACCCTTGAAACATACATAAGTTCTTTTTTTTTTTTTTTTTTTTAACGTCATCACTTGCCGGACAAAGGACCCTACCTATACGGCCGCCCAAGGGGTGCGGAACCTGGATTATATCGCCGAATGTCGCGGCGAAACTCACCAGGTACACTGAACAAGGCGATGCCTCTTTATGCGGTAAAAGTCTAGAGTGGTTGGACAATCCGCTGGAATTTGGTGCTTTCTGGTTTGTGTTACATGTGTGAGTGGAATACATAATGGAATATGTTGAAATTATTCTGGTTGTACTTCCATGGTGCATATTCCCAGGCACTATATTGGTGTCTTTATATCAAGGTTTTTTAGGTGTTGCAACAAGTCCATAGTATGTCATTATATAATCCTCATGGAGTTGTTTTCAACATTAAATGAATGTTGTCTGTTGTTCCCTGAATCCTCACGTTTGACTTACTTTTCTCTATTTCTGGGAAAGGCAAGTGTTGGCACAGAACCGGACGTGATGGGGATACCAACTTCAAGAACACCATGACGATACTGACCCAGATACTTCTGATGACGACAGTGATAGCAGTGTGAGGACAGGTAGGGATACAATGTCTCTTTTCTCTGTTCTCCCTACTGGATTAGATATTCTCGATGGCAATGTACATGTTATTATTTATAGCTGTTCTCTGTATCAGCAACTCAGATGTACAAATAAACCGCTCTAGCTGACTGCATAACGGTATTCTGTATTGTGCTGCGGATATCACCTAATTACTCAATGTTTCTTCCATCAGTCTTTTTTTTTATCGCACACAGTATTGTTACCTGATTTCTACTCCACGTCTCTGTTATGCTAGAGGCCAATGGTCAAATACAAGTGACTTGCCTTTTGTACATTTTATTTACTACATATGGCAGCCAAACCCCCTACCAAATTTAGCCGCCCTAGTGAGCTGAGTGGGCGCAATCTATTGCCAAATTTGGCTTTTGACATCATGAGGGAAATCACATAGTCCCCTGTAATAACAAATTCCCATCATGTACTTTAAAAATCTTAAGTCAATCATGTACTTTTTAAAATCTTGTAACAAACAAGTTATAGATGGGATCCTAATAATAACTTACAAAATCCATTCACCCAAATGTTAAAAGAATTCTCTCATTCATTTCTGAGTGAATACATATTTTCATTTTGAATACCATATTCTGGTACAATGCTGCCAGAAAAACTGCTATTTACTGTTGTAGAGTCTATTGGCAGCCTTGAGAGGTTTCCCACCGTGATGTATAAGTCTCAAATTCCTTGGAGTAAATTAAAATAACTTCTCTTTTTTAATAACAAGGTCAAAATAGGCTGGAACCTCCAAATTTGGGGTGTGGGGGTTTGACATTTCTCTTCTTCACTGTGCTAGTTCAGAGGAAAAACTGTACATGCCATTTGCCTAAAATGCCAAAGGTATGATGAGGTAGGTTAACGTGTTCAACAAAATCTCAGCAATGCCTAAGTCAACAACCTTATGGGTGTAGAAAGGCACAAGACAAGGGGAGATGGCAAAGTAGGACCTGTAGTTGTTTCTCTTCCTCTTTACAGGTTATGCTCTTAACATCTCCGAGTCTCTGTGTATCGAGACTCCGACTGGTTGAAGTGTGCGGTGATGAAGAGTGTTTCCATTCCTGGCTGAACGGTGTTCAGGCGCTGTGCAGGCTTCGCTCCACCACCAGTGGGCGAGTGAGTGAACTGTCCGAGCTTCATAGCTGAATCCCCTAGTGACATGCACTCTGTGCCTGTCTATGATAAGTGGAGCACCTTGGGAATGCTACTAGGATTTACCACACAAAGAAGGAGCTCATACGCCATTCTGAGCCTGGTCATTTGCTGGAGGCGGTGTAATGGATGAACGTCAATGCTATCAACCGGAGAAACTGTACATTTTTAAATCATTGGAAAAATTGCCAGAAATTCAAGGTTTATTACCCTCTTCTCTGCCTCTGACTGTCAACACCCATTGATATGGTGTTGGAAGCGGAGATTCAATGAATAATCGGTACCATCCAGGTATGTGATGCAGTATGGTTCCATCCAGGTAGTGAGAAGAATGGTACCTCCAGGGTATGTGATGCAGTATGGCCATCGGTATGTGATTCTGATGCAGGTAGGTGTACCATCCAGTATGTGATGCCAGTATGGTACCATCCAGGTATGTGTGCAGTATGGTCCACCAGGTGATGTGATGAAGGTTTGTAAAGCAGTTGATGATGTGTTTAAAAACAATGTGTTCAGTGACCAGAGGATAGTTGGCCTGATAGGCAGGCAGCTATTGTACACAAGAAATAGAAGACCTGATGTTGTTTGATTTATTGCTCGCAGGGATAAATTCTTTCTGCGTCTCTGATTAGTGAGATCCCTTTTGCTCTTCTACCTCCACAGGTTCGAATTCCTCTACCTTGCTTCAGTGCCATGGTCACGAGGATATTGGTGCAACAGAGAGAAGGATGAACTAAGAGAAGAACTGGTAAATTACAGTCTGATTGGAAAAAAACTATTTCTACATTTGTTTTCCAGCTGATGGGAGCAATTCACCAGGTGGGTGGAAACAGACGCCTCAAGCCATTCATTATTAGGCAGAAGTCTAGGGACGTGAAGTGGTCTCATGTTGAATGATTTTAACTTTTTGCGATGGAGAAGATAGTTTGTGACTTGATGCAGATATAGTTGTAAGAATTTAAAGCCCAATGGTCATGTTAAATATGACTGGACTTTTGTACTTCTTCTATTTATTAATATGACAGACGAAACGCCCCACAGGATACATTTGAGTGTACCCATAAGGCACGATCAGCTAAATTGCAAAATCTCCCTTTGACATCACAGGGGGAACTGCAGAATCCCCTATGATACAAAGTCAATGTATAACATGTACTTTTGAGAATATTTTAGCAAACTATAGTTGGGATCTGAATAACAACCCACAAAATGGTTCAGAAAATATTTTTTAACACGTCTCACTTTATTTGAATACCTTTTTTGGTCATTCTGTTAACGGCACAGAAATGCAGCATTCACTGTGTAGGGTCCTTGTGCGCCCTTGCATTGTTCCCCCTGTTATGTCATAGATTCCTCAAATTTCTCACAAAGAAATTTTAATATTTTCACCAGCAACATGCTAGATACCTGCAATAAGGGTGTGGGGTTTTGACATGGTCCTCTTTCACGGTGCCAGTTTTTAAATCAAATCTGTTGGCCTCTAATAGCAGGTATTATATCTATTGATCATGAGCACGGAGTGTCAGGGCAGGGTTTACGTGGAGCTATTATATAACTGGATAGGACATGACATGTATTCTAAGAAAAAAGAGAGTGAGCTACACGGAAGGACAAGCATTGTATTTATATGTGTAAACAAGTATATTCACAAAATACAGTTTTGTGTTACTCAGAATTGCATGCAAAGCTGTATGGGACAAATTCTGGGTAGCATGGAATGAAAAAGTATGTGTGCATGTAATATCACCGCAAGGAATGCAATTGCGTTTTAAGCAACGGGTGTGGACCTTTTTATAAGCCTATCATATCTGGTGGTGGCCTGATGCCGAATTAATTGTACATTGCCTTGCACGTAAACATAGTCGAAGTTACAAATACAAGGGCTCTATTTTTTATCTCTCAGTATTCCCACATACCAGTGTCAATCCACTATAGGAACATTATCGATTGATGGATGGCCGGGGCTAGGTTTTACTACTGTCGGCCCTGTATTGCTGTGAAAGCAATAGAGAAGAGTATCTATTGATCAAACATCTGTGCAGTAGGGCAATGAGTATAATTTTCTATACTCTCGTGCCTCCTGTTCGTGTTTCTATATACGCTCAGGTGGGACAACTGCTTCAACGACTGTGGTAAATCCTTGGTGGGAAGGATCATTCTGTTTGAAAAGAAGCAGGGTGAAATTCCGCATTTCCCCAATAGACAATTTGCCCCTTCAGTGACGGCTCTGCCAAACAAATTGGAATCTTTTGGTGCCTATATATATTACTCCAAGGGTCTTTTTAGAATGCACAGACCATCTCTCGATGACATTGTGCATATTCCTGAGTATTGAAGTATGTATGGAAACATCACAGTTGCCCTCAAACCAGAATAGACGGCTGTAGGCCAGGCTGCGTGCGCTTCCACATTTTGAATATTTAGCTCTTCCCACAAGGAATCTCAACATCTCCTTTTCCAAACCATCAAATGCTATGGCACTTGGAAGCAGCAATAGAAATTAAGGCATAACACTGAAAGCGAAAGACATGGCAAAATTTTCTGACACAATGAACTAATGAGTTGCTCAAAAATTCGCATGATTGGCCTCACTTACTTCCTTTTTTCTTTCTCAAATTTTTTGAGGATTTTTTTTCCCGGTACAGTGTTCTTCCTTATCGTGCGGCATGGAAAACCTGGAAGTTCCTAGGAGTTTACCTCTGTTACTCCCAGGCCTTGAAAGTCATGGGAGGCTTTGTCTTTATAAGTAATTGTGGAATTTCTCTAATGAGGGATAATCTAATGCCTTGTATTATTATTCTTATAGTCAGTTGACTAAATGCAGCATGGGGGTGCCATGTCTGTTCAGTTCTGCCAACACGTCTAGGTCTTGGAAAGTCATGGATATGAAAAAAAAGATGGAAAGAAGTTATGGAATTTATGGCGATAAAATTTTAAGAAGCCCCCTGGGGGAATTCTGGAACGAGTGAATACATTGACGGCTAGATAATCCAATGGTTAAAAGTTGATTAACATCAGTGCGCAATTAAATTCTAAAATAATGCATAATAGGCAGCTTTGTAAGATGTTTTAATATAACATTGGGAGACAGAAAATAATGTTGGAGATCCCTTCGGCTAATGCACTACTGTATTTCCTTTCACAGTATGGGCAGTTCGCGAGTTCTTCTCTCGATTTCCAACCCTGCTCCCATTCCTAACTCGAAAAGGCTCGCAGGAAAGTGTTCAGGTCAAGGTGAATTTAGTGTAACTGACTCCATGCATAAGAAGAATACAAATATTACCAAGATATGAAAAGCTGGTGTTCTTGTTATTGTTCATGTTTAGTTATAATGGGACTCGACAGAGTGCCTAATACGTCAAAAGAGCCTCCAAGCTATTTAGGCACACCATAAAGAACAAAATCGGCAACAACAAAAGGCAGAAAGAAATACAGAATAGGGTCAACACAGCGACAAAGATAAACAGATGAATTGATCATAAGCTACAGAAAATATTGAGTGGTAGAGGTGAAGCCTTGAGACGGGACTTCGAAAGGTAGTGACGCCCGATCCAGTTGAAAAGGGTTTGGGAGAGCATCCCACAAATTAGGAGAAGGCAGAAGCAAACAAATGTTTGCCATAGGATCTTAGTAGATTGTGCATACTGTGATCTTGAGCTGTTGCTCAGATATGGGCTTCAGAGCTCGGCAGAAGGAACATACAGCCTCACATGCTCTTGAGACTAAATCAGGAACCGGCATCAGGTATGTTACAGTGTAATGAGTAGGAAAATTTTTTAGAGGCAATTCCTGCCTTATTGAGGGTCAGTGAGGCCTGTTAAGGGGCAGTGTTGGTTGGAGGCAGCAGAGATATGTGGAGCCATGCGGGCATATGTTGTGGGGGCACGGTTCGCTGACGGCTTATAAAGTCTTCAGAGAGAGCCAAACAACGATTGCGAGCCATCCAACCTTGAAGTAACAAAGCCTGAATGAGCTTAGTGTGGTGCTCAAGGGTTATTGGCAAAGCTGCTCCCAATCATTCTAATTACAGTTAGAGCAGAGAAAGGGACGTAATATATCCTATAATTGCAAGCTTGGAGTTGCTGATTCAATTGTAAGGATTCGCAACTCTGAAGTAGAGTGTTAAAGTAATAATCCCTAAAGTGTAATGAAGAGTGAACACGACTCTTTCTGTGTTCTCTCTTTCTTGGGTACAAGCTGTTGTAACGGCATGGAAAGCAACGTTTATTTGTTTTCTGTATGATTGAGTAGCTATATTTTTCTTATACTTTTGGTCATCGCAAATTTCCAAATATTATGCTTCTCTTTCTACTTCCTGTCAGGCAATTGTTGGCGAGTGTCCGTCTCCATCCCAGTCTCTCGCCGACCTGATAATACTGTCAGGCATCTACACCTCATCCTATCAGGAGGACGATACCTAGGAGTCGCCAGCCATACCATTAGAGTGGTCATAGTGGTCGCCTCATTATCAGGTGGAGTACTTTAAATACCTGACTAGACCCTGACAGTACGGTCACCTCTATCCATCATATCAGAGGACGATACCAGTCCCAGCCACACCATTAGTGTCTAGTGCCCGTCCATTCATTATCAGGTGAGTAGCTTCATACCCTGACTAAACGCACTGACAGTACGGTCCCCTCTATACGCTCAGGGCAGCCTCTATACCCATCAGATCAGATGGGGGACTCGATACCAGTCCCCCAGCCACACCATTAGTGTCATAGTGCCCCTCATTATATCAGGTGAGTTACTGTTAATACCTTGACTAAACCTCTGACAGTACGGTCTATCTATAATAACCCATCATAGTCAGGAGGACGAACAGTCCCAGCCACATCATTAGGGTCATAGTGGCCCCTCATTATGCAGATGAGTACTCTAGGCTAGCCTGACTAAACCCTGACAATATGGTCACATCTATACCCATCATATCAGGAGGACGATACCAGTCCTAGCCACATACAACGCCATTAGTGTCATAGTTGCCCCTCATTTATGCAGATGGAGTCCTTTAATAGCCTGACTGGACCCTGACAAGTACGGGTCTATCTATAAGTCTCCATCATATCAGGAGGACGATATCCAGTCATAGCGCATACCATTAATGTCATAGTGGGTGCCTCCCTCCATTATCAGGTGAGTAGTCCTTTAATAGTACCTGACTGGGACCCTGACAATATGTTTCGGCATTCCGCATCCATCTTAGCAAGTGAGACTGATACTTGTTCCATCCACACCATCAGTGTCATAGTGGCCCCTCATCAGATAATACCTTACCTGGATAAACCAGACAATATGGTCGCATCTGGCATCCATCATATCAAGGTTGATCGATACTTGTCCCAGACCACAGCCATCAGTGTCATACGTGCCCCTCATTATTCAGAGTGAACACCTTACCTGTATGAACCCAGACAATATGGTCAGCATCTGCAATCCCTCATATCAGGAGGACAAGACCAGTCCCGGTCATCCACGCCCATCATTCAGTGTCTAGTGTCCCACTCTCATGCAACAGGTAGTACTTTATCCTCACTGAAGCCTGACAATATGGTCACATCTATACCCACCATATCGGAGGACAAAGCCAGTCCTAGTCGACAACCATCAGTGCTTCCCAGCCACAACCATCAGTGTTTTGTTGGCCCAGTCATGCACCACCCTGTCACTCACCAGCTGTGTGACACATACACTAGAAGCAAAGGAGATTAAAAAAAAAAAAAAAATCAAATTTTTAGTTGCTTCACCTGCTCAACTTGTCATGAGGAGAGGTAATAATGTGATTGATTTGATATCTTCATTATCCCTAAGGTTTCCAATGACAGATTCAGAGAATGTGTGAGATCATCAAACACTCTTTGCCATTCACTTTTTCCGTTCACTTTCCTTCTTGTGATTTATTTTTAATATATATTAGCCATTACCAAATTAGGACGCATAAAATTTCTCATATTTTTGTTTAATCCATAAACATTTCAGCAATGTCTCGGCCTTGCCAGTATATCAGCACGCACATGCACATGGCAGCTGAGAGCTATCAGGCAATAGTACCACTGAATGATGTCATAGCTGTAGCTAGTCTCCTTAGTCCAGTCACTTCCAATGTCTGGCCGAGGATAATAGTTTAATCATGAAATCATTCCATGGAACACTGCCATGGTGAGCTGCTTGTTCTCAGTGTTCCTTGCAGCTGTGCTTTGTTTATCAGGGTTTTCTTCCTATGCTTAAGTTTCTTGCTGTGTTTGGTTGGAGATTTGTATTTTTGTAAATTGGGCAGGTTTAATAGGAACTACTTCTGGGCAAGAATACCTCCTACTAGACAACTCGGCAATCCTACTGTAAATATTTTGGCAAGTATGGGACTAGACAAGAAAGTCTCATGACTATTATTGTTGAGGGGAAGTTGGGTGCACATCACAACATTTCGTCACTCACTGATTAGTTTTGCTTGCTGTTTGTAGATGAATTTTCAGGTTAAATTAAGCAGTGTTTCAGTCGCGATGTAGCATAAAATCAGGCATGTTTTACAACACCTAGCTGTTAATATATGATCATTAGGTTATGACCCCATCTTTTATTCCCAAGGCAACATGGTCTTGCACTGAAAGATATAAATATTCGATCGATTAACCGAAAATCCAAAGTTAGCTAACCCTAATGAATCCTTTCATCCCTTCCTTTGTATTACGTGTCCATTCAGGAGAAGGAAACTCATTATTCATATTTGCTCAGCCATCTTGGGCCCTTATCACTTGAAAGGCGAAAGAATGCTTGGCTGATTTTTAATTCCTGCGGACGGGAGTTTCGAGGAATCTAAATGTCGTCAGCATAGTCTATGTTAGCCATGCGTGGGTGTGTGTTTTGTTTCATCATCCCATGCCTTGATGCATGACTCACTCTAATAGGCTTTCCAGCATTGTATTTGTAAAGACTGTTGTTGTCTCATTGGTCAATGTCTGAATGTGGAGCAAATACCAGTAATGTGAACTTTAGTTGACGCCCGGTTAGAGGCTCTTCACTCCCTATAAGGAGATTTACACATTAGTTTTAATGACTTCAATCAATGCCTACTTTTTGACTTAATTGGAATAATTCTTCTAGTTCATTTCCAATTCCAGATATCAAGGTTTTTGTCAAACTCCTTCCAGGGGTACCAGTAATTTGAAGTATAAAGCGCAGGCCAATAATTTTGTTCAGGAAGTCAAACGGCATCTGTCGGGCACAATACTGTGCGCAATTGTTAGCACTAACACTAGCACAAATGCAACTTGAAAAACCTGGAATTAGAGAGGGCGCTCCAATGGCGACTCTTAACAGCCGTTAACTTTGTGCTCATTCCTCCTTAGGGCCTGACGCATTTTTGTAGCGTCTAACTGTATCAGTCTCCTCATAGTTTGATTGTCTGGCTTTGGTGGTAATATTGGGCTTATGGTATCTATAGATCTATTGTGCTCTTGGCTGAATGACAATATCAGAAGTAGCAACTCCACAAACTCTTCACATGAAAACATAACTTGCTTCGCCTGTTTCAGATATCTAGCCTGATTGATTGGGGCATCAATAAAGAAGAAGTGGGAGGCAGTTGTTGATGTCATTGAGAAGTTTGGGCTTATAGAAGTGGTCGCGCACTACTACCCTCTTCGGCTATGGCTAAGCTTCAGGTAAGTGTGAAAACCGAGAAACTATGCACTCTCGGGGGGTTATGGCTAGGGCTTCAAAAAAAAAAAAAAAAACCAAAAAAAACAAAAAAAAAAACGGGCCACAAGAAAAAAGGTAACTGTAAAACCCAAGAACTATGCACCCATCTCCACTAGGCTATTTTCAGGTAAGTGTGAAAACGCAACAGACTAATGCACTCTGACTATGACTAGCTTCAAGGTAACTGTAAAACCAAAGAATATGCATTGTAGTTTAATAGGTCACGTGAATAGTTTCATTTTGGAAGAATGGCTGAGTGATATTAGGAGTAACGGCTTTTGCAAGCAAACCTCCGGATTCTTAAGGAATTCAGCACTTAAGTGTGTGTAGTGGCTGGTAACTTGCAATTGGCGATTAGGAATCATCTGAACACTAATAGTCGATAAGAGAAGGCAAGTTTAATTGTCAGGGCGCATTCATGCCAATTCTTGCTCATATGGGCTCAGGGTTCTCCTCGCTGAGTCCTTACTGTTGCTTCGCTAACTAACCCATAGAATTCAAATCGATCAAACCTCAAAGGTGGCTCTCAGACAATCTGGCGCTAACATCTCTCTGAGCGGGGGGTGATAGAAGCCCGATGGAACTACCAGTGATATGCCTGATTTTCAACGAAGAGGAGACCCTTGTGCATCTGGCTGCTTCAAGACACCATGTTACATTATATATGATGTGTCATATAGCCGACGAAGGGACAGACTATCAGGCAAGAGTATATGAAGATTAGGGTGGCCAGCATCAATCATCAGCTTAGAACAGTCATTCTGAGGGTTTGCAGTCATATATTAGAACTAGTGTACTCTCGCAAAAACATTAACCTCGGAGAAAACATAGGAGAGAGGGGGATAGCCGGAATAAAGATGATAGGAAACGTAATTTATCATGCCATTACTGAATGACATATCTCTGTCCATGTTTTACAGATGGGGAAAAAAAAACAGTGAGAGTAGCAATCCTTCTGAAATGAAATTAGAAAATGAATTGAGAATGTGATTAATTTCCATAAAGATCTCTAGCAGTATAGCGATCATGATACCATAATGTCCCTGTGACTGCCATTTAAGGTACTTTTCTGTTGGGCATAAACCTTCCTGACCAAAGATCTCACCCTTGTGACCATCACAGTACAGATCTATTGGTTAGGATACAATAACCTGTCGTTACAGGTGGTGTTAATGTTTATAAGTTTTGCCAAGTAGAAGACACTGTGATGTATGTGATGATGTGGTCAGTCAGTATTCAGTAACACTCCCGGTAAACAATTTGAAAAAGGTTAGAAAATCAATTTGAAAACAGTTCTGTTTTTTGGTTCTTCTTTGTAGGGAAAACAAGTGCCCAACAACAAAAGCTGCCTATCTGGAGATTGCGAACAAGGCCATAATGGATGAGGCATGGATATGTCTCTACCCACTGAAGACAGATGTCACAGCTTCTTTGGGACAACAACGAGAGGAATTGTTCAGGACTTGTACTGTCAGAAATCAACCAATTTACATTGTCATTCCAACAGATTACGTTCAGTTGTGGCCCTAGAACAAGCAGCGGCCTCATCAAGTACCTTTGTAGACTGTCAACGTTGTTCCGAGGCCAATGTGACAATATGTTGACTGGCAGCCAATAGGACGGCTATTCATGGGACCAAAACTCATCGCAGAGGGATCGTTGATGAGGCTGCTCCGCATCACCATTCTATGAGGTCAGGTCACTAGCCCTGACCACTCTACTGAACGAAGCTGCAGTGATTCTCGACACTGAAGTACTTCTAGAAGATCTAGAACCAGAGGAAGGAGAAGGACCTCTCGGAGGAGGGGAGGAGGGACTATTGTACTGAGGCGGGTGCAAGGGCTAGTGGAAAGGGACAGATAGGAATGTCTCGAAAAGGTAACAGTCTTGGCTGTAATCTGCTTGAATGAGAACTGTGTTTAAACTTAGTATGTTCTATAGTAAGCCGCCGAACTTGGGGCATTTTTCTAATTGGCCAGCTGACCCATATTGACCCTCTTCCGGACAAATATACTGAAAAATGTGATTGATCTTATCCCATGCTTATGACAGGTACTCGTGATTCTCTCCAGTCGTCAACTTACACAGACAGGCGCCTAAGGTGGTAGATCTACGGCCAGTCCAGTGAGCAGTTGGTTGCGAGGCTGTTGAAACTGGCAGACAGTCACCAAGTGAGGTGAGGCTTTTACAGAGGCGGTGGATGTGTGAGTAATTAGTTTTGTCATGTTTGAAACCACTCAGATAAAATTACATGGCATCATAGTAAACCGGAAATGCACTTGCTGCATGAACACTAAAGTGTTTGCGATGGAGGGATCCATGGTGATCCTCAACCAACCTTGACTTCTACCGACTGAAGTAGTCTACTTGCCACATATTTCATCGAAATCTGACAAAAGTTGAAAAAAACTGCATTAAAATCAAATATGACCTCCAGTGAATTCAAAAATGAGTCCTGCTGCAGTAGGGACTAACATCTACCTAGTTTAGTCCAAATTGACAAAACCTCATGAAAAATTAGCAAATAGAGTTTATGTGACAACGCCAAACTCTCAAACTATCCGAAGTTACCATATGGACGGCATGAGTATACCAAGTTTTCAGTCGATACAGATAAGGCTATTTAAAGAGTTATTGCCGGATAATTGTCTGCGGAAGTCTCAGCGATGGAAATGGCCCCAGTGGCATATCCCAGGATACCACTCATGTTCAGGGATATGTAATTACCACGTCGGCACCACTTGACAATATGCTGGAAACTTTTAGGTAAGTTTGGAGCAATCTTCCATAGAATTATACAATTACAGAAGGGTGGAACCTTGAATCAGTCAATGAAAGAATCTCAAGGTTTATCTAGTTGTATCTATGAGGGGTAGCCAACTTGCATGTTAGAGTGTCGGATGTGATCACTTGTAGCCAATTAGGAAAAAAAAAGCCGCCGCAAAGACTGAGAAAACTGGATTTTTCGAGGGGGGGGAGAAATTTTATTCACACTCTGTAGTCTCATAGTGAAAAAACTCTAATCATTAGGCGGATCCAATTATTCAATTAGATTATATAACACGTTATTGCCAAAATACTTACAATCAACAAATGAAAGCAATTTGCAGTATAAAATGGTCTGGCAACCCCGGGTCACACAATGCCAGTTCTATAAGAGGCAGTATTCTATTCAAACGCAATGTTATGAGAAATCTAATCTGCCAAATCAACTCCAAGAGTCAACCCAAAGCAAGCTTTGACCCCCACTGCGTGCCGGGACACTACCTTATATAAATTGTATTAAAATGCAAGAAAAGACTGGACAAGGTAGAAAAATGAAATCTTGAGTTCCCCATGTAAATGCTAAAGTTTTGACAATACGAAGTGCTGTGTGGCCACATTTATATAGATAGGTAACACACCGGATAACACATGTCATTGACATCACCCCACCTCTACCTTCAAGGTACTTCCAATGAGGCAGGGCCATGGTCTTGGGAGGAAAAGGGGGAAAAAAATAAAATGGGCATACTGCGCAGACACGCCTAGTTGCCGGAGCTATGATCCGGACAGATCGGCCTAGCCTACCTGTACCGTTGCTGACCTGAACCAGGTACTCATAAAGCTGCACAGCAGCAGAAGACTGGCTGAGGTTGGAAGTTAAAGAAAGTTTGCAGCCTAACTGAGTTTACTGATTACTGCAGACTACCTGCAGCTGATTGATTCTTCCTGCCAGAGAAGAAGAGAAGAAACAACATCCTCATCGGGGATCCATTCCCCACAATCTATGGGTGCCAAGTATCACCAGACCATTGGACCACGTTGGATCGTGGTACCTGAAGAAGAATTCACAGCTGACAAAAATGCATCATCGGCATTCTCATTTGGCAATGACAAAGAATTGAAATGTTACACTTCAAAATGTTTGTCCAATATTGATTACCCACATATTTATGTATCGCAGGTGTGGCATTCATATTATGTGGGAAAAATTCCAAAAAAAGTTGAACCAACACTTCACGGTCGAAGGAAGTGGCCCATTGAATTTAAATTGCTTGGCAAATCAATACTTCCATTGTTATCACTACCTCAACCCCCCCCCCCCCCCTCCTTTCCCATCTCATGTTTTTGAGGGTTCATCTCTATGCATTAAAATGAAGGTTTTTTACTCCTGGAAAGACATTCTTTTCATGGCCTCTCTTCTGCTGTGGTCCATTTTCGGTTTTATCGCAGTGAAATATTTATTACTGAGTGTGAATGCATTTTCTCTTGCAGTCCAATATCTGTGTTTCAGTGATATCTTTGACTGGCAAATTTCTGGAAAGTCTGCAGGTGAGGAACTTTGGTTAGTTGTAAAACTTTTGCTGTAATGGCATATTCTCAGTCAGTGGGTTTACTTTCTTTCTTCTCCTTTTTAGCCCCCACTTCCAAAAAGGTATAGTATGACTATTTTGATAATTGAGCCACTTAATAAATGGACGCCATGGCAACCATTCCATAAATGTTGTGGCTGGCCATAAAATTGACTCTGTTGAGTCATGGGGACTGTGAAGTATTTCTATTTTCAGGACAACTGTTTGGCAACACTGTCCCTCGTGGATTTGTCATTGGGTGAACTAATGTTGCTGAAGATGTCTCAAATGAAGCACAGCTGACAGTATGTACCGCCCTCTGTGATGTGTTTGTCTGCAATTACAAGGAAGCAGGAGGCTGTTCCAGGTGATTAGCTCTATGTTAATTGTTACTGCTGAGTGATGCCAAACATTCAATGATATTAAGATCTTGTTCTCTCTTATATAGCGCTTTCCTATGTCAGAGACAAAATGCTCAACAGACATTACCCCTGATCATTAGTGACTTGTCACACCCATACTATACAGCATGCACCTCTTGCTAGATCTCTCCCGAGGACCATTTCAAGACGTCACTTATCGTGTCCCCGGGGGGACTTCCAATAGGGCTGTCACATACAGTGCTCACTACGTCTTAACAAGTTCAACATCAACAAGGTACCCACTTTACACATGGGTGGGGGTGGGACCAATCAGGAGACAAGCCTTGTGCAGCAGCACTGCGGAAAAGTCCTCCTGATCCAAGCGGACTCGAAACTCGCAATCCATGGTTTTGCAGTCTGGAGCTCTACCGACTGAGCTAATCCTCTAGTGAAGGCTTTGTGCAATCACGACAAAATGAATGGTAAACCCTGTTCCAAGTCGTTCTATAATATACTAGACACTCCCCGTTATCTCTGGTGGCTGTTCAAATTGGAAATATGTATACTATTTTATACAGTCGGGTAGTCAAAGTCCTCCCATGGTCTCTACTTTCATAGTATATCATGGGTGCACTCAAACCAGATTGGTACCCAAACCTGGTCACTGCATACAAATGAAATTGAACTATGTGTACTGTGCACAATATTCTGAATATAAACAATTGTTGGCCTAATCATCGTGAAAAGTTCCCAAAAAGTAATTTTGGAAGCCATTTGTAGAAAACTATTCTATTGGACCAGTTTGATCTTTTGACCTTGTAGTGGTTAGAAACCATTCTGAAATCAGTCATGACTATAGTTTCACCAGGAAAAAATATTATACTGGGGGTGAATAAGTCTATTATGCTAATACACTATTTCTAATTATTTCTACTTATAATATTCCATTAAATGACCCAAATAAATACAGCTTGATGTTCCTAACATGACTGTGTTTACTGTTTAGGCACTGTATCTCCTATGTGCAAAAGGCAAAACTTGTTAGTTGCAAAAACTGTAGTTTTTCCATACATATATCTCATCAAATTTCTCATTCTTTGTTATATAGATGACATATTGTTCGACATGCCATCAAAGTAAACTCAGTTTTGCTTCTCTTTCTTAAAAGGCTTTTATATTCAAATTCACAAAGTGATTGCCTAAGGGTGCCATCATGCTAAACCCATAGAAACTCATTTACACCAGGATTGACTTCACACAATTGTGCCGTGTGGAATTATGAAATAACATTCGTAATGATCTTTTTGCTGCTGAGCACATTTGCGTATATATTTTATAGTACAGATTCATACACAACATTTTTTTCGATGATGTGTGTCACACATTGTTTTCTTCTCCTCGTCAGTGCATCTATACATTAATCTATGGAGGTTGTTTGTGAAGTACTACTACACTCTGCACAAAGATAATGTCGTTAAACCAGGACAGTGAAATGCCTCTCTGAGACTGCTCTGATAGCAGGGATGCCAATACCAGGTATATGTGTGTTACTCTATCTCAAATGTTAACATTTGTTTGTTTAATCATATTCTCCATAAAGGGATAAATTCCAGGTCTGTTCCTGAAAGGACAAAACAGCAACATAGTCTTGTTTGTCTGTCTTATGCCAACACCAATGGTGGTTATCACTGCATAGGACCCAGCACACAACAGGCACAAGCCTTAGTGAACAGTCGGGTTGAAAGATGATGATGAAGAATTAACACCATCACCATCATCTGCTGTGTCCAAGGAGAATGACTTGCATCTGTGGTTGTGTGCGATTGACTTCTTCTCCATGTTGATCTAACCCTGGTTTGTCCCTCGTACTCGTTTTATGGGCAAACATGCATTTTATGTGCAGCCCCGCTCTGTGGAACAATATTCCAGTTATGATTCACGAGTCTCCTACTCATGAGAATATTGAAGCGGGCATTGAAAAACCCACGTGTTCAACTTATGATTTTTTGTAAAGTGCTTAGAATGCTGTATTAAGCGCTATATAAATGCTAGTTATTATTATTATCTCATCAGTCTCGAAGGGCCGGACGAGATATTGTAGTCACTTTGCCATTTCACCTATATTTACTGTTGATGGTTGCCATAGCATTGCTATGGTAACCATAGTAGTGGTTAGTTAGGTATATCACTGAGGGGGTACCCATTGGTGGGGTACCCGTGGGTGCCGGGTGATCCAGCAATGAGGTGCACTTGCGAAAGTGTCCGTTTGTGTGTGTGTTTGTGCGTTTGCGTTGTCCGCCAGATTTTTGATGGGTTTTCTCGCAACGATCTCCATTTTTGATATGGCTGACAAGCAATTTTGCACACACTTGATTAGTCACAAAAACACATCTTTGTTCTCAGAATAAGGTGGCAACTATCAAAATTGTGGAATTTAGAGGGCAAAAAATGGGAATGTTGGGGCCAATTTTTCTCAATGTTACGAATTTTGCACTATTTTCAAGATATGTGCGATCGAGGCAGGAATGCTTTCCACTTGTAGCAATGTGTAAAAAGGCCACCAAATTACAATTGTTCCATGCAATCGCGAAAAATTTACCGAAAATGTTGGGTTTTAGGGGGGGAAAATGGATTTTTGGACAAATTTGGAAATTGTCGAAATCTGTCTGTTTCAGTATCATCGAAATTGGGACGGACTGAATGATTCCAAATTGGTTACAAAAGGCACTGGGTAATAAAACGAAGGGTTTCCTAGCATTTAGGCTGTAAATTAACTAAAAATTTTACAAATATGAATATTTTGGGGGAAGGGAAAACAGCGGTTCCCAGACATATTTTGATAAATTTTGTCTAATTGTGACTCGCGAAAATGTAGCAGGTAGAAAAAACTGATTAGTTCCACATTTGCGAATGAGATCCTGCAACTCTGGGATTGCCTTCTTGTTATTATTATTATCACCAGAAACACACCCGAGGACCACTTAATTCCTGCAAAGTGAGACTAGATGCATTCCAATCTGGAATTGTTCTGGGCCCAAAAGACCACCTGAAGATGTCGGTATTAGCAATAACATGTCTATAGTAAGTCCATTCACTGATGGTGATGGTGTGCGATAGTTATTCTGTAAGTCCACGAAATCAGGAACTGGTAAAGCCAATATGTCGTTATAGAATTATGAAACAGCTTGAGTTGTGCATTGCCCCTTCTCTCCTGTAAAGTAGGCCAGGCAAGATGTTGCAGGAGCCTTGTGAAATTATCACAGTTTCACGAAAACCGGCGAACTTTAAAAATTACGGCACAAATTATGCAATAGACATGTTGAATGACCTCCAGTAACCCTGAATTCATGATAAAAAAAATTGGAACTCAAGGTTAAACCATACCCACCAGGTTTCATGAAAATCCAAGCAACTTGAAATTTCGCATAAATTAGGCAAATTAGGTACGTTGAGTGATCTCCATTGACAGCGAATCTTTGTTAAAAAGTTTTGGACTGAAGGTAGACCATATTCACCAAGTTTTGTGAAAATCTGGCCAAAAATTTTTAAGGTTTAAAAAAAATTAGCAAATTAGACGACTTAATTAGCATATTTTTACGCTGAATATCTAGTCAGTTCTTCTACCTTATTTCCCACATCTATGTGCCAAACCAAGTCACCATAGCACCTACAGTTCACCCGTAATCTTGCTAACGAGCCTCAACGATAAATTACATAAAATAGGCTAATTACCTTACTTAATTAGTGGACTTTTGTGCCCAAAAATCTGATCAGATCAAATTCACTCAACCCCAATGCTACCCTGAAAAATTTTTCGCAATTGCCTTTACACCGTTCGAAAGATTGCCTCAACGAGAAAGTGTGACACACACACACATACATACACACACTTACATACACACACATAAGCACATACAACACCAGCCATAGTGACCACTAAGTCTCCTCCTGAATTTCATTCAGCGTGACAAAAATAATTTAATCAGAGCTCTTGGTAGAAGTTAATTCAAAACAAGAGGGTGCAACATGAATAATCTAGACTGATGGAATGACCTAGTGAATGAGCCTCACTTGGCTTCCTGATTCCCCAGAATTCAAATCAAACAGTCAATTACTATATATGATTTATTTTGACAGGAGATGGGGTTAACGCTACGCTACACCCCAGCCATGCTATCCAAGTCGCTGTTGGTCTCTTCACTCAGCTGGTGATGGAGATGGATCCGTCAGCCTTTTTATCTGAGCTCTGTTCTTGGTCCTCTCAGCCTCTCCTTGATGATGATGAAGAGGAGTCTGCAGCCAGAGATGTAAGTCCATCTGCCCCTACAGGTTACAGGTCAAGAGAATTTGCATCTCCGATTTTGTGTCACAAAAACATGACTTCTTTGATGGATTTGATACTGGTTATGACACATAATCAATGCTTATGTGTTTTGCGAGTGTGTTCTTCTAACAAGCCAGCAAAATTTCATGGTTAACGCTAACATGAATAACACACCCATATCCTAGTTACTCCTTGCCAAAATGAGGCGGAATTTCTCCCCCTGTACTATAATCAATTGCTGCTCCTCTTTGCATTCACAAATGTCACACCTTTTCCATCTATTTCGAATATTAATGGTCCTTTGATATGTAAACTTACATTTTTTAAAGTATGGCAAGTTGCTTCAAAACCTACAGAGATGGGTGAAGCATATCTCATACCGACATTTCAAATTTGGAGCTTCTGACTATCATTTAAAAAAAACAAACTATTATCTGGTCCAATGACATCTCAAGAGGAACAAAATTAATGTTGCTATTGAGTTTAATTGTATATGAGTAATTGCTGATTATGGATTTCTCCATGATAGAAAGGTTTACTCTTGCCACCTAGCAATTTGGCAACTGCAATTGTCGGCATCTTACGACTGCCACCAATGCACTGTTAGTAGTCCTTTGAGTGGAATGCTGTTGACCTGAATGAAACAATTACATGGCTATATATACTTATTTCCATGACAATTTGCTTCTTTAAAGCATAATGTTAACTTTCAGTTGAACTTGGTGGAGCACATCCATGTGAAAAAGTGGGGGGTATATATCCCCCCATCCCCAAGGGACGTGTGCCCATGGTTGAACTCTTGGTTATTTTCTTTCTCAATTCCAGAATGAACAGGAAGCAACCAAGATATTTGAGAGAGGAGAGTCTTCATCTGAGATGAATGATTTTCCAGTGTTCCAGGCAGCTCTGGTAGCCATCGACTCCATCAGAGTGGGATGTGACCCTAACCTTCATCTTCATTCCAACCAGAGTGGAACAGATAGTGCACCGATCACAGCTTTAGGTCCTCTGAAAGATGAATGCACCCCCAATCAACGATTAGCGCCAGATCCATCCAGGGAACTTCATCTGGGAAACCCAGAAAGTCTGTGTGAGACTTCACTTAGTATGTCATCACAGACTATAGCTTCAGGGCAAGCTAGGGGAAACCCCATGCCAACTGGGGGAAACCCCATGCAAACTCTTTGTCTAGCTACAGGTTGTCATGACGACTGTGAATTATTTGCCCTAAGGGGTGGGAATATACGTAGAGGGCCACTCGGGGAGACTGCTCATAGACTGTATGATCAGCACTGCTCCAGACTGGAGGCCAGTGTACAGAGATGGCCAGCGTTTACATCAGAATCTGCATTCTTTGAGACAGATGAGTTTGAAGCCAACTGGGTAGGACATGAACAGGTGCTTGGCTTGTGTAAGGCATCTAGCAGACCTGTGTAAAACCCTGGGGGATGATCATTCTGAATTCAGTACCGATAGAGCAGTCACAATACAACTGCTGGCTGAGGGAAAGCTGGGGAAGTTTGCGGCAAATTGGATTTCATAATTTAAATTTACAGTGCAGAACATGTGATGAACGACTGAACAATTAGCGAGAGTCATTCGACTCTAAATTAGTGCCTTCTCCCAGCATGATGTGGAGCCCTTCAACCCCCCCCCCCCTTCATAAGAGGTAGTAGGGTAAATGTCATAGTGTTGTATTTTGGCATGCATATCAAGAAAATGCTGGATGTTATGTCGTGGTCAATTGTGACAACTACATTAGAGATGCACAATTGGGTTATATGCAGTAGATTTAATGCCACAGTATTCCCATTCGTCTTGAGAGGTGAATATTAAAGGAACAGGCTTGAACCATGCTAGAACCTTATAAAACACATGAGTTGATGGGTTTTTGAAAGACAACCTCAGAATTGATTATATATAGAGACTAATATACTAGCCGGGAAGAGAACTAATTGTCTCAACCAAAACCAGATGTTCGTACGACTACATTGCAAAGTCAGATGCCTTTGAAGTTTGTGCATGTGTATTGCGCAAATAAAAAAGCATCCCATCATGGAATAATGTCATACTTGCACAACCCTGCAAATATTCTTTGTTTATTATTAAAATCAACACAAAAGATGATTAGTCTATGGGAGAGGATTGTTGTAGTGGGTCAGTGGGTGCTGATGGTTACGTTGGTGAGAAGAAGACGACAGAACTTCCACAATATTTGAGCTATTCATCTCAATGAAACAATTGAATACATGACATAATCATTGATGTGTTCAACTGTAACATCATGGATTATTGCACAATGCTACTAATAACATATTTTTCATATAGCACACTACACAATGGAGTCTTAGGGCGCTGTGACAACAATGAAACAAAGAGGAACAAAAGTAGAGAACAGGTAGATCTTGAGAGCAGACAATGAAGCCACTGACAGTCTCTGCATGCCTCACATTGTCCTGGAGGTTGTTCTAAAATGCAAAGGACCATTTGTATGGACTGGTGATCATGGAACTAAGTGGTAGGGAACAAGTAGAGATTTGGAATTTGACTGGAGAATACCTCTGAACAAGATTGATGAGATGAGCATGAAGCAGTTTCATGGATACATTTGGAAGTTAGGAGGATAATTTTGTAAGTAATGTGCTGGTAACCAGAATTCAACGAAGGTCACAGAGGATAAGTATAATCTAGTGGGAGGGGTGGATTGTGTCATGAGCCTCAAAACAGAAATTTGGATGTGTTGAAGTTTTGATTTATAATTTTGGATAGCTGAGATTCAGGAGACAGAACAACATACTGTTACAGCCATCCAAATGGGAGGAAGAATGCATGTATCAATTTCTCTGTCACGTGTTTGTCAATATGTTGCATATTTGGACCCCCAGATTACAAGCAATGATTCCCTTCGCAAGATTCAAAAGAAGTACATGGACGAAAATGAGCCCTGTGGGTGGATGACAAGAGAGTCAGCACAATACGGACTTTCTCCCTAATTCTTGTGTAATTGACCAAACGTTGGAGGTCATTACCTCCACATAAGAACATTGCATTGGAATGGTGTTTCTGCTGTATCCAATCCTGCAGTTGTTCTTCAAAGTTTGAAGATTATCTACCTAGCTTTGTGTGGGCCTTGCTTGCTGGCGGCATTACATGAAACCAGAGCTCTAGATTGATGATACTCCACAGTTTCATGGTATATCATCACAAAGGCATTATGGGAAGAAATGTGCTCTGTTTGTAGACGAACCTCTCATTCCAACCTTTAGTTTGGTGAAATGTTATTATGATTATTGAACCCAAATTTGATTGTTTTACAAATATAGAAGCTTTTAACATAACATACAAATACTTGTTCCTATTCACTTTTTTATTCCTTGACGAAGTCAGAGGAATCTATGCAGTCACAGTCTGAAAACCTTGTAAACACGATTAGTCCAGAGTGGTTGGTTCGATCAAGTTGAAATTCGGTGTGCACTTTGTTATGGGGAGTACAGGAACCCTGTTGTTTTTGGTTCAGGTCAGGAGTGAATTTCGGTCGAAAGTGGGAAATTTGTGAAAATTCGATTTTTAGCCAATTTTGGCTTGTAAACACGACAACTCAACCCCACCTGGATGGATGAAACTCATACTTGGTATGTGTGTTCCCCATGATGAGTACATGAACCCTATTGTTTTGGGGTCAGGTCAGAGTTCATCTGAGGCCACCAGAGGTCTAAAGTCTGAAAACTTGTAAACATGATAAGTCCAGAACGTTGGTCTGATCAGGTTGAAATTAGGTGTGTAGCTTTCTTATGGGGAGTACAGGAACCCTATTGTTTTTGGTATAGATCAGGGGTGAATTTTGGCCAAAAACCGAAAATTTGTAAAAGTCAATATTTTGGCCAATTTTGGCTTGTAAACACGATAACCGACCCCTCCTGGATGGATGAAACTCATACTTGGTATGTGTGTTCCCCATGATGAGTACATGAACCCTATTGTTTTGGGGTGCAGGTCATCTGAGGTTAGCAGAGTTCAGTCACCACTATCAACCACATATCTCCTGCCTTTGAACTGCATGTTACATGATACTTGATGGATGCCAACGCAACAAGTCCCTCCCCATATTGTATATGAGGAGGGTGTTATGGATTCATACTAAAATCATGGTTTTGTAGGTCTCATATATGTCGGCAAATAGGGCCAAGCAGCTCAATCGGAGGCCAGTGATATGCCCTTGATACGTCACTGCTCGATACGCTCATCAAGACCCCTGATTTTTCACCAAACCTACTTTTCTCGCCAAACTTCCAGCAATAGCCTGTTTAGAGTTCCATACTCTTGCTGAATTGCGCAAGTTATTACTGCATTGCCCGCTAGTTTTAATCGCAGCGGTAAATTGTATCGTACGATAGGCGAGTCCTTTGATGCTTCAGCTTTTCCAGAGATGTTATAGAGACGGGTTTCCCTGTTAATACAGGAAAGGTGGAAGTGATGATTGGTGGTACCAATACTTGGAATTCTGTAGATGCTGGAAAGGAGATAGGTACATGATAGTGTAGTGGTATCAAAGGCAGACTGGAGGAGGACTCTCAGTAGGTGGATTAGCTCAACTAGAGCTCCGCACTTCAAAAACCATTTATTGGAATCCCATTGAAAGCCCAGGGACTTTTCCGCAGTGCTGTTGGACAAGGCATGTCTCCTAAATTGTCCCATGCCACTCAGTTGTTGAAGTAGGAACCTTGTGAGGTTTTTCATGTTAATAGTGAGCACTGTTTGCGACTGCCCTGTTGGGAAGTTTCCTGGGGAACACAATACAGTGACGTACTGATGTGGTGAACAAGCCAGAAATGCATGCTGTCTAGTACGAGTGCGACAAGTCATTGATGATCAGGAGTAATATCTGTGAAGTGTTTGAGCATGATTGTAAGCACCAGATTTATTATCACTAAGGAAGTGTTTAGTCTTACAGATGATAGCCAGCCTATCTCGAGTAGTGCTTATACGATGGCTGGTAGAAGTTCCACGAGGTGGCTTGAGAGAATGGATGAGAACTTATAGTAGTAAGTGGAGAGGTATTTGGAGATCACTGGTTACTAAGATGGAGTAGGCCAAAAGTAATAGGGTGAGCCATCCGGCTGAAAGAGGTATTCAGAGAGAGCCTAAAACATTTAGAAATATATGATTATGACCAGAAGAAACGTACTGCCATATTAGTACTGCAAGAAAAGAAAGACAAACTCCGTTGTTTCTCAATTCTGGTTGTTTATTCCACTGTTTGTTTGCAAAGTCCACTTATTCACAGGGGGGAGGCGCATATGCCCTAACAACAGCTAATTTGGGGTCAAGATAAATAAAGCATTCACTTTAATTTCTATGTTAAACAAGGTGATGATAATATCTGAATGTAAACAAATGGAAAGCGCTAGCTACAACCCTCATATATTTTGAAATCCTTTAGCTGTGAGACAATGATGCTAATGAGAGGTAAATGGGAACATCCAGTTAACATGAGGACAAAGATGCTAATATTCATCTTCGTCAGTATTTCTAAAATACAGGATTGGATTGTCTCGCCCTGCGATCGGACAGAACCAAGAGCAACTGCTCCTCAGATATCAGGATGATTAATAGGAAAATAATGATATTCTTCTCTGTTTAAACTAGAGCACGAATAGTGCACGTCGCTTCAATCATGTCCAAAAGAAGGTGTCAGCCTTTGAGGGAATTACATACAAATGCACATGCCAGTGACCACAAACCGCTCCTTCAAAGTAATGAGGCTGAAGTTGGACCATGTTTGCTAGGTTTTGTAAAATTTGGCAAGCCCAAATCTGCATAATTATGAAATTAGACACATTGTTTTACCTACAAAGTTTACCCTTCTCTTTCAGAAGTATTTGAAGAACAGAGGTGTGGGCTAACTCCATTGAGTTTCATGGGAAAGCATCCTAACAATGTGCCTAACTTATGCAAGCTAGACACGTAGGACTCGCAAAATGAGAAGGCAGACAGTAAGTCGCAAGCGGTAATTGAGAAAAGTTTGCCTTGAAAGTGAGTTTGGACAATGAGCTAATAAAAGGCATTAAATAAAAAATGAAAATTGAATACTCTTCATAGGCTGAGATGCCGTTTGCATTCTACCACATAATGGCTCATCATATTCCTTCAACGACTTCTTCCAAATTTGTTGAACTCCATCAATGAAGTATGTTTTTTTCATTGATTTCTACTAATTAACCCAATTAGCCTGTCTGTGATTGTAAGTGCGCATACTCACCACTGAACAGTTCGGGGAGAAGCTTCTCCATAGCAATAGCGTTACGGCTTATTTTTAAACTGTCACCACTATTTAAGAACGCAACCAATTAATCCCATGTCTGGATGTTATTGTTAAGTATGTGGGGATTTGTAAAGTTTTGTGTTGGCAGGATTTGTAATTTTAGGCAGTTTCGAAAGAAGAGTTTCGAAAAATCATTCTGCGCACTGTACGTTCAATGCCGAATGCTATCGTTCCCTCATGACCTTTGACACAACATCTTTCTCATCTCATTAAACTGTAACTCCGAACTGGCTTACATCAATCAGTCCATGGACAAGCTATAAGATCCGCAATGCCTAAAGGGCAACTTACTTATCTTTGTAGATGCAATTATTTATACTATGGCTCATCATGCCCTTTTAATGATCTTTGACCTAAATTCCTGAAGACTCCATAGGTACAACCAGTCATTGTATCAAGTGCCATGGTAATCTAACTTAATCTGAATTCCTATTTGTTTGCATGAAAACTTGTTATGGCCCTTAGACCTCGACCTTCAAGTGGTCAAAAGTGACCATGTAGTCAGTCAACAAAATCTGGTTCACGCCAAGAAATTTAACAGACCTGAACTTTGCAGGACTTCACTGAAGCAGAAATATATCCTTGAAAAAAAGTAACAGCCATGATTTTTACAACAGGTAATGTGTTACATATTCTTGTTAATAATATCAAACCTAATCTATTCAAAAACTAAAAGAAGAAATAGAATACTATCATCAAATGAGAAGAGAAACAATATTTTAGTACTTATGTACAAGAATTTGCAAAATACGTTGGATGAGTGCCAAAATTTAAACATGGTGAGCTTTGTACCACTACTTAATTACAAATCAATAACACCTTTAGCTGCATAAGGCATCGAGTTGTGACAAGGAATTGAAATCATGACAATCCTGATGCAAAGTAACAAACGTTCTCTACTGCTAAATTAGTTTTATTCCACATGAAAAATAGGAAGATCTCTAAACGAAACTGAGTCAATTTTACTGTCAATTTTACCGAATATGTTAGCCTTGATAATCCTTGTACCAGGACGTGTCCAAGAACCAGGTTCTGTACTAATATTAAAAAGCAGGCTAAGTGCTAATGATGTCTCTGGAAATGTTTAACTCCATTACTGATTGTATACCTACAGCAAACAGTCAAGTTACTGCAATCGGATTAATATCAGTTACAACATGTGAAATGGCACACACATACGTTCCAGACAAATTCATCAGCGGTTCAACCAAATTGTCTTTTTTGACCAGCAGGAATAGCAGTACTCTCAATGATGTCAGGAGAAAAAGTACCAAATAAAGAGAGAGACATGGATAATAATTTGGTCAAAATATTGGGCAAGCCATGCCCCAAGAACAGGCGTGTGCCAAGTTCAATTTATCAAATATTTGGGGAGGGGAAGACCAGTGGAAGTGGAAAAATGTTCTCTGATGCTGAATCCGAAGTTCAGAATTGGTGAGGTACTCTTCCCGGACTACAGAAAAAATATTCCAACTTATAACTGAGGCTACAAAGAAGTGCAAAGGTATAAAATAAATAGAAACCTACAATTTATCACCCCTGCATCATGTAGTTAAACATGCATTTTGGTGATCATCTGGAAACACTTGAGACCAAAGATGACAGACTCGTGGGGGGCCTGGCAATTCCCCCTGGTTGGGCCCATGTCATTGCTGGCACTACCCCTGCAGGATACCACTCGCAGCTGTCGGCATGGTCCATGTGACCGTGGGCCTATCTCCTGTGACAACAGGCAGGGGACTGGGCTGACCAAGCAAGGGCATAGCGCCTGGGAATGAGGCACTGTTCTAGTCGTTCCCCCAACATTATCAAGGAAAACAGGGCCAGGGGCACCGAAGCAAGAATGGAAGGCATGGCTGCTAACGGTGGGGCATCTGTCACCATCGAACCATATGGCCCTGCCCCAACCAGGGGAGGTCTACTCAAAATAGGACTCAAACCTGTTACGAAAGGTCCCAGCCCTAAGTTTGACCCTGTTGTTCTGACTGCGGAGCTGGCAACTGGGGGGTTTGCGACTGTGGGCCCAGTAAACACTGGTCTTGATGCCGATGAAGTATCAGCACCAGAGGACCACGCCCCTGATCTAACAGGACCAGGTTCATCTGCGCGACAAGAATTTGGGGAAGCATCCCCGTTTCCCGCAGCACCTATGGAGAAACCAGCCTCTTCTCGTTGATGCCTAAGAGTATTCGGGGGTGACTGTGGTTTTTGTGAAGTCACCATCTCTTTCTTTACGACCCAATGGCCGGAGTACCTCCCCCCATTGCCGGTTGACATTGGGAGCCCCAATATTACAGGTACCTAACTTTGGTTCAGCCAGCCATGAGTGAGACACCACTGGTATCGTCTCGGCTACCCCTGTCCTTGGGTCTGGTCCCCAGGAGTGGGTTTGAACAGACCCAGTCTGTACAATCCAAGGAGGTGCTTCAGATGCTCTTGGTATTTCACTGACCCATGGTACTTGCCCTGACATCTGATGTCCTGCATCTGTGACCAGAGAACTACTCTCCAAAGGCAGAGATTCTCTCCCTTTAATGGTAATCGGCCCAGCCTCTGTGATAGCGGACCCTGAGACTGCAACCCCAGGCCCCCCCACATTACTTACACCTGGTTCTCCTCCGACAAATGGTTTCGTCTCTGATGCCTCAGGTAGCTGTTTGGAGGCCCTAGACTTTGAGGATCGTTTTTTGGTAGCCTTCGAGGATGAGGATGATGGAGGTTTCGGAGCTGTATTGGTGTCAGCCGACGGAGACACGCTACACCCACAGATTACCTCTAGCATCCTTATCTTACCAAGAATCAACTGCTCAGCCTGGCCAGCAAAGTAGCCCTTCTCCACCAGAAACTGTAACAACTCTGCATCCTTCTTTGTGCTCAGCTTGTTGAGTTCCATCAGGTGGATTTCCTCCACAACCCGTGTCGCTTCGAGTGGCCCATCCCGACAGGAGAAATCTTGCCAAGGAGTTTGAAGGCTGCCTTCTCGAGGCTGATGAGAGCTCTCTTTTTCTTTTTCCTCAGGTTCTCTCTCTTTCTCCTGAGGACTCTTGCCTGTTAGCTTTCTCCACTGTTCTTCACTAAAGAGGTTCTGCAGTTTTTCCCAAGTTTTATTCACATTTGACATCATCGTTAGCACACCCTGGTAGAGCTTGTCCGTCTCATCAAAGATTTGCTCAAGAAATTTCAGTTCGCTAGGACACGGCTGGAACCGGGCCTCCCCAGATTCGTTGTAGATGGCCGAGCCCTTGCGCTTCAGTAGCTCAACCCTGAGGTCTGCTATCCGAGACGCTATTTCTTCCAGCACCTTAGCAGTAGCTTCACACCTGCGGACGTCCTCCCCTCTCGGGTTCTCCGGCATCTTGGTGAACCTGGCACAGTTCTGGGCGAAGCCACTGCTAGGTTTGTAGAGTGTGTTGTTTGTGCGTGTAGCCACATCAACGTAGGCCTGATAAAACTCCCATCGCCACTTCTGCTGCTCGCCCAGATAGTTCAGAAAAGCTCGCTTTGATGTGAAACAGCTTCTTCTTCAGCGGGAACAGCTCTGTGGCCACGGCGTTGTTGAATTCATGCCTCTTGTTATTGGGACTCTTGTGAAGGAACTCATCCAGCATCATTGGCTTCACATTGTCCCTCAGGTTATATTCAGCAGCAGAGTTCTCAGGACTGGATTGTTCACTCCCACCAGTAATGACAGCCCAGAGTGGATAGAGGATATGGCGCTGGATTTATACCGGATTCCTGTGGCGTCCTCCGAGTCCTCATTACCATTCTCCTCTTCTGCCATGTCTAATTTTACTGGGTAGTTTTCAGCGAAGGAATTATTCGACTGTCTGCTGGCCTTTTTTATTGACCTTGTATATTGGTGTATCGCTGTATCTTTTGATGGCCCGAGCGACGTGTTTGGATGATGACGTTGATGGGAACTCATGGCTTCTTTCAGGTTTAGAGCTACTTGTGTGCTCTGTCTTTATTTTTTCTCTCTTAATAGATCCACCAGGATTATCAGACTTGCCACCTTGCTCAGTTTCCACCAGACCTGATGTACTGCTTGTAGCGGGTGTTGTTCCCGCAGCCCCAGCCTCCATTTCCAATGGCTTGAACATGCGCACTCATCGTGATTGGCGCAAAACCGGTGCAGTCTCCCTGCAGCTTGTTGGGTTGTTGCTCGGTGGAGTCATTGGCACTGTTAGCATCTGCCGGCAAGAAGGGTATCCCCTGGATGGGGTCATTTTCGTTGTAACCGGAATGGCTGAAGCTCTGTGACGCCATGCCATAGGGGTTATTTATTGGAAAACTTTCTGAGAACGGTGGGAATGGCTGGTTCATGTTATTTATGGACTGTATGTTAGCTGACGACACAGCTCCTACCGAGGTCTCTGACGCAGTACCCAGTATGGATCGCATATTGGCTGAAGCCTCGGACGTGGTATCCATTATGGACTGCAAGCTGGTTGATGACACAGTTGACGCTGAGGCCCCTGTTGTAGTATTCATTATAGCCTGCATGTTAGCTGGTGACGCAGCTGGTGCTGAGGCCCCTGTTGTAGTATTCATTATAGCCTGCATGTTAGCTGGTGACGCAACTGGTGCTGAGGCCCCTGATGTAGTATCCATGAATGACATGCCCAATGGCCCCTCAGCACATCTGGGACCACTGTCACCTGATCAAAGTAAGAGAAATTAATGCAAATTATTTAATAATATTCCTGATATTTTAACTACAGCATGGACCAGTTTATGAGCACTCAAAATAGTCATTTTGACCCTAAGTCATATGATGTTTGAGATCACATTAGAGACTCCTACCAAGTTAACTGTGCATAACTAAAGACACTTTTGTGTTCATAATTCTGTTAGCATTATAGCGTGCCAGTTGCCACAGGTCACATTGTCACACATGTTTGGTATATTGGGATGTGGATTCTAATACAGGTGTATACCTGTCATGTTATCTATATATGAGGAACCTTTTTTCATGCAGTACCAAAAACAAGAGCACCAATGATGCTGTTGCTCAAACCACACATTGAGAAGAGACATAATGGAGTTATGTGTTAAATGAGCCTGTGGTGGTCCGTGAAGCTTTTTACCTCTCATTACATTATCTGACCTGCTCTAAAACACTATGACACCTTTTCAAGAATATTCAAATGGTCTTTGTAAAGAGAAATGCATTTTGACGGGGTCAATATTTCACAAAATGGCCGATTCAAATGTTATATTGCTAACGGCATTGGTTTTCTGTTTGTTTTCCCTCATAAAAAAGTGAACATGTGATTGTGAAGGAAGCGCCACTCAAAGATGTTCCAACAGTCAATGTCCATGAATGTTTTGTGGACAAATCCATAAAATTAGTCATTGGTTGGCCAAAACAACAATTGCAAACAATAACCTATTGTGCCCTTTCAATCAGGGACGTAAGTCAGTTTGATCTGATGGGCTGGGGGGGACAGGTTTTTTTGGGGGGGAGGGGTTGAAAGTAATTTTGGCATGCAAAAATATGATTTTCTTCACAGCTCAAAGATGTCACAGTTGCCAAAGAACCATTTATTCACATTTCATTGTGAGCCAAATGGAGAATTTCCCACAATGGCCTTCGTGCCCCTTCAATGACCTTGGGCACTGGCCTATGGCCAACGCCAAAGGCTGGTGTCCCAATAGTTAAACTATGTATCCAAGTTCAGTTAACATCCATCGAGGATGTGCAATTGGTGGCCAAAATGAAAATTTCATGCAATGGCCTATTGTGCCCATGCGATGGCTCTTTGTGAGCCATTGGAGAATTTCCCACAATGGCCTTCGTGCCCCTTCAATGACCTTGGGCACTGGCCTATGGCCAAAGGCTGGTGTCCCAATAGTTAAACAATGTATCCAAGTGCAGTTAGCATCCATCGAGGAAAGTGCAATTAGTGGCCAGAATGAAAATTTCATGCAATGGCCTATTGTGCCCTTTCATATCATTTGACAATGACATTCAATGAACATTTTAACTAAAGTGTGGTCGACATCCATCAAACAATGACTAATCCCCCTTGTTCGCCCAGTACCATTCGGCGACAGGGAATTTGCCTCTGCTGCTAGTCGCACATGGAACAAGCTACTGTGCAATTTCCGAAATGCAACTACTTCGAACACTTTTAGGAAACATCCTAAAACATCTTTGTTCCTGTAAATAAACAGAACTGTTTTTGCTACTACATTTTACTGTATTTCCTCACTTTTTGATGAGTTTCTTGACAATCTCTTTCGCCTTTCGACATCCATTGACGAATGGTTGTTTGGTGCCCTATAATACAACTTTTCACCAGATTTTACTGTTTTAACTCTACTGGCACTACATCACATTGCATGAAAATATGTGTACAAAGAACACCAAATCACACCATCTCCAAACTAGAGCATCATTGCTGCTGTAGCTCAAGATCATAGGGCCAAGAAGGCAGTTTCAAACAATGGCCTATGTGCCCCTGTAACAACTTTTGACCTTGATCTTCATAAGGCCTGTCAATAAACATCGTTACTCCGTTTGGTCAACATCCATTGAAGAATGACCAATTTAAAGAGAAAACAGCAATTTCACACAGTATTGTATATAGGCTATAGTGAAACACCAGTCATCTCTCTTCTCCATTGAGAAACCCTGGCTATGTCACCACTGTTTTGTGTTCACCCACCTGAGCTAATTATTCCAAACAATTTTGCTAAATCTAGGCCCTACAACAGAGGAAAATGTGGGAATCTAGCATCATTATTAATTAAACAAGACAGACTCACTCACAAATTCTGCCACAGTCGTGTGTCAGTCAGGAACATGTGCCAAATTCACTGAATTGAGCATTTATAACAAATAAAATCTTAATTGACTGTGATAATTGGTGAGGATCAGCATAGGCCTAGGTCTATTAAAGTTGTTGTTTTACAGGAAAAAGTTGACCATTACAGTGAATTTGCAACCTCCTGACTGTCGAATGGTTCCTTTAAGAAGAGCCACTGGCATACAGTGTGAAAACAGACAAGGTTCCTGCCAGGTACACAATTGAGTGAGCCTAGTTAGGCTTCCAGCTGAAATTATTGAGACAAGATGAATTAGGGAATAAGCTCTCTGTACATGTAAACATCGGCATCTTGCATCTACCACACACAAAAAAAATGGGGATGCATATTGATCAAACATTATCTTGGAAAGTACATGTAGATTATCTTTGCAATCTTAGTCAAGGGGAGAATTGCTCTTTCTAAGAAGGATTTCAATCAGAAGTTCTGCAATTTCTATGTGAAGTGGAATAACGAAAACAGATATCGGGAATTAGCCTTTTCACGAATAGCATGTTGCGGCACTGTGGTCGGGTTGCGCGGCCCAGGGGTACCTATATTTTTTGGAACCAGTACTACGATGCCCTGGCCCCGGTATCGGTGCTGGTACCCGTTTTATTCATGCTTGCCTAAAATACTGCCAGCGATCGTTATACTACTTCATACTTGCAGCACCACTGTATTGGGCATCTCTTTTCACAATGTTCTTCTTTCATACATCCTTATTTTTCATGTAAAAAGATTGCCCCCCAAAAAGATTATTTCGTGTAATCGAATGAGTGTTCATATGTTTCGTTTCGTTTTCTGAAAAGAATTCATGACAACGTACGTATGGCAAACAGCACCTGCATGTGACCACTGTTGTGCTGTTAGTACTAGTACGCAGGCAGAAATACATGTACAACTCTCATTCTTCCATACGTACGTAAGCTCAGCCCCGCCGAAACAGATCGCTACTCGCTAGCGCAATTACCAGCTGAGTAAGCCCTATCGTAACTGTAATAATTTTAGCAAGAAAACCGAAGCGAGGCAAGATCTAAAATTAGTCGTAAAAGCTATCGAATCAATGCTAAATCTTCATGTATGATTGTATTATCCACCAATTGTCTGATTAATCATGTTCGTTCATTCATAGAATTGTAGGATAACGGCACAAATTATATGGCAAACATAGTGATCGACGATCGAAATAAATCCACTCCTTAACCACATAGTCAATGGGAAAATCCTATTGAAGTTAAGGGTGTGTGGGAGGATCGTTGCCCTCGGTCCATAGACTTGGTATCATTGTGTAGCGCGCTGTGGGAATTGGGAGCACATGGATGCTCAAGAAAAGTAAGTTGGTGATGACAAGACCACGTGTTCCAGGCAGGGCTATGTTCAAAAGTAGTGCACAGCATTGGGCGAGTGAGCTAGCAACATACAGCTTTGCATGTTACGTTACGGTGAGCTGCAATGTCCGCAGCGGCTGGATATTCGGCAATAATGCCATACAACTCGCAAACAACACGTGGGGCAGTTTTAATCATTTTAACAGATCGCATATAAAGTTGCGATGTACGCGGAGGCGGCTTGGATGGCAAAAATATACAAGTATGACAGCACTGGATTTTGATAATTTCAACTAGTACCTACCCGGCCTTTTGTGCCGATACCGGTAATTTCGCCAGCCAACCGTAAGAGTAAACTGTGCATTTGACCGTCGGTACTGCCGAGTACCGGTGCTGCAAGTACCGGTACTAATACCGATACCAAGTATAACCCGCGCAACCCTAGCACTGTGGGATAGTTTGATGCATTCGTGGATATTTCAGGGGCAATTTTGTGTTGGAAAATTTCAATTATCTTTCCCATTCTCTGTTCATATTCTCTCATAATTTAGTATGTTGTCCCTGATTATATATTACATCTTTATCGTGACAAATCTGACTGAAATGTGCTAATTCTCGACATGAAAAAATCAATTTTATCCGCTGAAAGTCCTATTTGGCCTTCCCTAGATTGCCTACTTTGCCCCCTGAGCTGAACCACAATGCATTGCGAGAAACTATTTGCAAAAAGGCTAAAATAAAAAAAATAAAAAAAATAAATGATTAAAATAATAATATCATGATTTTTCTGGCTTGCTCCAGACTGCTAAGACAAAGTGCCTCTATGAAATGAGTTTCGCTTGTTGCCTACACAGTTTAATGGGAGAATCACCACAGCAGGATTTGTCATTTTCGGCAGGGGGGTTTCGAAAGATTGTCCTGCACACTGTACGTTCAACATCAAACTGCCATCGTTCCCTCATGACCTTTGACATGACATCATTATCATCTCATTGAACTGTCTCCAAACTACGTTTAAATATCATTATCAATATCAATATATTCACCTTTTCATGGGGATTGGGGATTCTTATGTAATTTTTCAAATATGTTCAATTAGGCCTGGTTATTTCAATACTTGGGCCTCGAGTTAGATTAGCTCTTTGCTAACCGAGTCTCTTACTCATCATTCATGAATGTAAATAAATAAATGAAGACCCCTACCTAGCCTAACGACAGCGTAGGCTAACCATGATCCTCAGCGCAGCCTACCCGGTACCAGCCTAGCCCTACAGTACGTTACACCTAGGATATGGGCTCCAGTGTTATTGAATATTGGACCCGACACGACAGTGTACTGTGATTTTGGTTTGAAATGCTTTTTACTAGGATAATAAATGAAGAAATGTCGAATCGAAACGCTATAATACTTACGTTGATTCCGAATACCCTTTGTCTTGCTCGCTGAATAATCGTTGGAGGCGGATAAATGTCAGTGAATTCTGACTCTGAGGCCCCCTGCTGCCAAGGAAAAGATAACGATTCGGAGTTCGGATCGACTCGACTCCTGCAAACGTGGATTTTATTCTCTCATTGTTTTTTATGTATGCTGAAAATTAGGGCTGGATGATGTGAAGGGAAATCACACATAACAATTAAAAAGTATTCATGTGTGGTTTTGCCAATTATTGAGAGATGAAATTAATGATAACAAAGCAGATCCTCCGGGAATCAAGTATTGATGAATGCTCAATTCCATCCGTTTTGTGCTCCAACTGATTGTGATAAAAAAAATTAGGAACCATTCCAGTCAATGCGGAGCTTTTGAAAGAGCGCCACGAATTTTAGCTATGGCCGGGTTCAATGTTATTAATATCTCATCGGCCTCGAAGAACCGGTTGAGATTTTGTAGTCAGGTTGCTATTTCACTTATATTTAGTATTGCAAGTTGCATAGCAACGGTTGCTATGAAAACCATAGAGGTGGTTGCGAACTATCCACCAAGGGGGACCCTACGGCTGGAGCCCGTGGTGCTTGCCCTGCTGGGGGTCGCAAAGGGGAGAGGAGCACTGCAGAAGGTATCCGGTCAATGGTCTTGTAAATATGACGAGACTTTCAAGTTGTTATCGTCTTTTATTACATAATGACAGCCGAAACCCTAGACTGAATTTCACCCGATAAGGCACAGTCAACTTGTCGCCTTGTGACATCACGGGGGGACTGCGGGATTCCTTATATTAGAAGTCGATGTAAAAACATGTCGTTTTGAAATCTTGTTGAAGTTGTTGTACCATACAAACTGTACAAGGGATTCGAATGATAACCTACAAAGTGAATATAATTTTCCATCTTTCTGTTATCATGTTGCAAAACATATAGTTTGTGGGCGGCCTTCGCACACCATTCCCCCAACGTGATATATAGATTCCTCGAATTTCTCAAAAGTTAATCGAAAATATCTCAACAAGGCAACATGTTTCCTACAAAGACCTTCGAAAAGGAAAAAATGTGTCGTTTTTATGACATCACAAGGAAAAAATTTGTCCCATGGTTTATCAATATTATTTTTTCATTGTGAGGATGTCGCCATTGTTGGTTTTTTTTTCCTCTATTTAGATATTACCGGGACATAATGCTCTGTTTGCACATAGGGTCTGCTGGATTCTCCTTTTACTGAAGTGAATAACTGATTTTTGATAATACAATAGGAAAAGAAAGTCAGAAATTGGAAAAAAAGTGCAATGAATTACAGGAAACATGATTTGGAGATCCAAAATTCATTTGCTCACTGCCTGAGTATACCCCCCCCCCCTCCCGTACGAGAGGTATGATTAGCTCGGCCCTCATTAGTTAACGATGTGCTCAAGCGTGACGGCAGGGTTTGATCTACCTAACCACTTAAGTCAGAAATTTGAAAACGTGCAAATGAATTACATACCAAACGACTGGTTGGCACAGTTGGTAGAGTCGGCCTTCCACACGGGGAGGGAGACCGGGGTGACATATGCCGGTAGGGTATACCAAAGACTTCAAAAATGGACCGTTGTCTTCTCCCTGGACGCTCAGCACAAAGGAATTGGAGGCAGGAGCAAACGAGGGGAAGGCAATTTGCAAGTTGCCGTCTGCGTGAGTTTTAACCCCCACCCCCACATTAAGGTAACGCCAAAGAGCCATTGCCTTATTCCGTGTACCTGGTGAGGGATTTGCAGCTGACAATTGGTGCAGTATCCAGGTCTGATCCCTTGCTGAGCCTTGAATAGCCTATCCTCCGCTCGGCAAGTATAACATAAAGAACAATCTAAAAACAAACAATGTTAGAAAACCTCCAAATTTGGAAATCAGTGATAGCCCTTCTTTACACCCGACACCTAAACCTCTGGCTTAGATTGAGCAAATATGTTAATGTGTGTGCAATTGTGTGTGCGTAACACAGTGTCCGTCAGATTTGTCATGGTTTTCCTCTCCAGAAAGTATCTCCAGTTTGTAGTGACCGCGCTGTCGACTATGGTGAAATTTCACACACTCCTAGATTAGCAGAGCAACACTGGGAGGTTTTCAAAGCCGGGCGGGCGATCTGCGGTAAAATAATTGGGGGGGGGGGGGCATATTGAGCCTGTTTAGCACCCATCTAAGCAGAGCGCCACTATAGGTTGGCGCGTAGCGTACGAAAAAAAAAATTCGTTTCACAAGCCCCAGAGATTGCTGGCACTTCCGGGGCCATATGGCAGTAGGCCTAAGAAGCATCCCTAAATTGGCAATAGATTCCCGGAATTTTTATTTCAAGAGACATTCTTGAAGGAATTGATCGATGTTCATTCCTTAAAATTTGGGCCACCATCAGTGGACGCGTAGGGTACAAGAAATGTTTTCGTTTTACAGACCCCTTCAGATTGCAGGAAACGGCATCTTCACGATCATTATGGCAGTAAGTGAAGCCCTAAATGGCAACAAATTTTTTTAGAAATTTATATTTCAAGAAACGTTCTTGAAGGAACTGATCGATGTCTATTCTTACAATTCGGGCCTGCCGCCATCATTAGTGGACGCGTAGGGTACAAGGAAATTTTCTTTCACACCCCCCCCCCCCCCTCCCCCATCCCCAGATTTGCAGGAAAAAACTATCTTCCCGGGCCGTGTAGCAGTAAGCAACGGTCCCTAAAATTGGCAATAATATATTCAGAAATTTATATTTCAAGAAACGTTCTTGAAGGAACTGATCGATGTTTATTCCTCACAATTTGGGCCACCATCAGTGGACGCGTAGGGGTACAAGGAAATTTTTAACCTGACGAATCCCCCAGATTGCCGGGAGCAGTACTTCCCGAGTCTTGTGACAGTCAGAAATGCTCTTGAAGGAACTGATCTGTGTTTATTCATTACAATGCGCGCCACCATCAGTTGACAAAACGGGTTAAGGGGGGGGGGGGCCGGTACGAGAGACTTAGTCTACCAAAAAAAAAAAAAAAAAAAAAAAAACGGGAAGCTAATATTAGTTACCCCACCAAAAAATATCCGCCCCCATGTCCAAAGACCGCGAGCTCCTGATTGAGGCCCTTTGAGGAACATGGTTAAAGAAAACTGCAGGATGAATTGAAAGGGCTAATATATTAGTGGAGGAAAACTGAATGCGTCAGTCCCAACCCGAAGTTGATACGACTTTCCGTTACGGGGTTACAGTCCGTTGAAATTTTTGATCGAAGATCGAAAGCATCCCATCATGCAATAATATACTTCTCTTGGATACTGGCTGGGTTCAACCAAGAGCATGATAGCCAGGCGGGTGCAGAGGGACTAAAGAGGGAAAAAAAGGGAAAACTATCTGCAAAGGATCAACGTGCCTTAAAACAATTTACTGAAGGAGATTAAACCGATCAGGAAGTGCGTTCTACTCCTAAATTGGTCCGGGAAAAAAATCCTTGTACACAATCACACGACAAAGGGATACGAAGTGAGAGTATGTGCGTGACGAAAGACCCCTACGGGGGGTGGGTTAGAGGAAGTGGTTCCTAGGAACATACGAAGATTATGTTGACTTTATAAGTAATGTCAGAGAGCTAACTTGGCGGCCGCTGCTGGAAAGGGGAACCAGTTTAATTGAGAGAGAAGAATTAGTAACAGTACCTGGGGTGCGCAGATAATGTTTTGACAAACGAGCCCACATGGATCTCTGTACTTTCTCAATAGCATCAATATAGGTTTTGGTGTGTGGGCCCCAGACAACAGAAAGTATCCAATGTGGCCTAACTAGAGACAAAAATGCGGTTTCACGCAAATTATCAGAAAACAGTTGGAGAAGGGGGGGTCGTCTTAAGAGACAAAGCACTCTAAAGGCTTTAAGTAGTTGTATTTGCTACGTGTATGCTCCATTCCATGCTATTCTGGAGGTGCACTCCAAGGTAGGGATGAGACGTGACGAATTCCAACTTGTGGTTTCCTAAACGATAGGTGTGAGGGGTCGGATTTCTCTTCCTATTATGTTCATTACATAACACTTCGATGCATTAAAGTGCATCTGCCAGTCCGTCTGCCACCTGTAGAGCATATCCAAGTCCTGCTGTAAGGCCTTAGGTCATGCCAAGAAGAAATCTCCCTATAAACTAAGCAATCGTCAGCAAACAAACGTGTTGTAGAGGAGAAGTTGTTTGCAATGTCATTGATGTACAACAGAAACAAAAGTGGACCTAAAACTGTTCCCTGCGGAACTCCTGAGCCAACAATTTGATAAGACGAAGACTGCCCCTCGAGAGCAACCTGTTGTGTCCACCCTACCAAAAACGATATAATCCATAGTACAAGCTGTTCGTTGATGCCATATGCACGGAGCTTTTTGAGTGAGCGACAATGGGGTACCACATCAGGGCTTTGCTGAAGTCCCGATGACAACATCGGGAGGGTATGTCGTCGGGTCCTGCCTTTTAACAGGTCTAAAGCTGCCAAAAGTTTGAAAACACCACTTTTATTGATTAGTGAATTGCTGCATGTCAGGATAGTTTGCTTGAGTAAGGGAGGTATAGTGTCAGTATTTTTTTTCAGTTAGAGAATACCGATGTGAAGTAGTTGTTAAGGACTTCAGCTTTAGCTTTTGGATCAGTTATTAGGACTCCTCTATCTCTTAGCATTGGAATACCAGTGTTATCTATTTTAAGAGCCTCAATGTATATCCAGAAAAGTTTCGGGTTCTCGTCCATTCGTGGGCTGAGCACTGTATTAATATAGTCCTTATAAGCCTTACGGAAGCATTGCTGGGTATTTTTTAATACACTTGTATTTTCCCAGACTCGCCTGGCCTAATTGTCTTAGCTTTCTGTTTACGCTCACAAGACGCTTCAGGTCTGGAGTTGTCATTCATGGGATGACCTTGGATGGGCGGATTAACTTAGTGGGAATGTGCTTTGTCATAATATGAGCAGCCCATCACGAAAGAGACACCAGTTATCCTCAATTGAACGCATTTGCAGTGAGGTTCCAAAATAATCGGCCTTCAATCTATCAGCATCAGCTATGAAAGAATCAGTATCACGCTTTTTAAACAGGTATATTCTTCTTGGTGTACGTGACTTCAACCTTTGGGGATTGACATTAATTTCGGTCATTATAGCATCATGCTTTCATGTACCGAGGCCAGGCATATGGTAAGATTGTCAATGACAGTAGGGTTATTAGTAATTAAGAGATCTAAGATATTTTCAGTATCATCCGTCCTATGGGTTGGAGAAGAAACCATCTGTGGAAAGGTTCTGAACATTGCTTATACCAAGAAGTCTACGGCTTGACACACTCCTAGTGCATGAGTAGAAACAGAACCAGGAGTTCAGTCTACGTCTGGTAAGTTGAAGTCCTCTTCCAGCAAGATGTTATAAGATCAAGGGACCGTTCAGTCATTGGAGCACTGTACTCCCCATCAGCTGGCGGACGATGTTAATAACAACCAATTAGCCACGACTTTGAGCCAGTTAGTTGTAACTGGGCCAGAGAATCTCACTGTCAGTGTCGAGGTCTGAGCGATGCGAAAGGATCAGGTATTGCTATAAGCTATGATGACACCACCACAGGTTGTGTCTGTAACTCTGTCTTTTCTAATCACACTATAGTATTGGGGGAGATCTCATGTTCGAATTGAACTGTTCAACCAAAATTCAGTCCCCAGAATGATGTCGGGTTCGTAGCAGGAAATAGGTTTTCTATTTCTCTGTTTCTCTATTTCTCTTCCTTTTGTTACCAGATCTTCTGGGTGAAGATGTAGCAATTGGTTCAGTAGTAACAGAATGCAAACTACTATCAAGTAGAGAGTAGGAATTTGAAGTAGTGAGATCAATCGTGTCAAACAAAGTGGAGCTGAAGTTGGGTAGGCCACATTGACAGCAAATCCAGGTGACACTAGTGTTACACAGATAGTCGTAATTTACTGTATTCATACCCATACAGTCCGATGGGGCCAGGAGTTTTAAAACATCACACCTTACAGGCCTCTCTTCGTCCCCTTTACAAGCCCACGATTCCAAAAACAGTGCAAGGATACTTGGACTTATATAGGCCTGGGTTACGTTCCAGATCTCCTGCAATGAGCAGAAGATTAATGCACAGGAATTTCAGAAGTACATCTCTTGGTGAATGACCTAATTTTGAGTGGTAATTGAGAACATGTAGTGCGGCTCCGTTTAATGTTCATTAAGGTCATACCGTGAAGGGCTTGTGATGAAATCACCCTGTTATTAATTGACATGAAGGGTCGACGAGGTTTGGTCCTGGACCATCCCTACAAACATTATAGTCCCTGGCCATGAATAGGCTGACTTTGGGGGGGGGGGGGGGGGGGGGAGCCTAGGCCATCAAAAAAGTGACATAGGGGGAGGGCCAGTGTGGCTATCAATAAGACAACTCTTAAATCCATTGGGGCCTAAAAATAGGGAAGATTCACATGAGATAATTTGTAAGAGCTCCCCAAAATAAATAACCAGAACCGGCTAGCAAAAATTTCAGGAACAGCAGATTTGTGAAGGCCTCCAGGCCTAGGCTGTAGGAAGCCTCCTAACACGGTACTAAGATATATGACTAGTTGAGGCAGAGTATTCTAACCTATTCTTGAGAACAAAGGGCTGAATACATAGACTGTGGTAGGTTACTCAGCTCTAACCATTGTGAACATGGTCATTTCAAGTAGGTAACTACAAAAGTGGAAACATCCAACAGGTAAAAACATGGTGATAGGAAAATCCCTGAATAGTGGTAAGAATATCAGTGATGAGCCAAGGACACACGACACAGGAGTGGAAAGCATGACCAGCAAAAAACAGCAAATGTCAATCGACTTAGGAAAAAAAAAGCCAAAATTTAATGCTCTGAAAAAAAAATTGCAGCCCCTGCAACACCACAGGCTCCAGCCAACTTTCAATAACTGAATGTCGGTACTGTCAACAAAACCCGCAAGGCTGCATACAATCTTTGTTTCTATTGAATTCACACATTTTCAATTCGAAAAACATTTAGTGCATGGTGGGAGAGAATTGTGTAGTTGTAGTGGGTCGGTGAGAGAAGGACAACCACAAAACCATATCGATAGGGCATTCTGGAATTCCTGGTAGTAAAGTTAATTTAAGAAAAAATGAAACCTTTTCCCACCTCCCATGAAATCAATAATTACTATTAGTTCGTACCTACCTGTAAGTGTAACTACATTCGAAAAATCGACGTACAATACAGGGGCGGCGCCAGCGGGAGCAGTGAAACAGTAAGAAAAATAGGTGCGTTGCGCAAGTCCGGGAGTGTGCGGGAAATTGATTTAACCATGATGGACATGTATGCCAGTTTCAGCCCCATGGAACAAGCATTATTAACAATATCAAGATCTGGTATCCGACGTATAAGCTCTGGGCTATGCAAGGTAGTGATGTGAATGCCAATTCTCCTCATCTCCCTGTACCAGTCATCATTATGTGAATTAGGTTCAAGCACTTTGAAAATCTCGTGTCATAAGAACTCATATCCACGTACAAGCAATCTAGTAATCTACTATGAGAACCAAAAATTGAGTGCACAGGTTATTCTTGTAGATTGGTTCAGACCGTTTCGACACACATTATCTCAACACACCAGTTACGTAGTCGGGAAAATATGTTGGCAGGAAACTGAATATTTTAATAGGTAATCATGCTAGAATATCGTACTAGGATAGCACTATTTTTGCGTCTGAGGGTTCCAGGTTTAAAATGTCAAATGGCGCGGAGGGACCCCCCTCCCATTAGACCCCTCCCCCAGCTCAGTGGCAGATAGGCGAGTTTTGCGGTGAGGATCTGGTGTACTGACAATAGGGCCTGGCTGACTTTTTAGCATAATTTTGATCCCTTTTTAACCTACCTGTCCGACTGGGAAAGAAAGCTATAATCCCGGAGAAATTTCGCTATCAGGAAGATACAATTTTTATTTTTCATTTTCCGTTTATACAAATCTTAGGGAATGGAATAAGGGGTTGTAATTGTCGATGACAAATTGGTTCCTACAGTAACGCATGGGGGTCGTGGACTGCAAATTTGTAGGTAGCGTTCCGTGACGCACAGAAAGCGCCGCAGGAATTGTACTGAGATCGTTGCTCTCCATTATTGATTGCGATTTTTATTTAGCGCTATATAATGATTCATCTATAATTAATATTTAGCCCCCCCCCACCCCCCTCTAACCCCCCAGTTTGCCATAGACAACTCGTGTAGTAATAAGTAGGTTGAGTCTCGTCTAATCCGACATGCTCAGTGATCAACCTCCGCCACGTATCCACGATCTAGCGCGAGGTTATTGCTTCTCTCGAAACTTAACGTCGGATGTTTCCTGAATTGCGATTGATTTTTTCCAGCAACCAATCAGGCCCTGCCGAACGATTTTTATACTGGGGGTGCAGAGCTCTTCTCGGACAAAAGGCACCTCACCCTACCTCCTCCAAAACCTACATTTTCGTCCTTTTTCATTTTCGATTTTTTCTTGTGTTTCAATTTTTTTATTTATGTTTTTTGTTATTCATAGCGAAACGCGTGACTGCGATTAGACCCTACACTCTGATGAACCCGCGGTAACGGTACCCTAATCAGGTAATTAGCAGCACGAGGGCAAGTGGCAACCCCTGGAGCAAAGCAAATAACGTCCACAGCGGGCGTAGTAGCCACGGTTTCTACTGGTGTGGAGGGGAACAGGCTTAACTCAGGGTCGCCATTATGGACCGCCGTCCGTGAGGGTATAAGGGAAGGACTTGTCCATCGTCCCCTTTGGAAGATTCTGGCTGTTTCGAAGATGCAAAATTGTTTCCTACTAGATCATGTCTGAAAATGTCCTGCTTTTCCATATTATCACTGATATAATTACTTGTACTGTCTTTTCGTTCGGTAATTATCCGGGTCGGCGATCTGTGTTGACTAGCGGTGGGAGATATGAGTGTATACTATCCAAGCGGAGCGCCACCAAGGGTTGGCGCGTAGCGTGCAAGACAATCTTGTTTTTAAAGACCCCCCAGATGGCAGGAAACGTAACTTCTGGGTTTTATGGGAAAGTAACAACATTCTTGAAGGTAACTGATCAATGAATTGGCAATAATTTCCGAATTCATATTCAAGAACGCTGAGAACTGTCGGTTGTATTCCTTCCACTCGGGCCAGCCGCCACCCTCAGGGAAGCGTAGGGTACAAGTGATTTTCATTTTACAGTATGGCAGTGAGCAAACGTCTCTAAAATATTTTTAAAAATTTGATTTCCAGAAACGTTCTTGACGGAAATAATTCGATGTACATTCCTTACAATTTGGGCCAGCATCAGTGATCTCGTATAGGTAAAAGGCCATTTTGAGCTTACGGAATCCCCCAGATTTGCCGGAAACGGTACTTGTCCCATGTCTTATGGCAGTAAGCACCATCTAAATGTATATCTCAAGAAACACTCTTGAAGGCTGATCTTCCGTTTTATTCCTACAATTCGCGCCACCACAGTTGACGCGTACCGTACAAGAGAAAAAGGTCTGGTACGACTAGAACTACCTGTGCCAGTCTTGTGGTGTTGCCAATCTAAGCCGCCCGCCCCACCCCCCCCTTCAGATTGCAGGGAGCGGCCCTCCCGCGACTAGTTGCAGTATGCAATCACTGAAATGACAGTAAATTTCAAAGACTGATCGATGTTAATCGTTACATTTCTTCATCGTGGGTTCCATTCCTACCATAGTATAGCCATGTCTTAGGATATTCCACGAGGACCTTCCTTCCAATTGATTTGAGGCTTCCGCAGATGAAAATTTGCTTGAACATCACCTGTCATGGAAATGTGTGCATTTTTCGGGCATTTGATTGAAAGGAATTCAGTCAGTCAGGCCCTGGTAATGACTCTTTTTAAAAAAAAACCTAGGCGTTGCTATATAAGCACCTAGTATTTTCAAGGAATCAAAATATGATTGCGAATTCGTCTGTGGCAGTGGCCCCTATGCATACGGTAGGCCTATGCCTAGATCCAGTGTTGCCTAAACAGCCGCAAGAACGTCGGTTGCGAACGTAGGCCTATTTCGGGTAGTATGTGGTTTATGGTTTTGTGCCCGTCAAGCAGAATGTCTCATTTGGCAAGCGGGCAAAAGGAATTGTAAAACGAATCAGGCCGTCACAGACCACCGGAAAGGCAGTTCCTACTGACTTAACCAATGTTCACGTCCTACACAAGATTAACAGAGCACAACTACGTATAGAAACAAAATTGCTGAGATTCGTCCAAGAATCTTTTACACTGCAACCTCCCACCTCCGGTCCGGGGAGCCTGGCCATGTGCAAACCCCACCCCAGATGTTGAATGGTTGAACGCTCGGGTCCGCGAGCCAACAACAAATCCGTACATTTTTATATACAGATGACATCTTGAAAAATTCAACTTTCCGGTATTTTATCAAGTTGTGTAGGTGCCTTGAGGATTTTATGAAACATCTAAGAAATTTCAAGAGATCTTTTTCCAGTACTATCAGATCAATCTTTAAAATAATCAAGTGAATTTGGGGTCATATTAGAGTATCTTCCATTCAGTTTTCTCAAGTCAACTGAATAACAAACCTACGCAGCCAGCCTTTGAAAACCGGTACTCAAAAAATCGACGGGGGTGCTGGACACATGACCTGAAATTGGTAGGAGTGCTCCGCACCCCGTCATAAAAAACTGGGGGTGCTGCAGCACCCCCAGCACCCCCCCCCCCCCCTTCGCGCCGGGGCCTGGCACCAAGCTGATCTGGGGGCATCTCCATGAACAATCTTCAAAGGCCTCTAAACCTTAACGGAAGATGGCGAACGACAGTGTGACTGACTGATACATTCAGTTTTTCCCTCCACTATTGTAGTTTCTTTCTTCAAATTGATTATGCGTGGTTGGTCCTTCGAATATAGTGCCATTTGGGCTTCTTCAGCGGATACCAGGTAAGGGGAACACTAGGGGAATTTCCCCCACTTCCGATTTTGACGGTGATTCGAGCCTGCCCCACACAGGAAAATGGGCCCCTTAGCCCCCCCACCCTCTCCTCCAGAAGTTGGAATTAATATGTTGCGCAAGTGAACTCGTAGAAGGTGATGTGACAATCGCATCATATTCTTAAAAAAAAAAATGTGCTCTACGCGCGATTAACACATATAGACTTCTGGACTCCTAGCTCGGAAGGCAGGCGAGCAAACAGGAAGTAATTGTTCTGCAGTCTGGGTAAATGAGAGACGAAAATCGACCAACGAATTGGCCGAGAATCTGAACTAGTTAACAGGGAAAGCGACCTGAATCACCGATTCGTGCCCGGAAAAAAAAAAAAAAATTTAACCCCCTGGATTTACTACGCGCGATTCGCTTCCTCGTTTCGCAGTCCACTTCGACAAAGTTCCAAGATTGGGGTGAATGGGGCTGGTCTCATTCACCTCTAAACACATATGAACATATACCCCAGTGCCAATAACTTCTCAGTCGTAGAAGCCAGAGGCATCGGTCCCCCCCCCCCCTCACCCATATGCCAACACATATACGGTAGCCAACTGGTGATACCAGGAACATGAAAAAAATTGAGGAAAATCATGAGATAACTTTCCACGGAATGAAAATTTCGACAAAATATATGTTATGGAAGAGCCTCTAATGGCTCAGTTAGTGCCCTTTTCCTACTTCCTATTCTAGCCGGTTTTCTAGGCCTCAAATTTTATATGCCGCTCCGCTCCAACTAATGGTGGCGCTTCGCTTACATTGTCGATCGCAGCCCTCCTCGAAATTCACTTCCCCCACTACAACCATTCCTGGCTATGCCACTTGTGCTTCCTAATTAACCCCATCCGCTATGTTAAAACTTGGCGCCCACCCGGTGAGACTAGCTGCCCCTCCCCCGCCCACTTTTCGGTATCGGTCCTGACAACCCCTGGGCTCATTCAAGGCAGCTTCAGCTTGGATACACAGGTTATAATCGTGGAAATGGAACCTGTGATAGTCTAATAGGTTCAAATCCCTTCAATACGATGTTCGATTGAGTTTATGGCCCTTCCAAGTTTGGTATAATTATGCAGAGAAATTGGGGAAATACCAATTGCGCAATAACGCATGACGTCACATTTGGACAACCCGAAAATTCTATTCATGGATTTATTATCGGCACTGAGAACGAAACACAACGGTAGTAAGCATGCAACAACTTCATAAAGCGGAAAGCGGGCGTTCCCTGCACGCGGGCGGCGGGCGTTTTTCTCACGAATCGGTCATGTAGCGATTTTACCCGCCTCCCGCGTGCCCGCTTGGTATTTCGTATCGATTTCCGGGGATTTCCCTGCAATCTTTTTGGCTTGTAGCCCGATAGTGGAGATTAGAGGACATTTTATGTTCAATAATGTCCAAACAATATTCATAACTGTTCAACACTAGAAGGAGATCTATACAGATTGTCACTATTTTTTACGGCTCATCAGACACCTCTTTTACACCTATTTCAATGTTTAAAAACATGAATGTCAAGTACTTTGCTATTATCTCCAAAACCTGGAATGTGAATTTTTATAGTGGGCCGTAATCGTTGACAGTTAGAACAATGGTTTTCAGAAATTTAACACCGTTTTTTATGTTTGAACAATAGTATGCGTCCGGCGTTTGATAAAAATAATAATAATACATAATATAATAATAATAATAATAATAAAATAATAATAATAACAATAAATAATAATATAATAATAATATAAAAATCATAAAATAATAACAATAATAATATAATAATAATAACAATAATAATAATAATAATACACGGTTCTTATAGCGCATATACACACTAAAAGTGGAAAAGGGTGAATGATTGTGTTAAAACGCGACATCCCCGCCCGCCCCGGCGCATGGGAACGGGTCATCCGCGTTGTCCACGTGCCCGCCCGCCTGCCCGCGTGCATTCCCGGAAACACGGCATTATGCCGGAGCCACAAACTTGGGGTCGCGCTCGGCGCTCGGATGGCGCTACAATGAAATGGGGGCCCCTCCCTTGGAACTTGGGACCTGGATTTAACCCTGGATTTACCTGGAAGGCCACCCTCCTAGAGGATGGCTAAAGGATAGTAGGTTTTTTTCAACCCTTGAAGATTCTCCTGCTCGCTATTACGGCTCTTTAAATATATTGATTGTGGGGCAGTGACACTTCCCCTGCAGCTCATTCCTAAGTCTTCCAAATACGCCTAAAGTAAGAATGTTTCCGGACTTCTAAATCTTACTGCAGTTGGTCGGATTCTCCTGCTGTGGCCTCTCGTACTTGTTTCCCCCACAATTTGATTGCTATCGGCCAATATTCAACTTGGTGTTCTCATGACTTATATTATCAGTTATGAAGGTCTGACGTGCATGCCGCTTTTCTAGGGTCATTAAGTTGAGATCTTGTAACCTCTCTTCATAGCTTGATGTCTGATACCTGGTACTGTTTGGTTTTAAGCCGTCTTTGAATATCTTCCAATAATTTAATATCTTTCGCCAGTACGGTCTCCAGACGGCAGCACGATAGGTCAAGATGGGGCCTAACCAGCGACGTTTATACTTGAGTAGGTGCAGGGCGACTACCTCGGATAGTTACCCCCAGGACAAATAACCCCGAAGACAACTAACCCCGAGAACAACAACCCACTGGACATATACCCTCGGAAAATTACCCTCTGGACAATTACCCACCCGGACATTACCCCCTAGGGACGAATACCCCGTGACAACTACCCCCCACAGACATCACCCCCCTGACAATTACCCTCGAGGACACATACCCCCCCGAGTACAACTACCCCCAGACAATCAACCCCTGGCAAATACCCCCGAGGTCAATACCCCCGGGGACATCTACCAACCGGACATTTCCCCCAGGACAACTACCCCCGGATTCAAGTACTATGGATACTATCATTCGAGACTATCACGGGCAACTACCTCCCGGCGAATACCCCCCGGAACAGAAATGCACCAGATAACTTGAAATAACGTTTTTGGGAAAAATCGTTTTTGGAACCGAAATTCAGTTGTCTGCAGACGACGTCCGTAATATCAGTCCGAGGTTGGGCTCATTCGACCGCCTCCAGTCACTGTGAACAGCCGCGCCGTGCCCGCGACTGTGATGATCAGTTAATTGGTGTTTCCTTACCAGACCAACGAAATCAATTCGCTACATTCTCTCTCCTGGCCCCATACACCCTAATAATTACAACAATATCCCCCCTCATATCAGTGATTTATTTATCTATGAGATTTGCTGCTTTTTCAACCGAAGCGTTCTGTACCTCTACACAAGTCGAAATAATTTCCTTCCACATATTTTAATTTTATATTTATTTTCAATTGGTGTCGATTCCGAGCTTCCATGTGAAATCAAATGTTGGAGATTAATGTGATGGATTGATGGCTGTAATTTGGTATGCTGCAAGTTTGTATTTACTAGTGCATTGTGTAGGAGGCGCTGGTGAAACAAGTATGGTAAAGCGTCATACTGTTCAGGGGAAGCATGGGCGTCAACAGGTTGGGGACGACTGTTCATGACCATGCCTCCTATTTACTTTTAATTTTTTTTCAACAGTAAAAATTTTGAAAATTGGCCATATCCCCATCCCCCCCCCCCCCACTTTTGAGAGGTAGTGATGCTCATGGGGGAAGGGTCGTTACTCATTTTCCCTGTTCTGACGAATGTTTCCGACGAATGCTGCAGTAGTTGTGAATTAATAATTTTATGATGAACAGCGACCCATTTCCTCTTTCTACTTGGGCACATCAGATATGCGGGATTTATCACCCGTGGGGCGCGGTCCTATCTAAGCGTAGCGCCACCATAGTTGGCCCGGAACACTCAAGCAATTTTTGGGTTTTAAACACCTCCTAGAATCTCCGGAAATGGCCCCTCGGGGGACTGAGATGAACCGTTCATACTCACAACTTATCGGCTAAAACGAAGTGCCTGCTCGTGGTTGGGCTTGCACTAAAAACAAAATTATCTTTGCAATCTTACTGGAATATATTGAATCTAATGTGAGGGGTGGGTTTCCTTCTCCACATAACTATTCACGTACCATATAAACAACGCCATAACGCCTTGACACATTGATTCCTTTCCCGTCAGCCCAACAGTCTATCCCGACAACTGACAAACTCACATTCATGGTCACTGAATAAGATTAACTGCGGTATTGTTATCACCAAAAAAAAAAGGAGAAAAATGGAAGTGACAATCGGTTCATGGTTGACTAACTGAGGTGTGTTAGTGTATTGACTTGTGCATTTTTCTCCTTTATAAAACGTACAACCCTTCAGATCAGGCTGATCATTTGATCATGATGCACATTAATCGGCCTTATCTCTCTTATCTGTGGACTGCTTCTACCATCATGGAATAACCCGAACCATCGCCTGAACATCCATGCATGATCTCCATCCCAGGAGCAGTGGCACTTTTCGCGAACGCCCCCCCCCCCCCCCCCCCCCCCTCCCCCAGCATTGTATATGTGGTTCAATACTGTCATCTGCTGGGGCGCCCCTTATGCAGAAAGGTTTTGAGACTGTGGTTAGCCCTTTTTCTGTCTTATTTCCTGACAGGTTATTGTAGCACGACCATGGAACTATGTGGACTGCAATTTATTATCTAAGCGGGAGCGCCATCATTGGTTGGCGCTAGCGCACTCTTAGATCGCGGGATGGCACGTCATGCCCGGGCCTAATGGCAAAAATCTGGATTGTGCATTTTTAGTAAGAAAAGGTATGTTGCAGAGTTGTCACTCTGCGGATATAGGCCGTTGAATAGAGTCAACCCATCAGTAATAGCTGATTAGCGAAGTGACAATATTGGGGGGGTGGATTATATAAATGTACCAACCCGTTTATGAAATGTGGGGAGATTATTTTGCCGGGTACCGAAGCGGAGCCTCATCATGGGTTGGCACGAATCGTTGAGAAGTTTCGAGAGGAATAGGTCACTACCAAATTGCAGGAAAGAGTACTTTTGGTACTTCAACTCTCCAGTTAAGCGTAGCTAAGAATTTTCAGGGGGAGCGCTGGAAGAGGTTGGTGGCAGGGGCGTCTGCAAAAGTGATTTTTTTTTTTTGGGGGGGGGGGCCATCAAGCAGGTGCTACTTTTTGAGCCGAGCGCCACCACGTTGTGCGCGCGCAAACAAAATATCCCAATGTTCGTGCATAAGCAGGAAAAGGCCACTTCCCACTCTCCGTGCCTTTTGGAAGTAAGGCTATAATAACACCCCTAACATGTACAATATTTTTTTATTCCGGGAATTATTCTCGAAAATGTTCAGTTGATAGGCTTCTGGCTTTTTTTTAAAAAAACAAATCACCTCCTTTTAACCACTCAAAATATTCAGTTGATAGGCTTCTGGATACAATGACTTCTTTCACACTCTCTAAGTTTAGCATCACAGAGATACCCATGGGTCCCATGATTGGTTCAGATGGCCAGATTGCCGCGCGCGAATTTTCAAAGTGAAGTGTTCTCCGTGTCAAAAACCCTTCAAATGACCGACTTTTAATGAAAAAAAAAAAATCATAATCACCGCAACAGTATGTCCATAACAAATAATCTCTATGCAAGTAGCACGGCACCACTGGTTGCCCGCGAAGCTTCGCTGAATACGTCAAGTCAGGTCATTCTCAGATTCTCGGTGAGCCCATATGGACATTTGTTCTGTATCATTGACAATAAATTAAAAATTAAGAATTAAATGAATTTCATCTTAGCACTAGTATGTTCAAACGGCTTTTATTACCTAATGGAATGGCAAAAACCATTGGTTGTGTGCGTCGGCGCAGCGTGCCAATTTTTTTTTCGAAATTAAGTCTTTTCAAATGCCAAATGTGAATCTCCAGACCAATAGCTATTTTTCGTAATATCTCAAATATGAACTTGAATTTTCACTTCATCATACCATGTTCTTGCGATTTCGAGGCCTATCCGAGCGAGCGGCACCATTGTTGCCCGCGCAGCGTATCAAATCATATGGCCATTCTCAATAAAATCATCAGAAATCAACTTTAAACGAATTAGAAAATGAATTCCACTTGGCCTCTCTAGTTCATGCGAATTTGAGCCTTCAATTGCGAAGCGCATACTTCCAGCTTATAGCGCGCACGTGCACTGCACAGGTCGTGTCCTCACATCAGTGGTCACAAAGTGGGTCATGGGGACATATCATGTGTACACACAGGTGTGAATGGATTGCAATATGCATTTTTAAATGTAAAAAAAATGACTTACAAATGGAAGTGAGTTTTACCCCCAACCGTACTAAAGCACACTTTTTTTTCAATTGCATGTTTCGTAGACGCCAAATGGTGAGGGCTGGAATGACCAGTTTTCATATAAATAAATAAAATACATTCACAACATTTAAAAAAAAAAAATCAAATTTACAGTTACATCGATCTGCTGATGCGAATGGTATTAAGGATTTTATTAGTCGGGGGAGCCAATAGTACAACCGCGCCTGATAAATGGGTCCCCGAGTTGTGTTAAACTGGTGTACGTTTGTACTTTTTAGCTGATTGTTGCAGTGCGCGCGGCGGCAAATGAGTGGCAGATTATGGTACAGGTCTTTCGACGAAGGGATGTCACATCAATTTATTTGTGGAAGTTTATGCACCTCACGCCCATAGCGGGTATGTGGGCGGATCCACCAAATCCTCAATAACCCCATTACTTCATCATATACCCATTAGCGTAACATCATTGGTATTTTCCAGCTGCGGGTACGCAGCCTCTACATCTCAATCATTCTCTCCGTCCGTTCTTTCGTTCGTTAGTTCGTTCGTTCGTCCCGTCCAATCTGCTCGTCACATTCACTCATACCTGAGCCGTACAAGCGATCATGTAAACTCGGTATGTGATGAAGCATGCCACTGACTTCATTTTTTTTGTGTGAATAATTTCTAGGTAAATCCAATGTCCCCCAATTATTCTCCGACAGGTTGCAATCTCGAGTGGGAACAACCTCTTCCATAATTTCCTTCTATATTCTGTCCTCTGCGCGACCTTGGTCTCGCGGACCCTTTATCAATTTCCGTCTCCCGACTTCAGTCTCGCGGACCCTTTTTCAATTCGGTCTCACGGACCTTTCGGTCTCGTGACCCTTTTTTTGTTTAAACTTTTCGGGATCTCTCGAACCTTCGTTCTCCCGTGGACCTTCGGGTATCGTGGCTGTACCGGTTCTATCATCTGTGTAATCTTGCAAAAGTGCAACCTTTCAATATTGTTCAAACTGACATCGAACATATAGATGTTTATACCTCAGGCCCGGCGTGTGCCATTTCCGGCAATCCAGAGGTTAATAACGAGCCATTCAACCTAAATTCAACCTAGCTGTACGCTCTCTGCTAATGCGAACGGATCGACGCCCCTGATTGACGCTATTATGTCGTGGACATCCGTACTAGTGTATCCTCAGATCAGTTGATAAAGTAATTGTAAGATATTGCGTAATTTACCTACATCGTTGCCATATGTATCAGCCTTACGGCGAACTTTCCATATACGCGGGCTGCGGGGTGCGGTGGGAAACATAAGCTCGTTTTCAACGGAAAACCTAAATGTGGAAAGTGGTCTGCAACAGCTGTATTCGGGTTTGACAGATCAACCCAGTTTGCAATAGCGGCAAAAATAAATTCGATAAAATGGAACGAGCAACAGAGTAAGCAAAAATCGACTTGTACCATGCGGGCTTAATGCAAACACCCCGCAAATCGATTATTTGAAATATCTTCCTCAAAGCCAATTTAAATGTCAAGTTTTGTGAGTTGATTACATAGTGTAGTCATTCCGGATCACCTAAACATATTTTTTTCCTGCTAAAAAGTGTTTCCGTTCCTCAAAACTACGATTTTTTTCAAAATTATATAGCACCCCGCATCCGCACAAATGAATCTTGCCTTTATCCTGCTTATGTTCCCACCATTTATATTGTTATGGTATGCCGTGTGTCCGGGGCTGTTGTGCGTCGCGCGTTTATCATTTTATTACTAGTAGTAGTATATTAGTTTGAGTTCGTCTATCCGACATCTCAGCAGGTGATCAATCTCCGCCACGTATCAAGATCTTGCGCAAGGATTATTGCTTACTCGAAACTGTTAATGTTAATGCCTATTTGCGATTGAATTTTTGTTCCGACCAAAGTAGTCACAGGTCTCTTCCTTCCCAACTGGCTTAATTAGTAGTATGCCTCAATGCTAATCTCTTTCTCTTCGATCTTCGCTGGAGCTTCTTCTTGGTCTCGCGACGTGACCACAAAATCCTCAACGTCTATTTGCTCTACGGGAAGTTCCCCAGGGATTTGATTGGTCACATCAAGAGTTCGTCGTTTTGGTATCCCATTGTTATTGGTCCATCTGATGGTTAAACATTGCGGAGTAGTCTTCTTTGGGAAGTTTTTTGTCATTTTGGTGATCAAGATTCTTTTTCGTTGTACCCCACAGTTCGCATTTATACAGAAAATACTCTGTATAGGGCATCGAAAATCCGAGTTTGATGCTTGAACTTACTCGTCTGCTCTTGAAAATTGTTGAAGAGTGTTGAAAGCGTTGTGGGTTATACCAATGCTTCTGTTGATGTCTCCTTCGGTTCCTAACACTTCCTACATTTTACATTTATTCAACTTCCATTGGCATTTCTTGTATTGAAAATCTCATTTTTCGTGCTTTTATTTTTAGATTTCTTCTTGTCAGTTTTACCGCAGTCACTCTGCTCTTCGCTTCTTGTAATATATGTTCTTCCAGTCGATGCCCGAGAGATATCATCAGCGTATTGTTTGGTGGTCCACGGTGAAAAAGTTGACGGTAAATTTACTATTGCGCTGTAGTGTCATGATCAACTAACTGAGATGGTTGATAACTGCATCAAGGTCATTTTCATCCGATTTCAATCGGATTTTATTACTATAATCAGTATTGTTGTTAATTGTTGCGTCAGTAGAGGGATTTCTCTCTATGTTGCAGCGGCGTGAGCTTGTGGTTGTTTGTTTCCCGATGTTGCGTGGTGCGTTTTTTTTCTTATTATTAGTTTTATAAGTGTTTTGATTGCTATATTAGATTGTTCACATTTATATCATTCCTTTGTCTTTATTTCGTTAAATTCTCGGCCGTCTTCCTTCCGTCAGATCCCCGTATCTTTTGGAAGGTATTCGCTAGCTCGCCGATAGAGTCCAGGGTATATTGGCCCCTTTAATTCGTCGTGTAGCTTCGTCGACATCAGAATTAGTCGTCACCAGTCCAAAATGTTCATTGTCCCTTCGCGCCAACCGTTCGTGGCGCGACACTTAGATAGTGTCAGCATTTTAGCTCATTGCCCATAAACCCCCGTATCGATCGATTGGTCTGTTAATGGTAGATTGCCCATTGCGACACCTCTTTATCAAGATCTAGACCCCTCCCCATTGTGCTAGTTAAATATTTATCCCGGGGGTATTCGTCATCGGGGGGATTAGCCCGGGGGGATAAATGTCCGTTGATATTTGTCCCCGGGGGTATTTGTCCTTCGGGGTGGATTTTCCCGGGGGGGATAATTGTCTGGGAGGTTTGTGTCCTGGGGGTATTTGTCTTCGGGGTTGATTGTCCGGGGGGTAAGTGTCTGGGAGGGTTGTTGTCCTGGGGGTTAATTTGTCTTCGTCGGGGGTGATTGGCCGGGTGTTACGTACGGGTGGGAATTTGTCCGGGAGGCTATTGTCCTGTTGGGACTTATCCGGGAGGTATTCATCCAGAGGGTAGACGTACGGGGGGTAGGTGTCCAGGGGGTAGTTGCCCCGTCACGCTTGGTGAAGTGCCTCTTGATGATGCCAAACACTCTGTTTGCATTTTTGCTGCTTCGGAGACTGCTTGCTAAAACTTCATTGTGTGCTAAAACATAAATACCAAGATCCTTCTCCTCGTCGTTACCGCTTAGTTCTGTCCCATTATGTAATATTAGTACATAGTCCCTATGTCCAAAATGAAGACTGAACATTTATCTATGTGGAATGACATTGCATTTGTCGGTCCATTGCAAGCGTGTGTTGATGTCCTCTTGTAGAAGATCCGGTCTTTCTGCCACCACTTCTGAACCAATGCACTATAGCAATCCTCTCCCATAGACTTATTGCTTTTCAAAGTGAAACAAATGGGTGATAGAAAAGAAAGAGTGTTTGCAAGGTTCTGCTTGAGGAGGACAGCATTGATTATCGTGTAGCAATCCAACTGTTGACAATTTATAGCGATCTGGCAACCCCCGTCTTTTCTAGTGCAGCGCGCCGTCGTCTAGCGACAGCAACGAAAAAGGCTGTAACATTCAGATCGTCAACATCCGCACGAACGTGCAGCCAGATTATCCAACAAGTCTTAATATCTTCAGTCATTTCTAAGGTGATTCACTGTTACTATCTTCGATTCAGCTCAATCAACTTGATATCATTTCTCGTCAATCATCACTGAGCATTGCTTACCTCACGAGCCCTCCCAACCATATCAATTTGTACCAGTTTCATGCACATTATCATCAGATAAGTCAAGGGTGGGGCCTATTGGGCCAGCCAGCAGATCGACTTATGGGGGCGCATGGTATGGAGCCGGCGAGGGAGTCTGCAATTACTACGAGCCAATTCCATAAAGAAGCGAAATTGGCGACCAAAGAGCTGTTCGCTGAATGTCGGCAATCAAGTGCTTTTCGCGCAATCAAGATACCTCCAGTGAGTCACGTTTTCCGTTAAACTTTCGAAAAAAAACTCTTCAACTTTGCCGTTTAATTCCTCAATTTGATATTTCTTTCGATTCTTTTCGATATCGATGATAATCTAGGACCAATTGAAAGGCTAATAAAACACTTCATTTTTCGTATGATTGACATGATTTCATTTCCTTTTTTTCATTTTAGGCCTAGGATAGAGTGACCAGTATTCCTATTCAATTCACCCCCTACCAGTATTCAACCTCCTTTGGCATAAATCCATATTATTCACTGATTTGAGACTCCATTCAACTTGAAAACCATAGCAAGCAAAGATCACCTTCTCAGGCTTGCTTTGTCATGCAGTTTCATGCCATTCTTTTGGAGAGAATATGCTTTGGAGATTTTTGTTCATGAGAATTTTGGAAATTCCTTTAAAAAAACAGACACCTTTCTTACAGGGTCCCATAAGGAACATGGAGGAAATGTTGTGAAGTGTAATTTCCCATAATATTTTGGAGAGGAACTGGTTTCAAAATAAATGAGTTTTTTGCGCTAACACTTTCATAAGGCCGCAATCAATGACCATATTTCAGATAAGATAGACATTTCAAGGAAATGTTGGGGGATTGGAGGGGTCGTATACGGTCAGCCGTAATCGTATCTGCTGCCCAGGATTCAACCCCTGGTGCATCCGTTTCATTACCCTCTGGTAAATGAATTTGAATTTAGTTTGTTGTCATTTATCCAAGGGGGGGCCATTGCTGTCACGTCATTTAAGTAATTTTGCAACGAAATTCTGAGTATTTTAGTAGATATCCTAAAATCATGAACTTTGCATTGAAATGTAGTGTTTTTTTTTTGTGTTTTTTTTGACGCTACTGACCTAAAAACAAAAAGCATGAACATTGAGTTGAGCTACATTCGCGTTCTAAAATGCTTCATAAAATTTGTTCTGTATATGATTTGGCATAACCTTTGCAGATACTTCAAATTGTGTTAGTATGTTCAACTTTTATGAATTGCACTCTACTAAATGATAATTGGGTAAAATGAACAGAAGGGGGTGCGCCATACTGGTCTTCGAAGTTGAATACTGGTCACTGGGGGTTGAATACTTGGCAGGCAAACTCGAGTTTTCAGGGTGCCTTTTCTCTGAAGCGAAAGGCTGAATTCATATTTTTTTTTCATGGTGCATGTTACCTATAACACTGTCTACATAAACATTTTGGAAACATATATTTCATCTTCACCTTCTAACAAACTATTGCAAAAGGTTCCTTAGGGGGTCGGATACTGGTCACCTCACCCTAGGCGCCGTCTCTACTTGACTCCCCTTTTTCACGACTTGTTTACTGAACCAATTCACAAGTGGAAAGTCTGTTTACAATATTCCGGGGTAATGGAATGCCGCAATAAAGCCACGTGTCCATGCCGCGGGCGGGCCGTCGGTCACGCAGACAATGCGATTTACCCGTTTGCATGCACGTGGGCGGGCGTTCCTCTCAAAATCTGCACCTCTCACCTTCTGAGGCCTTAGTGGTGTATATGCTATATAAGAACCGTATACTACTCTTATTTTTGTTTATTCTTGTTTATATCATTATTATTAATATACATTATTATATTATATATATTTATCGACATCGAAACACATAGGCCTCCTAGTGTTTAAACTAAACACCGGTGTTAGTTTCTTCTAACCATTATAGGATCTCATTACGAGTGTTGAAACAAGTTATGGGTGTTGTTTGGAACATGATTTGACCATAACTTTGTTCTCTACCCCCTGCACTATCTGGCTAAACAAGCCGTTAGATTGCGGAATTACCCGGGAATCGCTTACAAAATACAAACGCTGTCGGGCCGGGCCGGAAAAATTTTTTACAACATGACCGATTCGAGAAAACGCACCGCCCGCGTGCATGGAAATGGCTCCATTGAAATAACGTGAGTGATTTTAGACGTAGACGCCACGCTAGCCGCCCGTGCATGGAAAAGCCGCCTTAAGTTAGGCCTAGTACTGCTCTATGGTGAATGATGCAAGTGCTGGCCTCTACTAATTAGGTATGTATCGTTCGTTTATTTTGTTTTTCCACGTGAAGTGTTTAACTGTAACATAATTCTGAAGAATTTCTGAAAATTAAATGTGGAAGGAAGTGCAATAGAAACACTGGCTGGGCTTACAAGACCAGTACCTCCCCAAGACGTGTCCAAAACATGTATTTTTGCAAAACAATAACCCAACAGTTTTACATAGTCCACCCCCTAGTCCACACCCTCTCCCCCCCCCCCCCTCTTTATTAACCCCATGAACACTTATTACGCGAGTTCAAGTAGCAGTTTCATAAATTTCAATTATATTATTTTGGAATATTTTCCATTTTATTGATGCAATTTTATTCATACACAGTAGACCTGTACTTGAACTTGACAATAAGATGACAACAATTACCTTGCACGCTAACGTGTCAACCGATGGTGGCCTGAATTGTTAAGATAAACATCAATCCTTTTTTCCCAGAAACGTTTCTTGAAATTCAATTTCAAGAAATTATCACCAATTTAGATGTTTTGCTAAACTACGCCATATGCCTGGGAAGTGCCATTTCCTTTCAATCTGGATGGTCTGTAACCGATTAATGTTCTTGGATGCATGAGTCAACCGTTGGTGGCCCGAATTGTGAGGCATAAACATCGTCAGTTCCCCAAAAGTTCCTAGAGATTCAAATATCATAAAATTTTATTGGCCAAGATTCAGGGTTTTGCTTACTGCCATAACGGCCCGGAGGTCCAGAGCTATGGCTCGGACGCCAGCAGGTCAGATACCAGAATCACCAACCAATCCTTCAATTCTAACTATCTCAATAAACCGCCATAGTGTCATTTCAGGATGTATCACCATTTTCGGATTTTGCTAACTAACTACCATATTGCCTGGGAAGTGTCCATTTCCCCCAATCTGGATGCCTTACAACGAATAATGTTCTTCGTATGCTATGATGCAAACGATGGTGGCCGGTTTGAGGAATAACCATCGATAGTTCCTCCAAGAAAGTTCCTAGAAATTCAATCAGAAATTTATTGCCGAGTTCAGGATTTTGCTTATGCCATACGGCCCGGAAGGTACCAGAGCTAATGGTCCGGACTCCAGCAGGTCTGATGACCGAATGAACCATCCTTCAAATTCCTAAATTTCTCAACTATTCCTCCATAGTTTTCAGCAATGAGCACAAGATCACTTCAATACTATCTCCCAAGGACAACCGGTTCACCAATTCACTAGATAAAGCTTTGAAAACTAAGAACATGGAGGGCTCAACCCCGAATTTCCCTCACCACATAATCTGTACTGAAAGAGCTGTCAATACTCATAACAGACTTCTAGCAACAGAAACAGCCATGGCTTCTACCCCTAATCTGCCCATTTGCCACAGCAGATCTCTCACGTGGGACTCTTGATGCTCAAAGCTTTCTCCGTTCAATAAATTCAAAATACAACTTCTTACTTAGGTACTTTTCTTGCAGAGTCCGCCTGAACCATATTAAACCACATTATTCATAATTGAATCCGCATAAGATATTCATACCATGATACATACACTCACAGTTACAAACTTTTCTATGCAATTTGCTACTTTTCATCTCTTCTTTACAGGTTTTGTTGCCTCTCCAAGATGGTCCAGTCTAGGAGAGGGCCAAGCATCATGTTACTGTCCTGGTGAGATTGTTAGGACTTTCCACAAGTCCACATCTAAAGACTGCCCGGATGACAGTGAGGAAAGGAACATTGTGGAGGAGGGGAATGGGACACACCGGCAGAGAACTGGAAAAAGTGGAATAGATCCCAGTTGTGGAGAGCCATCTGAAGATGATTACCAGCCACCCAAAGAAGACCCTTACAAGAAAGCTGTCAAATACATGGAGATGCATAATGTGATGCAGATATTCCAGGTCAGTGAATGGCTCCCATATACAATATCACCAAAAAGCTTTCAACATTCTCTCTCTTGGAAATTTCATGATGAGCAATTTATAGCCCATTGAATTGCGACAGGTTTACTCTATTTTGCAGTGAAATAGTGATTTAGGGCACTTTCACAGGGTTACATGTGATGGTCGGGGCCCCAGATGTACCAGGCAGTTCGGGGAGGGAGGGGGGGGGGGGGGGTGGTTGTTTTTCTTTTTTGGATTTCCGCAACTTTGTCAATCATTAGAAATAAATACAGATTTATACGGATAATGGGAGATCATACTAGTGATTGGTCGTGTGTCCGATTTATCAAGCTTTCACTAATCGGACAATAAATCATAGGAAGATTCACAGCTCTATATTTTCTTGCGAGTGGGAATTGTCTCCTAATAGATTCTTGTGAAGGACCTCATCATTAGCAGAGTTCCATCGAATATCTAATTTCCTCGTCTCTGTTACAGCACCTAACCTCCGAGATTGTTTATCACCGTCCTGTCGACCCACAGATTCACTGTTTGGAGAACTGCAGAGGATGAAAGCAGCGAGAAGCACAGAGCTGAATTCATGACAGATAAAAGTTCAGTGCCTCATCTGATTATCCGCCACCAAGTAAATTCAAATGTTGTGAAATCTATTTTTCATACCAGGCACAGTCCAAGGCTCCTTGGCACACCCTATCAATGCAATATTAGCACTGTGTCCCCTGGCAAGCTGAAACTAACCAACTTAAGATAGTTGAAAATGATAGAATTGGTGCTGAGTGCTTGACTATTTACTACTTGCAAGACTCCAACACAAAAACCATGCTTGAATTTCCAGTGAGGGAATGCTGCCTTTTTGAGCAAAACATGTTGGGAAATGGTTTATAGGTCCTTTGTTCCAAATATTCATTGTATGTTACTGCACTACCTGATAGTACATCCTTTACTCGAAAGTGGGAAGAACACATCGGCAACAATTTCGCCCCATTTGCACTGTATGCCATTTGGCAACGAATAGGCTGCCATTTATAATGTGTCTGAATGTTTGACCCTGGCTGCCCGCGCCTCTGCTGGCTACACAAGTTGTTGTCTAACAAGTCTTTCGGGTTTGCACTGTCAATGTTTTAGCACCAAAAAATCGGAATAACATCGCTGGATTCCGTGGAGAACGTATTAGGCAAAATCCCGATTTGGCTGTTTTATCGTTTTTGTCCCAAATATTTTTTTAAGTAGTTTTTGGTAGCATTGAAAACCTGGGTTTATCTTTTGGACCTTTATCTTAATAGCAAAGAATGCACTAAATTGGAAGGATTTTTTTTTTTCTTAATTACTGTAAATCTGTTTTGGACTTGGATTGTGCTGTGTAGTTTTGTGGTGTTTTGGTCACTCTTGTCTTTTTTTAGCTCAAATCTTTTTTTTTAATGTACATAGTATCCTAACATTTTTCTTATTCCCTGACTGAAGTCGGGGACTATGCAGTCATGACCGTGTGTGTGTGTTTTAACAGTATGTGGTGTATGCATGTGTGTGACGCCTGGCTTGTGAAAGCATAACTTGATCCCCGCAGAGTCGGGGAATCTGTGCAGTCATGACAGGGTGTGTGTGTTTGTACAGTATGGTGTGTATGCATGTGGTGTGATGCCTGGTGATGAAAATCAATAACTTGATCCCACATGGATGGATGAAGCATACTTGTTATGTGTGCTGATCTCTATCATTTTAAGGGTCAAGTCAAAGGTCCATTAAGAGGTCCAGTCTGAAAATCTTTTGAAAAGGATAAGTCCGAAATGCTGTTTCAATTAGCTTAAATTTGGGTGTGTAGCTCTCTTATGGGGGGTACAAGCACCCTATTATCTGTGGTGCAAATCAGCGGTCCTTTCATGATAACATGGGGAAATTTGTGCAAAATTGATATAAATTGGCAAAATTTAACTTGTGAAGAGCATAACTTGAACCCACGGATGAATGAAAGCTGACTTGGTATGTGGGTTTTCCCATAATGAATACATGATCCCTATTGTTTTGGGTGTCAGTCCACAGGTCATCTGAGGCCTCAACAGGGTCAAAGTCTGAAAATCTTGTGAGTAGGACAGTTGAAATTTGGTGTGTACTTGCTTATTGGAGTACAAACACCCTATAGTTTTAGTTAAGAGCAGGTGGTCATCTCTTGGTGAAAATTGAAAATTGTGGAAAATTGATATTTTGAACAATTTTTTTAGTTTGTGAAGAGCCTAAACCCCTCCCACCACTGGATGAATGAAGCATACTTGGTTTGTGGGTTCCCTGTATGAATACATGATTTCGTTAGTTTTGGGGTCAGGTCAAAGGTTTTTTTTAAAATTTAGAAATTATTTGAATCTTTTTATTTTTTAGTTTTTTGGTTTTGGGGTTAGGTTAGCGGTCATCTGGCATCAGGAGAGGTCCAAAGTCTGTGATGCTAGGCTATCCTTGCTTGGAAGTATCTACAAGTAATCCCAAGATGTCATCAGTTCTGTAATCCCACAATTTTCTTGGAGTCATGTCAAAGGTACATCTGAAGGTTAACAAATTGTGAAAAGGTTATGAAGGCGTCAACGGAATCAACTAAGCCTCTTGGCTTGCTCGGTTGGATTCAGTAAATGACTGTGCATGGATGCATGAAAATGGTAATTCTATTTCGGTGGGATTTGTGAAATTATAGGATTGAATGTTAAATATTTTGTGGGAATATCTTCTTTCATAGGATCCTACGTGCGGAATGTTCAATACCATTCCTTTATAATAATTTTTTCTTATTTTATTATTGCCATTGCAACCAGGAGAATTTTATTTTGCTATTACTTAAAGATTTGAACCTTCAAGTTAGAATAAAGGCACGATAACTTCATTCATTCGAGTGGGTTCTGTTTCTTCAGCAGTAATTCCTAATTTGTAGACTGACCTTAATCCGGTGTACTTATAATATTGCAACAATTTCATCTGGTACCTGGAAAACAGGGGCGCCGGACGTTTTCTGAGTGGCGGAGCAGCCCCTGGAAAAGGGCACTAGTAAGAGGGGAATTCACCCGGAGAGCGCCCTCACTATGGCAATTTTTGGCCCAAATTCAAGAAGAAAAATTAGGGTTTCAATCAATCAATGACATTTAGAGCTCCATATATGCTCAATAACATGTCTTCTTGTTGGAAAACAGCAGCCAAACGGTCAGGCCATATTCAGCGAGTTAGATTTCTTTGAGGGACAAAAAAACGGAAAAAATGAAAAGTTCACGAAATTTCCATTTGTGCGGAATTGGGTCGATTTTTCAGAAAAATCGTTCACACTGACCCCATTCAATGCATGAACATCTTTTTTGTTAGAATTATCGGCTACAAACTTGCTATATAAACATGTAAACAGTGCCCAGATGGCTCATTGTACAAATTGGCACAGGCCGGCCGATAGCAATAGTCAGATAGTATGTTTCAGAAAAGGACGCACGCTTCCCCCGCTGGCAGCTGCCCCCACCCTGCCATGGTCTAAATGTCTAAAGGCACTGGGTTTATACCGTCATTAATCACTTCGCAGAAAAAAGAAACATAACCTCATATTGGCCATTAAAGAAGTCTATTTGGCATCTGGCAAAAGAAAAATCAAATGGAGACCTGGGGGGGGGGGGGGGAGTTGCGGACTGGTAAAAAAAAAAAAACCTATGATCAAAGTTACAGTACGGCTATAAAACAAAGACCTCTCACATGTTCCTAATTCAGAGGGTATTTAGGCCAAAGTGCAGATAATTCCGCACTGCGCGCGCTGTACACGGTGCCCCCCCCGTAATGATAGGCGCGACCTACAGTGCATTGTACAATCGCACAAATAGGCCGTCTTCGCAATTTCTGGACCAGTCGAGAAACAGGACGAATAGAGTTGATGTCAGACTGAGAAAGAGGAAAGGAGGCAGACCAGAGGCGGATCAAAAAGTGGGGGGGGGGGGGGCATTTGATATAAGGTCCCCCCCCCACTTCGAAAAAGGGTGGGGGAACGTGTCCACCCCCCACCCACCCCCCCCCCCCCCAGGATCGGCCCCAATGGTGTTTCCAAGTTGTAATCCATCCCACAAAACCATCTCGAGTCGCCCAGTTTCAGTAAGTTCATCTGTAAGTAAAGGAATGTTCGAAGAGGATTTTTCTTTCGCTCGCAACAATTAGTGAATTGCACGCAGTCAAGTGGGTGAAGGCAAATTCTTAATGACAATTCGAATCTGCCAGAAGGTGTTGAATAATGTGTCCAGAGCAAGAGGGAGCAGGATACATACGTTCCAAGGAGACCACAACAGTGAATTTCCAAGGAGACCCACCACGTGTATGTGGGTCATGACAGGTTGAGGATCCCCACTTTGGGAAGCGCGCTGATGACCTACATTAAGGCACCCTTTTCCCGTTTTCACATGGCTGATTTACGGCGGGACCAACGAGAACATGCACCGGATTTTTGGCAGCGGGGGAGAAAAAAGAACAGGCAAAAAATTTCTCGGATCGATACGTTGGGATTCCCGTAAGTTCGTAGTTGGGTATGGTGGTTAGACGCGAATTCTAATTGTTTTCATGTGCTTCTGTGCATTCAAGTGATTGTAGCCAGGGTCGCAACTTAGTTTAACGGGGAAGAAGGGTAGAATGGTATCAGTGACACTTTGCAACCAAAATATTCTGGTTCGAATTCCAGCAGGCACTGGACGATTTTCCTGAGGTGATGACTTGCGGTTGCGATGGGCGAGGGGTTTTCCACTTTGGGTCCTTCCTCATGTGTTCCGCTGTAATGAGGGGATTTTCTGGGGTGATGGGGTTTTGGACCGGTTTATTTGACATAAGTGTCGGCGCTGAGCAGTCATTTGAACTTGAAACTTCCGCTTTTCCAGGGTGCGAGAAAGTGGTCGGGTCCTGGCGTCACTGATAGTCTTTCAGATGGGGGCGTAAAACGAGCACTAGTCGATAAGAGAAGGCGAGTAATCGCCGGGGTGCTCATCCACGATCATACGGCCCGAGTTCCTGATGAGCGTCAGGCTTCCTGAACCCGTAGAAATGAACAAAATCGAATTAAACAAGTGGGAAAAGCATACGTTCCACAGCGACCATCAAAATTTGGTTTGTTGGTCTTCATTGGAAACTGAGTATCATGATGAGGTTCCTAAACGAATAGGTTTGCCAACAACAATGAGCCGTGTGGGTAGTCATACGCCTGCTTGCTATGATGGTCCTAGTTTCCGCATATTTTAACGAACCTATATGTGCAAATCGTCACGATGAGCAATGATGTTTTTCCGGGATACCATGGAGGGTACCGTGGTAGCTACCAAAGTACCAAACCATGTCCGAATATCTCGATCACAGACTCCATAGTACCTAGTAACGATCTCAGCAGCAGGCTAGTTGCTAGTTTACTGAGTACTGCTCAGTGAAACACATTTCTGTTTAACAGACGAAAAGGACCTCTGCACCGTTCCATACTATTAGAGGAAAATTTTTTCAAAAACTTCGAGAGAGGTACATAATGGAGAAATTAATGGATGTGTTCCGGTGGGGAGGGTGGGGTGAGCTTGGAATTTCCCAGAAAATATTACCCCCCCTCACAAACCGAGGTGCCGCCATGGTAGTAGTGTGGTACTTTCGTAGGCCTACTGAACGTGAATTGCGCGGGAATTTACTCTGGCACTTTTGAGATCGAGGCAGCTCATGCCCACCATTCAATGGACGATGCCATGCGCCACTGCATCAGCTCCTCGACTGAAATAGGTCAGAAAGTGCCATTCATGCCTTCGGGGAGGTTCTAATTCGCAGAAATTTTCTTACTCGTGCCGCGCAAAGATGCTGGCGCTCCGCTTAGATGCGTGAAATGGGGACCCCCTCGGAAATGGCCAGTCCTCAATCACCTCCTTCACCTTACTGGAAAAAGCCTGGCTACGTCACTGCTATGTAGTCATGTTGTGCGTAAGTATGTGAGTGACACTCCTTGACAGCACGATATCTAGCGAACCCCGCCCATGTATCTGGTTCGAAATAGGCCGTAGGGTGCTCATGCGAGAGGCTGACCCCTATGTGTTTTCAGTGCCAGTTCGCGGTCATTCAAGGGAACGAAGGAAGTTCGAAAACCTCAGCCCGATATCTATGAAGGCCAAGTTATCTAGATTAAGTCGTATTAGATATTTTGTTTGTACTATGGTGGGATGAAACTCTATGTTTTTTAAGTCATGCAGGTCGAGTCTTGAAGGTCATATGAGGGGCAATCCTTCTCTATACAGATATAGGGGCGGCGCCAGGGTTTTACGATCGGGGGGCAGATTTGGCATGGATGTCTGACATGGGGACAGGGGCGTAGCCTGTAAGCCAAGAATGAATTTGCGGGGGCAGAAAATGGGGGAGGGTCTAAGGGGAGGGGGGTGTCCCCCTTGGAAAAAATTTTAGCTCCGGCGGGTGGGATAGATGTAAATGGGCTTTGTCACATTTGAAGATGAGTTTGAATTAACATATCTCTAGGAATTCCTGTTTTTTTTAGTTATCGAATGATTTTAATTTTTCTAAAATCTGAAAATGAGACATTAATTGAAATCAACATAATAGTGGCGTACATACCAAGCTCGGCACACTCATAGCAGTAACGCATTGGACGCTTAGATTCGATTGGTGCATGTTAGTTGTCGCGGGTGAGGGGCCAATTTATGAAAATAAGAAACTTCTGCTTTTGGGGGTGTTTTTTTGTCCAAAATGTCATGTTGGCGACAAATTTCGACATGATTCACCCACGTCATGCCCTACCGAAACATACACTTCGCTCAAAACCACGCCCAATCGCCACCCCCCCCCCTCTTTTCTCCCTTTTCCCATTTTTTTTTGGGGGGGGGGGGCTGACCGCTCCGATCGCCCTGGCTCCGCCCTGCAGGGGGAGCCTTCATTGAGCATTTATCTGCTTCGATGCAAAATGGTTGCCGTATTGATACACTTCGTAAGTGTATACTACTCAGAGAGTTTTGACAAAAATCCATAAATCTGGAAAAATTGAAATGCCTGACACGTTAGTTACAGGCAGGTCATATTTCATTCGATGCACTGACAAAAAATAACCCGAGAAACTGTACCCTACGTTCTGTACAGGTAGCAGGCTTTCTTTTTTTATTTAAAACTTTTTTTTTTAGAAACAAGCATTGTATTGTATGCTCAGATGGTGTGATGAATAAAAGCAAAAGCCAGTTGTAGTTAATTTTCGTAATTCCAAATAGATCACTCTAGGAAAAGCGCGCGTATAAAAAACCAGGGGAACCGTCGAGCCGTTTTTGAAAAAAGTGGGAGGGGGGGGGGGACACATCCGAATGCAAATGACCACCAGAGCGGAGACAGCCCCATCGGTTTGCGCGAAGCGTGCCAAGAAATTTCAGATGTTCATACCCTCAGATCGCCGGAGGAAAAGGCACTGCCAGGTCAATGCACCCATCACAGTGTGATTGTAGGAAAAAGCCATACAAAAAAATTGTCATGTGCTAATAAGAGATTGTACAGAATATCCACCATGGAACTTTTATTCCTTTTCTACTATGGCTTTCCGAAACGGTCCGGGGGATGAGGGAAAGAGCCCAAAGCCGAATTTGACAAGTCGGTCATTGGGACTACCAGCGCGCGCGAAAGGAGCGCGGAGGAATATCGCATGTTTCCGGGGCTGGATTTATCGAAAAAGTCTGCAGAAAAATTCAGCATATTTTTCACTTTGCACTTTTTCCTTCCCGAATTGTCCAAGAAACATTTATCTCAGAAAAGTTAGGAGGGGGGGGGGGGGTGGCCGGCAAAAGGCTCTGAATCATCGAGTGAACCAAATTGATTCAAGATTAAGCGCAATTTACAACGGCCTGGAAGAAAAAACGATTTTTGCGCGCAAAACACTTGAAATTTATGCAACTTTTGACTATTCGATTTAAAATTCGAGAACTCGGTCTAGAACAGGGGTATCCTTCGACTTCGGCCCTAAGATCTTCACAGGGGGTCCGCACCTGGAGTAGTGACTGAGACATTTCCAACGCGTTATGTTTGTTAGACAAACAATGAATCAGTTAGAATGATACAAAATCGGGCATGTGCTATATTATTTTTTTCTTAATGTCCGGAAAAAGTGGGGGGAGGGAGGGAACAAACGGTATGATATCCCCCCAACTTTTGAAAGTGGGGGGACATGTCACCACCCCCACCCCCACCTGTGGACGCCTAGGCCCGGCAATTCCAACACTAACGGCCCTATGATGGGCTGACGCCGGTGTGTAAATGAAGTACGCGCTTGTGCAATTGTCTCAGACGCGGCTACCTGAAAAGGTTCCGGACAGAAGGTAAGACAGACGTTGATCAAATAATTTAACGCACGAGAATGTAATTCGCGTGTCAGTCCGTGTCAGGGGAAATTCTGCGTCTAGTCGTCCCCGTAGAGGTGACTCATACCGTTTATGGTCAGACCCTCGAGAGGTTTCGAGTGTCATCCGGAGTGGCGGGAGAGTGGGGGACATTTTCAAATAGTAAGTAGTAGTATAGTAGGTTGAGTCCATCGTCTATCGACATGCTCAGTGATCAATCTCCGCACGGATCACGATCTTGCGCAAGTTTATTGCTTCCTGAAAATGTTAATGTCGATTGTCCCTGAATGCGATTTGATTGATTTTTCGAGCAAAGTAGTTCACAGGTCTCCAACTGGCGTAGTAGTAGTCTTCAAGCTTTCTTAGAGCGATCCGTCGCTGGAGGCTTATTCTTGATTTGCGACGTGGCCAAAATCTCAGACGTCTATGTGCTACTACGGAAGACCAAGGGATTGATTGGTCACATCATAGAGTCATCGGTTGGTATCCAATTGTTATGGTCCATCTGGTTGATCACATTGCGGAGTAGTTTCTTGGAAGTGTAAATTTTTAATCAAGGTCTTTCGTTGTACCCCACAGTTCGCAATATACAGAAAACTACTTGTATAAGGGCATCGAAAATCCGGAGTTGATGATTGTATATTCGTTGCTCTTTTTGGGCGGGCGAGAATAGGAGAGCGGTTATCAGTGTCGCCACACTTGCATGTGCAAACCAGGTCCAGGGTTCGAACTTCCAGCCGATCAGCACCGGGCGTTTTTTCAGAAGTGGCTGTGTCTTGCGTTCGACTGGCAGTTGTTCTGTCTAGGTTCCTGGTCCTGCTGTGGAGCAGTGGGCTTGGTAAGTTGCGGGGGGTTTGTTTTCGGGGGCACTTGCAATAGGCTCGTCGTCGGCTGTTTTTTTTTTTTTGAGCAGTCGCGTCGAATATCTTGTTCCTCCAGGGTTGAGAAAGTGGTAGGTCGGAGTTAAATGATCGTCCGTCGGATGGGGACGGAAATGCTGGTCAGGGAGCAGCGTTGGTGTAACTCTGCCTCGTATCATCTGAGCACAGTCGAGAAGAGAAGGCGGTTGTCGCCGGTGCTTCATCACGATCAAAAAATGCGGGTTAGGGTCCACGATGAGGCAAATTGGCTTCCTTGAACCCAGTAGCAAAATCATAAATCTTGAAAAATTTTGATAGAGTGTTGAAGCGTTGTGGTTATACCAATCTTTGTTGATGTCTTCTTCGGCTCCTAACAAAATTCTACATTATTTACATTCTTCCAACTCCCATTGCCATTCGTGTGTGAGTTGGAAATTTTCGTCAGTTTTCGTGCTGTTATTTTTAGATTTTTCTTGTCAGTTTCTGCAGTCCGCGGCTCTTCGATTTCTTGTAATATATGTTCTCAGTCGATGCCAAGAGATAATCATGCAGCGTACTGTTGGTACAACGGTGAAAACGTTGTCGGTATTACTATTTGCGCTGTAGTATGATTCAAAAAATGAGATGGTTGGGAACTGCACCAATGTCAGTTTATTCCGATTAAAGAGTGGCCCGGTAGGTATTGTTTTAAGAATAATGGCATCGA
>JAODTK010005915.1:0-150000 GCA_026419785.1 Sclerodactyla briareus
ATATACAGGGGCGGATCCAGGGGGATTTTCAAAAGGGAGGGACCAACTTGGCTCCAGCGAAAAAATGGCAGTCCAAATTTTCTCACCTCACCCTAACCCCATTAGTCTTTACCATTTTTCATTCACTTTTATTTTCAAATTTTCTCTCGAATGCCCCCCCCCCCCCCAAAAAAAAAAAAAAAAAATATGGATCCGCCTGAGTGACCGATCGAACATATCCGAACTCACCACCCCTCTGTCAGAATTTTATTCAATATAACTTCAATGGATTCAAATTTTCCCCTCACTTTGTGTTGTTGTGTAGACCCTAACAAGGCGCATGAAGTGAGAATAAATCTTTCCGTTCGGTATAGGTTAGCACGCCGTAAACACGAGGCCTCGTCGGAGGGTCAGTACATTTTTGGCGCCATACCCCTACGCAGGATTCATGACGGGAAGGCGGCCTCACGATGGGTACTGCATGAAATGAGGCGGCTATCATGGAGGGGGGGGGGGGGGGGTCATCCATAACAATGTGGTAAGAGGACGCTAGTGCCATTTCTTCCCCCCATTTTTGACCCATCTGCTATTTCGCTTATATACTGTATCGTCATATTCCTAGGTCGGTGACTGATTACTGACTGTGGGATGGAACATATACCTTCTCCAGAGTTGAATTCTCGAAAGCTGCGCACTTAGCACCGCGATGTCTTCACTGCTTTGCATTACTTGTCCATCCGCATTCATTCTTCATGGAACAAGGTGCAATGTATGAAGTTCAAAAGTATAAGGCAGTCCACGATGGCTATTACAGCTTTATTCACACCACAAAGGCTACACAATTAGGCCTCTTCTAGAAAAAAAATCGTTATAAAGGGTCAATACCCATGGGGTTAAACAATGGGTACGAAGACGCAGCCTGCTCCCTGGAGCTGATGTTTGAAAGGGGGATCACAAAACCAGTGGCGTCGCCCATGATTTTTTAGGGGGAGGGGGGAGGGGGTGGTGGATTTATGAAGGGGGTGGTGGAGATTTTGATAGGCTGTGGGCGGGTTCTAGAAAAAAATTAATTCCAAGGTGGCCTTAGATGCAAATGTTTGCAATATAGCCATCACTTTCACACATATTCAATTCTAGTAATTAATTTTGCCATTTTCACCTGACCTGAATGCGATTTGGTGATAGGTCAGTTAGTTCCTTACTGGCGTTGACGGAGTATCTCACCTTTTCGCCAATTTCGGTCAAAAAAAAAAAGTTGGTGACTATGAGTCGCTGCATATGTAAAAACAAGAGCTGGTATCGGTCCATGGGTACTGGATTACCACACTAACATACGGACGTATATTACATTCTCCCATGAGCACGGTGAATAAAGGCGGGCCATGGAGACTCGAGTCATACATCACTTCGCATAAGCGCGAGGAAACTCACAGAAAAGTGTTGATGGATAGGTCGGTCAATTTTCGGAGGTTCACACGGAAGATGCCTATAGGCGACAAATAAGGTACACAATGAAAACTTTATCCCACAGTGTAAAACCTCAAAGCAACGCTCTACAAAAAAACGTGCCCTTAAAAACCGTTATTCAACAGGTTGTTTTGGGGATAGAAGTCCATAGGGGGAATTCTGCGCTGCCTTCTCTGTGGTGCCGACCTTGCATATAGTACAAGTGAACCCACGAGTTTTTTGGGGTAAGTGGCATCTTGTAACGAGTAGGTCTTCAGCTATTATGTGGAGTGTATATTAATGGGCGTCATCCTGGGGGGACAGGGGGGACACGTCCCCCCTCCCCACTTTTCGAAGTGGGGGACATCATATCAAATGTCCCCCCCCCCCCCACTTTTGATTTTCGATGATAGACGAAATACAGTTCCGGTCACACAACGTAGTGTCTGTGTGGGATGAGAATATATTAGGAAACCAGCCTCACAAAGACCACAAAAGCCTTTATTCCGAACCCGATTGCCCAAAATCTGTTTACCATAGTGTCGTGACCATCAAGTTGTTAGGCTTATTCTGGCGATATGAAGCTTTCAGGCAAGTTTTCTCACTCAGGAAAATAAGTGGGCTATTCTGAAAAAAAAAATAGATATGAAGTCGATTCACAATAAAATGTCCAATGATTACAACACGAAGCGTTGGCAAACGAGGCGGATGAGGAGTCAGACTGCATCCAACACCATTATGGAAGTTAAAGCCAAAGTTTGCAGATCGAGGAACAACCGCTTTGGGCAAATAAGGCACAATTCAGACAGGCAAACCTGCCAAGGAAAGGTGCACACAGTGTCAGCATTATTGCCGATTCTGTGTCGACAGAACCCGATAAATGAGCAAAAGTGTCATTTGTCAAGTTTGGACATTGTGGTTTTAGTCCAAAATTCCAGAGGGCCCAATCTAATAATTGTGATAGGCACTCCCTGGAAAATATTTGTCTCCCTTAATATGCCTTCAGTCTTTAAAATACTTTATTGCACTTTTTACCAGAACGCGGGTATTAATTTCAACAAAGAGTTTACATTTTCGTGCTGCATGACTCCCTAAAACAACACGTTAACCATGTGTATGTATTTATTTATAATAGCCGAGATCTTCCAATTTCAAATGTAGAAATACATTCCAGATGAATTATCCACAATGCACCTTGCCAAATTCACACTCTCACTTAAACTGTTCTCGACATAGCGGCGGAACTAAGAGGGTCGGTCGGTGAGGGGGTTTCCAACTAGCGAAAATGTTACTTTGCCAGGACGACAACCTATATTTGCACGCAAATCTCTAGAAATGATAGAAAATTATTATTATTATGACTATGGCTATATTAATTACTAAATTTTTCGAGAGTTGAAAATATTAATACAAACTACATGAGGCACAACAAATATGGGCCTTATCAGGGCGGAATGTAAAAGAGTAGCGACCCAATTCCCGCTCACCGAACCTCCGTTTTCTGTTAATCGATGTCCAAGAATAGCAAGAAGTCGTCCGTTTCGGGATCGATAGTTGTCTCGCTGTCAGTATTGTAGACCCACGTGCACGATAGTATGAGATTCCGTGAAAAAACAATTCTGGTGCAATTTTTTTGTTTTGAATTTTGATTTAGCCAGCAAAAGGCATCGAGAAAGATGCACTGCAATTCGAAACAACATATTATCTGCACTTCCCAATTTCAACAAAAAACGCTGAGTGTGGCCTATGTCCGAACGAGGACAGACAAAATTGTGGAGCGTGTTTGTCGAGTATTCCCACATTGTAATAATGTGCGGTATAGGAATGAATATGTTATGTTACCAAAACAAAGCGAAGATGGAGAAGCATTTTTTAATATAGGCTGTACAGTAAACAGGCAAGAATAGCAACACTTAGGCTTTCGTGTGTTATACATTCATGGATTGCAACAACTTCGTGATATTCAGTCAAAAATTTCTGTCGAAGAAAAGAAAGAAACGGCCCTACGAGGCAAAACAAAAATCATTAACCCGGATTTCCGAATGGGCTACCGGTCTGACTCCAGGCCTTTTCCTCAAGACCCCAAAATGAAGACCATTCGGTGGTCGGTGGAAGGTAGGATTCAGCCCAATAACTGAAGAGAGAACTTAACTGCCTTGGGAAGTCAGAACATATTGGCACAAGAAAAATCCATTTTAGAGCATGATAACGAAGAGTGAAGTGAAAATAAATCTAGAACCGCAGGAACAGATTTTACTTTCTTTCTGCATCATGAAATCACATGGCACCTACTAATTCCACAGGGCAAAAATCTCTTCACCCAATGAATCAGTGAGTACGCCTCAGTCTGACCAGGGGTAACTAGGCTCAGGCCTCGTATGTTCACAATTTACTAATTGTAATCCAAACTTGCTCTTTGATTTCTGGCTCAAACTTACCAATTCGCGTAGCCCTTTAAAGAGGGCAAAGTTTTTCTGAGATGAGGAAGATGCGGGCCAAAAAAATGACCATAATTAGGGAAAAATTTTGACAGAAAAAAAGGCCCACAAAAGTGAAGTGAAATGCCAAAATGTTGCTGATAGCTGAATTCTCAATTGAAGCCCAAAAAACATGCATTTTTCCGCTCGCTCTGACAAGGGGGGGTGTCCTCTGTCTTTGATATTGCAAAGAAACATTTCTGCCCTCAATTAGAAGGGACCCGTACGCGTTATGCCAGATGATCAGCAATTTTTCCCTTTCGAACCGCAAATCGCTAATTGGCAAATATTTATACCAATTCTTGCTTGTGAGGGATTTTCAACCCCACGTTAGGTGACAATGTAAATCCATGCCCAATATAGTAAGATTGTAAAGTTTATCACGGATGCGTACCGAACTAACTTGGGGGCAAATCCCGTCATAGTATTCGAGGACCGGGTCGCGAGTTGCAGGAAAATTTTTTAGAGTGGAAAACACTAACGAAGGAAAATACCCAAATACGGAGAAATAATAGAAAAAATTTGGGCAAAAGTTTAAAATGGAAAAAGTTTTTTAATGATGAATTGGTGGCCGAATTTGCTAATTAAATATTCCGAAGCACACGAAAAAAAAATTCGCGAGCATCAGTATTGATTTTAAGTCGGTGTTGTGCATATGAAATGCAATGAAATCACTAACCTTTTGAGGTAGGGTAAGTTGGTTTCCCCCATCTACTGAACCTGTGAAGTGTACCGTGCAAATGGTCATTTCATTATAGAGGGTGTGCAGTGGGTCAACAGGTTAATCATAATTGGATCGTCTAAATGATTTACGAAATTCCGCAGTCCACTAATTCCAGGGGCGGACCCCAGTGAAGACCGGGATCCCACTAGGACAAAAGTCGAAGGATTACCCATGTTTCTTACTGAGTTCCCGAATTTAAATCGCTAACAAAACTCGTGCATACCGGTACATGTTCAAGTGTTTCGAGCGCAAGACATTTGTACCAGGCAGATTGTTTGTAAATATGCGATGTAATGCCTTCGAATAATTTGTTCCACTCTACTAATTTTCAGAAGCCTCGACGGCAGACTGCCCCCCCCCCCCATTTTTTGCCATGTTTTTTTTTTCAAAAGTTGCGAAAGAAATGAAGCGAAGTGGCAAAATACCTGAATTTCCCGAAAAAAAAAAATCGGCGCGCTTCGCGCGCGCTGGTACTTTCCGATTGCCAGGACTTTTGGGCTTTTTTTCTGACCCCCAAATTGTAATGTTACGTAACGCCTAGGATTTTCCCTGGCGATCCCCACCAGGAACCGATCGGTAGATCTCTGAAATCCTACGCAAACAAAACCAGAGTAGAAAGGGTAATAAAAAGATACCATATGCGATATGCGATAAATCTAGTAGCACAATGACAATTTTTTTTTTTGTCTTTTACTCAAATCACACATGTAGTAGTATGTAAAATGGGGATCCTGGCTCATCACCCAAATCACCCAAGGTTCTTGAAAATTGACTTGGTTCACCCAAGGTCTATTATGAAAAAATACTTTATGGGAATTGGGGCCTCAGATGGGGGTTTTGGCCCATTCACCCAAAATCGCCCTAGGTCTCTTAAATATAACTTATTTTCACCCAAGGTCTCTCTGAAAATTACTGATATGCCAATTGGGGCCTCGGTCTAAATCCATAAGCACTGGTGTGAACACCATCCTTGTTTGTATTGTACCTCTTGGTATCCAACGGAAAGAGGGATACCTTGTTCACATGCGACGACTAAGATTAAAGACCTTCACTACTAAGAAAGTCATACCGTGCATGAAAGTTTTCTTATCAAAGAGTGCTTCTGGTGTAGTTTTTCCCATGTGTTATAATATTTTTTTAAGTGACCGAGCCCTTCACACCCTTTGCCTTCTTTGCATTATGACATCATTCAAACTAGGTATCGAATACATTTTTAGGTCTTAGACCGATATAACTATTTAATTGAGTAACTTCACACTCATCTTTCATCTTCCCTACAACCTTTCATAATTTCGCTGACATTAATGTGTGTTTTGGGGTCGTTGCTAGTGTTATAATATATACAATCTGTCGCCATATCAGAGTACAATTTCTAAAGGAGACTATCTGTATCTGTATATAAATAGATTAACATGTCATTGTATTTTTGTTTCAAGTTGTGGTATAGTAAAATCAAGATTAACCATTGCTAAGATCCAGCAAGGCCTCTACATTTTGTTTTATTAAAAAAGTGCTGTTTATACATGTGCACAGCCCCTAGAGCCATCGCAAATTTTTATGACTACATAGTTTGTTTTTGTGCTATTCGCTTCCGCATTTTAGATTCTTCCCGGTGATTACCAACTCCACATCCGTCCCTTTTTCTAACAAGTTTTCCATATTTTTTTCAAACACAGCATTGTTCATGGAGTTTGAACAGTCTTCCGAAGGCACTCTTAGCTCATTTGCGTAGTTTGTATTTAATCATGTAGACTTCTCCAAGGAGATTGGTGACATTCCAGTATCCTATCGAGTTTTTTGCAACTTTGAGCCCACGGGTTAGGTATAATGGCAAGTTTTCTGTACCGCATAACATATTTTTTCTTTGTTTTATTATATTTGATTAATTTTTCAATATTTGAAGCAGTGATTCCCCACAATTTGTAGTTGATCCCTGATAACCCTCCTTTTTGTAATAAATTTTCTTGGAGCCAAGGATAATCATTATGTGATTTCTGCAACTCTTTTGGATACTCCAAATCAAGCTTCTAATATATACCCAAGATCAGAATCTGGTTTCGTGTTTATTTTTATTCCATTTGTTTGGTCGCAACAGTCCTTTGGAAAGGTTGACTGTAATTTGACTCATAGCCCAACCATAAAGATTATTCGCAGCTATAATATTAATAAACTGGTAGGTTTCATTAGATTATATTCGGGTATGTATTTTATTATACTTGCATACCTCTACCTAACCATTGAAATACCGCATCGCATAACCCCGTTTCTCTACAAACAGTGTTGGTCTATAGCAGTGAGTAACGCATCATTCATTTTCGAATGTTGAAGTAGAGCATCCCAACGATCAAAACTGTCTCCCGCCTCCTGGGTACGATACTTCTCAGTAATGAACAGGATCTAAGCTGTGAGTTTCTAAGATTTGCTTTCTAAAATTCTCGAAACATTCGCCAAACAACACATCAGTTGTCCAGTATCTTTTTCTTTTTTTAGTTATCAATCAAATTTATTGTTCTGAGACCATCTCCTAGTTATTCTCGAGACATTTAATTGATGTTCTTAACCAAATTGTCTAACGACGAATTGAGGAATTGATGGGAGTCTATAAATCTTAAATGCCCAATGTTGAAAGACAAATATTTACTACATTAGTACGAACAGCTTGGCATGATACATATGATCGCCATAACCCTAATTGTAGAAAAAATGGACGGGATATACAGTTTTTTCCGGTTGTCGTTTTTAATTTTAGATTTACAGTATCGTGAGCCTGCTCCTCGATAGCTCCCGGGATGTGACAATGGTCTTTTACAACTTCCCCTCTCTGGAAAATCATTTACCGATATGACGATGTGTTTGCACTTTCAATGTCCTCACTTTTACGTCTGATGGTCATAACAATAGTTTTTGGGTTCCAAATACTCTATTAATTTTTTCAGTAGATTGTTCGAGGGATTTTAGAAAATGTTCCAGCACATTTGTTCCCTGTATACCTTGTGCTTACCAATTTTTCCATCACATCTTACAATGATGTAACAATACTAGAAACATCCTGTTTTGTGATATTCTGCGAATTTGATTTTAATCGGGGGAGATCAGCACAAGCCCACCCCGAAATCTCGGTTAGATAACATTCAAAATCAGCATAAATCACATATGGAACCTGTCATTCATCCGTCTAGCTTGATTCTTAAATTTAATCATGTGTTCCTCCACACACCCATTTTTTTTTCGTTCAGACGTCTTTAGTTTATTTCGCGACCATTTCTAGCATTAACAATTTTTGTTGATGCTCGTTGGTTCCCAATTCAATTACAGTCTCCTTGTGCCCCCAAGAACATCCACTCCGAAATAAAAAAATGTTTAGCGGATTTTCGACAAGGTAACAATTGCCACTTTTGTGTTTGCTTTAAAACTCGTTGTAATAAACACTGAGACTTTTTATAATATCCAGGTGTAATGATATTTATTATCTTGCGCACTGAGCATTAAATCAATCTCTTTTTTACTCCGTAATTAATTCTAAATATTATATGGCCAAGAACCGCAAACACCACCTGCACACCTTCCAACCACATACCTTAATAGATAATCGGTTTGTCTTTCTAACTTTGAGTATTTGGAAAAAGGAGTTGGAGCACTTATATATCACCAACACTTTAAACCACATCTATTGGATACTGCTGGGTCTCCTCTGAGTTTTTACATAACTGGAAAGTAGATAACTTTTAGGCCCACCTTAAACAGTTCTTCATTTTGAGGTAAATCCTGTAAGACCGCACCTTTAATTGATCTTATACCAATGTTCAGCAGTCCCAATTTAGGACTCTTCGACTTATAAACCCCGAACCTTGCTTTGTCCATTTTTCAATCTGTTCGAGTATTTCGATTCGGCTGTGGGGGGGGGGGGTGGGGTAATTTAGCAATCCGATTCAACCCTGTTTTAAAATCACTTTTTTTTTTTGTTGGCCCTTCTAAACATACGCCTCAACAGCATCAGTAGTTCCAGTCTTGTTTTATCTTTTTTAAATTTTATTTTCAAATTTTGTGAAACTTTAACTGTCCTTAATTTATCATATTGGCTTTTCAATCATTTGTTTTCCGGTTTTATTGTAGCTTTTACATGCTGTTCAAAAAACATTTTTTGGATCTACTCTGTGGGTGTATAGTTGTTTGGCACGAGTCAGTATACCCAAGTTCTCACACTCAGACGCCAATCCGGCAACCCAATGTCCGACTTTTTATCAAAATGATCTGTCGTTCAAGACCTTCTAATGGCTGTGATATAGATATTTTGTAATGTATCATCCGCTTCTTCCCAGATTGTTCGCTGGTAACGCAATATATTTGTTCAACCACGGATTTCCAGATCTCTGCGTTTCCATTTATAAAACTGAACTGCTTCCGCTTAGATTATAAGCATCCAAGCTATGGTTGTTGAGGTAATCTTTTTAATGAATCCTCTCTTCCCATGTGTCTCTGGGAAAGCAATATTATTGTGTGCTCAACATATACTTCATGTTTTTTTTCAACTTTCGAATCTGTAAACGCTTGACAATTTTATAAGATAAAAGCCAGCTTTAGATATATCTTTCAATTTCTATTCCTTGTAGCCCTTTTTCTATCACTTTTTCTACAGTGTAGAATTTCATATCCCTAAATTTGTCCTCCAAGATTTTTGATTTTTTTTCAATTTTGTTTTTCGGATTTTTTTTCAATTTCCTGTTTTTCCCTTCAATTTGTTTGTTTTTTTTTTTCAATTTTTTTTTCTTCAATTATCTTGATTTTTTTTTCCATATTAACTGTAATTACTATATCCCACTAAAATCCATGAACATGTATTTTTAAAACACCATTGTACCTTTAGGTTTATGCAGGTGCAATATCTTCCCATACTCTCTTTTACATGGTGTTCCCCGTTTTGAATCCTTTACAGATGAAATGCATTGTCATATAATTTTCATTTCTTTAAACCATTCTCGTATACACGCACAATTCATGTTCGGGGGGGGGGGAGGGGGGGGCGGTATTCCTGTACTGTTGGGTATGATCTGTATAATCTATAATGTGCTAATAATACACGGTGGGCTGTCATTTGGTGAGAGCATAGTGTCGATTCCATATGTTTTTTAATCGACCAGATGGGGTCGTTGCTCTCTTTCTGGAATCCTGTTTCAACTTCACCGGGCATACAAGTACCATAACTTTCCGCACCATCAGGTATTTTTCTCTCTTTTGCTGAATGGTTGTATCTGAATTTTGTTCGACAGATTTTCTCTTTATTGCATCAATAGGTTGCAGCGCTATTAATCTAGTTTTTTTCATGTTTAATGCTGAGACCACTTTCTGGTAATTTTTTTACACCAGCTCTGTATCTTTTTCCTTCTAGATCATTTCTTCTCGAGCATATTGTTTGTGAAAATACGCTCTCTGCTAACGTTTCTGTTTACAATCGTTCTACATACCTTGTCGCTCTGTGATTTCCGACTTCACCTTTTTGTAGTGTACACCATTCTCACGCTGAGTGTACTGACCCCTCCCATGAAATTCTTTTCCAGGATCTACTTTGTTGTTTAAAGGATAAGGCAATGGGCGTTCTTCATAGATTCTCGAGTGCACCGCTACTTGGGTTGCATTTTTGTCCGTTAGTGCTTCTCTGTCTTTGTACTATGCTACGTTCGACTATACGGTTAAAGCATCTATACGTTTTCTTACCAATTCCTATCATGTGTTACAAATAAAAGATCTCTTGGTGCATTTCATTTGGAATTGCATTGAACTGTTTTACACTTTTAGGTCTGGGAATTAATTTTTGGCGGTGCTTCGTAAATTTGCCACATTGCCTGCTTTGATAGCCATGCTCGGGCTGTTTTCTTTGGTACTTTTGGGCTTCTCTAATTTGTTACTCACCTTCACCTGCCCATAACTCTAGAAGATTATATAAGTTTCTAATTTATTTTCAGTTATCCATATTGATAATCAAGTTGTTACTTTTTAAGTCTTCATACTTGCAATTCCACAACGCCCATGGCCAATGTATAACGAACCATCCTTTACCTGTTTTTTGTCTTTCACTGGGTGTATAACAATCACTTAGCATCGGTTCAACGCTTCAAATTTCAGATAATCTGATGTAGTATTCTGCATATCTTCGATCGATTTCGAAAAAGTTTTCTTTGAGTGACCTTCTCTTTGCATAGTTTTCCATAATTAAATCCGATGTTAGCTTCTTCGTCCATTTTGTTTCTCTCCTGCTGAGTTTTTCTAAAGCTAAATCATGCCTTTTCTTCTTCTTGAGCCTCTGCACTATCTTTTAGATTAGAAAATCAGAAATTGGACTAACCACTAAAAGCTACGGCAATTATAATCGCACGCATCGCCCACCTACCACCTGCTATTTTTGCCATTTTTATATCCTCTTTATATTTAAGTGGTTGGCTTTAAAATTTTATTTTTTAGTATTACCTGATTCACCCACCATCCTTGTGTTGCTAGTGCACTGCTACAGTAGCAGTCAATGAAACCGTCCGTTTACGTCCGTTTACCAAGATCGTTCGGTTAATTGTTAGCACTTACCTCGCAGAGCATCTATAATGCATATTTTAACCCCACCATTGCTCCGTAGATACAGCGTTTCACCATATTATCAGTACTGATGACATTTTGTTATTATTCTTTTTTTAAATTGATTATTCAAATGAAAAGGGTCGTGCTTCAGACCCCACATGACCTTAGGTTTCACTTCAGGAGTTTTATAACTTGATAAATAATTAACCACCCACTACACTGCCAAAATGCAGTTACCCTATGTAAGGCAAGTATTAACTTTCAACGACCATCATCTTATGAATGTTGTAGGTTCGTTCAGTATTTTTTTTTTTTCCTTTTGTTGCTATGTCCCTGCACTCTTTTTCTCTGCACACGCTACTGGATTTTTCTTTTTTTGTAACCTTAATACTTGTTGTTTCACTTGTTTTAGTTCGTCGCATGTCGTGTGTGGTGCTTCACTTGTGTGTGGTTCCACATTATGGGTCGTGTGCATGTTAGGTACTTGATTCAGACAGCAGTGGTTGAGCGCTAAGATTAAGCTATGATAGTAGCAGAAGCTTAAATATTAATAGTCCTCACACCAAACGAATGCGTGAGAACGCTTATTGATCCACCCGAGGGGAACTTGCCTAATTCATCTTAGATAGAGAGCCTATTCCCTATTCCATCATTTTCTGCAGTCAATTCCTGTATCCGACCAATGAGCATAAACAAAAATTGTTTACATATGTAGTCGAACCTAATATACTTGAATCACTCTCCCATGGCCAATTTTGCTCTCTTCTAATTCTCCAACTGTCGAGACCGTTCCAGGGCTCAAAGGTTTTTTCCCAAAATCTTCAACGGACATCCCTCCACTATGACAGGTGCTAATCTTCTCATCAACCCGGTTTTGGTCCGGCCATAATTCTACTCTCTGTATAATTTGGGCTAAGTCATCCTGGTTTTACTTAATAACGGGAATATTTGAATAAAATAAGATTGATAATGTTTCTGTAGTTAATATAATATACTCCTGAAATTGTATGCTCAAGCTGATAATTGTGGTAAACATAGATACTTATTACATAACTTGTTAAGGGGTCTTAGTACAATAACGTTGTAACTTCTTATCACAATACTTACTCTTATTACAATAAACTTGTAAGTTCTTAATTACACTAACTTTGATACGTTCTTAACAACTACAACACCTTGTAACTTGTATGTTGATCTGTTTTCAGTATAAGTTTTGAATGTTGTGTTGTCTTCAAAATTCCATTTATTTTGCGCCTATTGTTTTATCCGTAATGACATCATGTTCTTTCAGCATTTTCGTAAAGAATCACGATCTTGCAATTGAATAAACACAACCATGCTTGTCGTTCTCTAAAATCGTTCATAACACCTTATATTTTGTGAAAAAAAATCCCACAACTTTGATTGGCATGTCCACCACTAAACGCTAATTCACTGATAATGCATTTGAATCTTTTGTTTTTCTATATGCAATCCTTATTTTTCAGGCACCTCATCTATTTATATAACGTTTCATTACCTTTGAAACGTTCGTATATCTCTTGATAGAGTCCATGTAATTTGGTAGAATCCCAGCATAAACTTCAGAAACTTGCCAGAGAACCCATTCTCTGTGTTTATAGGCTTTAGTCATGCTAGCGTGGGACAATGATACGTGTGTTCAAAAAAAAATTTGTAATCAATTTCAAGATAGTTTACACAACGCTTTTTTTCCACACCCTGTTTTACCGCATACGAGTGCCGAATGAAACTTTGGGAACAACATTTTTTTATACATATTTTTTTGATTTAAAATGCGCTTCAGCTAAATCTAGCCATTCTTATTATTAATAATAAATGGTCTCGAAGCCAGTCCATACTTGGTGGGTAACATGAAAGGTAGAACAGAAAATGGATTGGACGTGACTCGTCGGGGCACCGGTAAATCGAAAGCAAGTCACTCAGATCAAATACCGGATTGCCTGCGTATTAGGCACTTGATGCAATCATGACTCGGAGAAAAGATTTCATAAGCAAGTCTTAGACGGGGTTCCCGCTATCTACATCTTTTTCCAGTTGAATTGTAATGCCTTCAGAACCATTTTCCATTCTCCTACCACTACCGTGATTTTTATTATCATCCTAATTCTCATGTCTAACCAAAAGAGCGTATTTATGTTTCAAATAATCCGACAGAGATACATCACAGGTTCAGTGTCTTTAACAATGCCTATGCCTGCAAATGTTTTACAATTTCTCCAAATGTTGATATCTTTGCATGCCTTGCGCATCCAATGTATTCGGGATGCCTTCGATAGTATGGTTACTTATTAATTTTTGGATTGTAAATTTACTTGTTCTCTAACCATAATTAACGCCACTTTCATAGGGGTACTCAAATACCATGGTAACCTTCATGCTTTTTGCTGGTGTGTTCAGATTAATATTCCAAGTTGTCTCTCTTTTGTTTAATGCCATTGTTCTGTGTCTAATACTCTGTCCATAAGTACAGCCAGTTTGTTTTGGTACTGGTTTCTAATCATTCTAGCTAGCTTTGCATTAGTTAAGCACTTCGTATTCTAAACTGATTCCACTTATTTTATAACTACGGCCTGTTGTCTGGGCTTTTTAATCACACGACCATAACATTAATGTTAATTCATCACTCAGACGGTCATGGAGGCCAGCCTGATAATAGAGCATATGATCTGTCAGCAGCTCAAATTTTCATAGATGTAAAAATCGTCCTCCCATAGCCTGCGGCCAATGGCTTTAATCTTTACCACGTTTGCTGAGGTATCTTTATCTGCAGCTGCAACTCCAATTTCATGTATTTTCATACAATGCCTCGATACGCCTATTTGGAGTGTCCTTCCGGGTACCAAAATCGCAATAGCAGTAATACACATCTGCATCTCTATGGAATAAATTTCATTGCCTTCTAGTTTAACACTATTCTTTTTTTTACAAGTGGCTACCAAGATTGTTGGAAATCGTTCTGCTTTCCATCGTAATACTAATTCAATGTTAACAGCTATTCTGGTTGTCCCGTTACTATGACCTCATCTACACCTAAATTTGGAATTCTAACCGTTAACATTTGTTTTTGATCTATTGTGCTGGGTTTGTTCGTGATCACAACATATTTGTCTAATAACTTTCACCCCCAATGCATTACGTAATGTTCTGTAAGGATCCAATTTGTAGCCGTATTGCTGTTTGCCATTTTATTTAAATCATATTATTTTAAATAAAAATGGATTATGTGCATTGGATGATTATGGGTGAGAAATCCTGCTCTGGAAGATGATGCTGATGAACACATTATCAATGATGATTCATTTGAGGATCCACTAATAATAAAGAAGGGGACTAACGAATTGAATGAGCAGACAAAAAGAACCAATAGATTAGTTTCTATCATATGCTAGAAGAATCTGTATCCAAATGTTAAACATTATGATAATTTCAACTTGAGGGTGGTGTCTTTTAAGTAAAACAGATAAAGAATATAAACAGTAACTCAGGTATAGCTCGACAGCAAGTTCGATGATATTAACAAAAATAATGTAAAGACTATACGAATAAAATGTGGTTTGTTGACTAATCAACATCCACCAAAAGTTACACCAATCAAGAAAAGTTATTGAAAATAATAATAAACCACCTCTGAATACTGAGTATATTGACATGGAAGAACGGCAAATTTGCTAATGAATATTGATCATCATACAAGGTGAATTCAAGCAGTAATTCGTATATGTGTTAGCTAGCACAGTAGATGTGCACAGCTATACCCCAACAGAACTTAGTATGAGATAACTACTAGCTCTCGATGAGCTTCTACAAAAAATCTCGTGGTGAGCTTGTCATTAACTTGGCAAAACGTAAGAATTAGACGATGTTATGTTATTAGAACAAAATAATCTAGCGCAGCACAGTAGGAGATGAAATGAAGAAGCTGGAAAAGATTCAAAGGCAGAATAAAGACTTGGAATAGAAACGAAGTGGTAGATTGGAAGCTGTAAGTAGACATTATAAGCATTGCGTGTCAGATTAACAAATAAAAAGAACTTCAACAAATCAGTGAAGATACGACACTATCGACAAAGTAAGAAAAAAATTTTTTTTTATTTAGAGACAGTGTAACGTGTTCGTTATTAACTGCTATATCATTAGCTATGAGCACTAAAAACAAATTGTTACAAGCTCCTTGCAGGTGTTAAAAGTGTTGTGCCCCCAACCACGTCCAACCCCGATGGGTGGTAATTAACAAACAGATAAAGATATTCTAAGAAGGAAGGCATTGCAAATGAATTGGGAAAGTTAGGTTCTAAACTACTGATGTACTGCCAGGGCATCATCGGAGGTTTTTATCTGGCTATTAAATTCATGAGTGGTGCTGTTGGTTGGCTGGCAGAAAATGTGTCGGCATTTGTCCTGGTGTTGTAGCTGTGGTAGTTATTTACTTAAATAAACATCTGAAGTATATTTATTTAAGTATTTCATGAAGCATATATGAAATACTGCATCCCAGTCCCCAACGATGATGGCAGTTTGTCATTTTCCTCTCAGTTGCAGATTTGGATATTTGTGGATCTGGTGTGGCTAATGTTTGTTGATTCAGCTGGCTTAGTTGTATCATCAAATATAGTTGAGTTGCAATGGGTTCATCGATAGTCAGACATCAACTCACTTACAGGTTCACTAACAGGTGTTGCTTCGCATCTTCATCATCACTAACACCGCGCAGTATTAAAATAATCATTCGTACCGAGTGCGGTTGTTGTTTCTGGGGCTATTTGACTTTTCATTATTATAACCGATATGGGTAACCATCCTCAAGTTTAACTGTAGGCATCAAGTGCACATTTTGCCAACTACAAGTCTACTTTGCTACGAGCATTTTGCAGTGAGCTTTGGTAGCGATTTAAACTACTTTGTAAATTTACTGGAGAATTACTCCCATCCTCTAATATAGACAACAACTGTCTTTTAGCCTCTAGAGATGTGCCAGGTGTGGGAAAAACTTTTTTTTGTTTTTAGTTGTTTCCCATACACTACAATAAACCAAAGTTCTCATGCTATCATTGAGTTTCTCTGTGTCCATATCTTGTTAGACCTTCTGAGTGTGGTATGCCCACCCTCTCCAAGCGCCTTCCCTTGGTTTACCTTGACGGAAAGTTGATAACCTGTTGTAAATCTGATGTACGAGTTTGATTTTACCAAAAGCCATTTACAGTTGCATCTGTTACCCTCATTGTGTATTGTGTAAACTACTAGTGTCCAGAATTACGCGTCTAAACAATTGGAATTCCCAGCCGTAGGCAGGCCTAACAATTACTATGGGTATGGACGTGTTGCTTCCAATTGATTTCTTGAAACATGAAACCGATGACATAGTCCCATATGCTGACAGTCTATATTATGATTCTCAATGGAGTTATAATGACTTTGAATGGTGTGGGACACTCATTCCTTTAGCAGCCTTCGACAAAGTTAATAGACATGAACCTATAAAGCTTCTAATTCTACTGCGGTATGTTGGAGGTGGTCAAGCTGACAACAAATCCTCGGTGATACACCAAATTACAAAGTGGCGTTTGATTTTGCCAAAATTCCATCGGGTTTGAGTTCCATCGTGATGACCTCATCATATTGAACTGTGTGGTAATACATAATATTCAAATATCGTGTAGATCATGCCACAATGTTCCGTTATTTGATAAATGTATAGTTTCACTTGTAAATCTGTTTTGCCTCAATGCTCCTTTATGTCTGGTGTGAATAATACTACGACTTGTATCTTTTTGAATAATTGCTTTGAATTGCTGGTGTTAACTGTTTTTTTTTATTTGAAACATCAATATTTACATAAATGAAGTCATACTTATGAATTTAAACCTTTGAACAGTCGTTGACTTGGGAACAATACTATAGACTATTGGGGCAGGACTTTAAAATGACTTTGAAATGCGCTATATTTTGGATAGGTTATTAACATATTTCTAAAGGTGAACAATTATGTATTTGGGTTGGTATTCTGTAAGTGAAATTTCCATTGCCGCCTGCCTTTACACTGTGGAATCTACTGGGGCATCTTTGATCACCCATGAATTATCCTTGGTTGCGATTATGGTCAATAAATATAATGGGAATTTGAACTTCCGTTCCGCAATAATGCTAGTACCTTTTTTGAAGATATTGCAAGACTTTTTTCCCTTAATCCAGTTGGTTGCTTGATGGTGAACACATAGGAAAAGTGTACATGAAACCATTCAAGGGTATTAATGTTACACTTGTGATCAGATTTCTTCCACCAATAATATAATTAACGAGAAACCATCTAAAATGTTGGGTGCCATTCCATTGGTACTGACCCATACTACGGACGTAGCATACATACAGAAAGAGCCTAAAAATTGAAAAACCGCTGGAAAATGGTATAATTAATGAAATGAAATTCATCAATCGAGATGCAGATGTAATGAAATATTAATAAAGGTTGCCACGATATTACTTTAGAAACAAACTAATGTTAAATAAATGAGTATCTTTGGAGTTCCAATACCATTAGGCAACCTGCAATATGATATTCAAAATATCGAGGGTGTAGGAATAGTATGATAGTGCAATTGGAAAAATCTACCTTGGGAAAATTGGACCAAATGATGTAACACCAATTCTTGTTAATGACTATCATGGGATACCTATCATGTGATGTTTTTCATCAACAGCCTATGTTACGTTGAATATTGATCATGGGTTGCGGTGTGGTATATGGAGACAAACCACAATAGGACCAATGGATTACATACGAATGATTTACAAATATTACACATTGCTATTTCTCTGAAAATGGTAGAGAGCAGAATGAATGGTTCGAGTGATACCGTTTATGTTCATAGTGTGTGGGCTGTGTTTTGGTAGCACCAATATGGTTTAATGTTTATGCGCACCTTTTAGTGTACTTCTGTATGTTATTACAAATCTACCATACGACTATTAAAAAATAAACGATACTTTTTAAATACGGAATGTCCGAATTTACCGCAGAATGAGGGTACTTCCCGACTACAAAAAATTGTAGGATATTAAAAATAAATAGAACTGAAAGAGATAAAAGAGTTTCCCTGTATAAAAAGTATAACAAAATTATTAATACTATACTACCCTAGAACCATTCAGAGGTTGGTTGGAGTTGTTAATTGCGCTTCAGGTATTGCGGCTATTGGTGGAGTTATTACTTCCCCCATTTTATTTGCTCTGTAAGGTGTTGCTATTGCTGGGGTGTTATTGTGTTGGCACAATGTTTTCATAAAAAACTTACACTAAAACTACAAAACATAATGAAATTAGAAGTTTGGCAAAAATAAATCCAAACTAAATACTCTTTGGTGAATATATTTCACAAGCTCTGGTGATGTGCTCTCTCCAGAAGATTTCTACTTATTACCAAGAACTGGCCAAGTTCCATCAACTGAAAGAAAGTCATTAGAAAATAATGATTAACTCGTACAAGCAGCTCTAGAGAAACAAAAAGGAGCTTATTCCAAAATTTAACGAATTTCGCGTCAGTTAAATGGATTATAGATGTCAGACTAAAGCCCGCTCCTTATAATCCCAGAATTCCTATAATCTTTATCCTGCATGTGAACACCAGAGGTACATACAGGGATGGTGTCACACGAGTTCTTATGGATTTTAGACCTTAGGCCCCCAATTCCCATATAAGTCATTTTCAGAGATACCTTGGGTGAAACTAAGTAATATTTAGAGAGACCTTGGGCGAGTGTGGGTGAATGGACAGAACCCCCAGCTAGGCCCCAAGTCCCATGTAAGTATTTCATAGAGACCTTGGGTGAAACCCAGTCTTTTCAGAGAGACCTTGGGTGACTTTGGGTGAATGAGCCAGATCCCCAGTTTACATATACTCATGTAATGGTACTATCGATCTGCATGGCTTTCCGGCGATCTGAGGGTATGAAAGCTAAAATTTTTCTTTGTATTCTTCCGCACCGGTGGTGGGACCTCCGCTTAATGGTCAATTACAGTCGATTTTGTACCCCCCCCCCACTTTTTAAAACAGATCGACGCCCAAGGGTACAATCCTATTGATTACTCAACATAAGCGGAAAAATTGGGGGGGGGGGGATGGTCCCACTCCCCAGAAGCCATCTGGATCCCACATTAATTGGTAGAATGCATTAGTGTTTCGGAAAGATCTGCCACAAACGAGGGTCCGGACCCCCGGGACCCCCCCCATAGAGTACAGGCTTTTCAAACCTTCGTCAAACCCTTCCCTAGTAATTAGTAGTTTATAATTCGTCCACTAACGTTTTACAGTCCAAATGTGTACCCAATGTAAATGAAACTGAAAAATTATAAGCACCCCTGTATAGGTTGGTTTATGATACACAGGTGGGTCTATTCTTAGAGAGAACCCGTTTCCGTCCCCTGTCATTGACAGAACGGTACATTGTATTTGGAACAAAAGGTTACATCTGGCAACTCTACCCATGTCATTACTCCAGATTCGAGATTTTACAAACTTCCTGGCTTGGTACACTTTTCTCGTCACACCAGAGCAAAGTTAAAGATCTTTCAAATGTGTTATACTGATAGTGATGTCAATTTGGTTTTCACTTCAGTCAAGTCCCGTACATGTTTTCTGACAAAGACCAATTCCTCTGATCCTCAAATCCGTGTAGTCTATCATTTATTTGTTTTTAAATTGATTATTCGAAATGCAAAGGGTCGACTGCTTCAGACACCACATTTACTTAAGGTTTTTCACCTCAGGGTTATATACTTGATAAATAAATCAACCACCCACTACAACTGCAATTGCAGTTAACCCATGTAAGGCAAGTATTAACTTTCATCACACAAAACTTTCACACCCACATCTGTAGGATTTTGTGGTTCGTTTCAGTATTTTTCCTTTCGTTTTCTTTGTACTCCTGCAAACTCTTTTTCCTGGCAGCCACCTCTACCCTGGATTTTTTTTTTTAACCTTAAGTACTTGTTGTTTTCACTTGTTGTAGTTCCACTTGGTTCACTTCTGGTTCCACTTGGTTCACATGTGATTCCACTTGGATCATTTATATCGTATCACTATTATTTGAACATTATGAAACTGTCTTGCAGTTATAAGTCCATCAGCAAGTGGAGCTAAGATTACTAGAATTACAAGAATTTTTATAATTAATCTCACCCAAAAAATGTGATAAGCATTTGAGACATGGAACTTCTCTAATTTCTTTTAGATCAAGCTTCAACATCATCAATTTTCTGCATTATCTGCTAATACCATAACCAAGAGCCGTAACCAAATTGTTATTGTAGTCAACCGAATGCTTGATCTTCTCATGGCCAAATTTTGCTTCTTCTAATTCTAATGTTTTCGAGCCTTTCAGGGAATACTGTTTTTTGTTCCCAAACTATTCAAACGGCATCACCTCCCTACTGACAGTGCTAATCTCTCATCAACACAGCTTTTGGTCTTCTACAAACATCTTCGTGTTAATTTTGCTAACTCATCCATGTTTTATTACTTTAATAGAGGGATATATTTGAATAGAATACGAGTGAATAATGTTTCTGTGTTTAATATAATATACTCCTGAAATTAAAAGTATGCTCAAGCTTATAATTGTGTTAACATCGGTACTTTATTACATAACTGTAAGGTCTTATTACCATAACTTTGTAACGTTCTTATCACATAATCTTGTAACTTTATTCTACAAAATCACTTGTAAGTTCTTATTACAATATACTGATAAGTTTTTCTTAACCAACTACAACAACCTTGTAACTTGTAGGTTGAATAAACTGTTCAAGTATTAATAGTTTTTGAATGTTTTTTTGTCTTCCAAATTCCATTTAATGTTTTTTTTGCGCCTAGTTGTTTTATATCCGTAAATGACTCATTTTCTTTCAAAGCAATTTTCGTATTAGCACGATCTTCTTTGCAATAATAAACACAACCATCTTGTCTTTCTCTGAAAATCGTTCATAACTATATATTTTTGTGAAAAACCGAACAACACTTTGAATTGGCATGGCCACGCACTAAACTCTAACCGCTAATGCACTGATTATGCAATTAGAATCTTTATGTTTTCCTATATGACAAATCCTTATTTTTCATCACATCATCTATGATTAAACTTTCATCACCTTGAAACATTCTTATATACCTTGATAGAGTCATGTAACTTGTAGAATCCCAACATCAATAAACTTCAGAAACTTTGCCAGACCACATTCTCTGTTTTAATAGGCTTTATATTTCCTGCTAGCTTGGGACAATGATAACGAGTGTTCAAAAAAAAATTTGGTCATTCATTTTCTAATAGATTTAACACAAACTCTTTTTTCCACACTCCTTTTGGAACCGCATACGAGTGCCGAATAGGATACTTTGGGAACAACATTTATATACAGATTTTTTTTTTTAAAATGGCGGCGTGAACAAATCTACCATTCTTATTATTATAGTATGCTCAAGCTGATACTTGTGGTAAACATCGGTACTTATTACTAAATCTAACTACTCGAACATGAAATTACCATTCTTAATATTAAGCTGTGCTGCCATGCACACATAAATATAAGCAGTTTAGAATTCCCGCTAGTTCTACATCTTTTCCAGTTGAATTGTAATGCCTTCAGAACCATTTTCGATTATCCTACCACTACCGTGATTTTTATTATCATAACTAAGTCGCCTGTCTAACCAAAGAGCGTATTTATCTTTCAAATAATCCGACAAGTTAAAATATCACCAAGGTTCATGTCTTAAAACAATGCCTATGCCTGCAAATGTTTACATTTTCCTCCAAATGTTTATAATCTTTGCATGCCTTGCGCATACAATTGATTCGGAATGCCTTCGATAGTTTTAATGGTTACGACTTTATTAAATTTTTTGGATTTTCAAATTTACTTGTGTCTCTACATAATTAACGCCAACCTTTCAAGGGGTACTTCAAATACCATGCGTATACCCTTCAATGCTTTTTGCTGGTGTGTTCATATTAATCTTCCCAAGTTTTTGAATCTCTTTGTTAATTCAATTGTTCTGTTTCTCAATACTCTGTCATAACGTACAGCCCGTTTTGTTTTATCACTGGTTTCATCATCTAGCTAGCTCTGTGGCATTTAAACATTTTCTTATCTAAACTGATTCCACTTATTTTATAACTAACGCCTGTGTCTGTCTTATTAATCCACACCATAATCATTAAATGTTAATTCATAACCCAGACGTCATTGAGCCAGCCTTATAATAGGGCAGCTAATTTGTCACAGCAGCTCAATTCCAGAGCATTAAAATTCCCCGGTCTCCCATATAGGCATCGGCAATGCTTTATCTTTTACCATCGTTTGCTGAGGTATCTTTATCCTGCGCGCAACTCTCAATTTCAATGTATTTTCATTACAATGCCCTCGATACGTACGCCATATTTTCTTGAGTGTCTTCTCGGGTAACCATAAATCGCAATAGCAGTGATACCCATCTGCATCGTCTAGGGAAATAAATTTCAATTGCCTCTATTTTAACACTTTCTTTTTTTACAATTGCTCTAGCCTACCAAGATTGTGGCAATCGTTCTGTTTCATTCCGTTAGATACTATTCAATGTTACAAGCTAGTCTGGTTGTACCGGGTTACTATTACACATCTACACCTAAATTTGGAAATCTAACCGGTAACATTTGGTTTTGATCAATTGTGCTGGGGTTGTTCGTGTCACAGGACAGATTGTCTATCTTTCACCCCCAATGCATTACGTAATGTTCTGTAAGGATTCATTTTGTGGCCGTTTGCGTTGCCATTTTATTTAATACAATTTATAATTAATAATAAAATGGATAACTTTGCATTGGATGATTATGGGAGGGAATAAAATCCTGCTCTGGAGATATGCTGATGAGACACATTTATCAAGATGATATATTTGATGATCAACTAATAACATACAGAGGTGATCTAGACAAATTGAATGAGCAGACAAAAAGAACCAAAATCGATTATTTCTTGCTAGATCCCGCTAGAAACTATGGATTTATCCCAAATGTTAAACATTATGATAATTTTAAAAAACTTGAGGTGGTGAATCTGTAGTAAAAACAGATAAAGGATAAAACCAGTAACTCAGGTAAGATCTAGAAGCAAGTTCCTATGATTACATAAAAAAATAATGATGAATTACACCAAAAACAAGAGAAAATTTTTTTACAAAACTTAATTTTATTTTAAAAAATACCAAAACCAAAAAATTTATTGAAAATATTAAATAAATCCAATCCACTCTGAATACTGGAGTAATCTTGAAATGGAAGAACTGCCAGAATTTTTGCTCATGATATTGATCAATCAACAGGTGAGATGCAAGCAGTATTCGATAATTTGTTAGCTAGCACCGAGATTGTGACAGCTTAATACCCAACAGAACTTGGTAATGATGAGCTACTAGCTCTCGATGAAGCTCCACAAAAATCTCGGGTGGGCTTGTCAATAACTTGGCAATAACGAAAGAATTAACATGTATGTTATTTTAGCACAAAGTACTCTAGCGCCAGCACCGAGGAGAGGATGAAGAGCTGGAAAAGAATCAAAGCAAGAATAAAAGACTTGGAACTAGACAGAATGGTAGATTGGAAGCTGCAAGTATAATTGATAGAGCATTGCGTGGGCAGATTAACAGAATAAAGAAACTATCAATCAAATCAAGTGAAGATACGACACTACGGAAACGTAAGAATTTATTAGAGGAACAAGGTGTACCGTGGTTTAGTATCTAACTGCCGATATCATTAGCTATTAGCACTATGTTACAAGCATCCTTCAGGTGTTAAAAGTGTTGTCCACCCAAACCAGTCCACCCGAGTGGTGGTATAAACAGATTAAAGATATTCTAAAAAGCGTGCAATGAATTGGGAAGTTGGTTCCAAACTACTGATGTACATGCCAGGCACATCGGAGGTGTTTTATCCTGGCTATTAAATGCTCGAGTGGTGCTGTTGTAGGCTGTGGCAGAAAATGTTGGGCTTTGTTCTGGTGTTGTAGCTGTGGTAGTTATTTACTTAAATAAACAAATCTGAAGTAGATTATTTAAGTCTTTCATGAAGCATATCTAAATACTTGCAATCCGTCACCCCAACGATGATTGGCAGTTTGTCATTTCATGCTCACTTGCAGATTGGATATTTGTTGGGATCTGGTGTGGCTAATGTTAGTTGTTGATTCAGCGGTTAGTTGTATCATCAATGTATTGGAGTTGCAATGGGTTCAACGATAGTCATATCATCAAACTCACTTACAGTCCTAACAGGTGGTTGCTTCGCAGCTTCATCAACAATAACACCCGCAGTATAAAATAATCATTCGTCCGAGTGCTGTTGTTGTTTCTGGGGGCTATTTGAATTTTCATTAACCTATATGGGTACCATTCCTAGTTTAGATCTGTAGGCATCATGTGAACATGTTGCCCACCACAAGTCTCTTTGTTTGCTACGAGCATTTTGCAGTGAGCTTTGGTAGCGATTTAAACTACTTTGTAATTTACTGAGAATTAATACACTCCTCTAATATAGACAACACTGTCGTTTAGCATCTAGAGATGTGCCTTGTGGAAAACTTGTTTTTTGTTTTGAGTTTTTTGTCCCATAAAAACAATAACAAAAGTTCTCATGCTATCTTGAGTTTTCTTGTGCCAATATCTTTGACTTCTGATTGGGTATGACAAACCCTCTCCAAGCGTCTTCTACTGGGCCTTGAGATAGGTGAGAAACTGTGTATTTAGCTGTACGAGGTTGATTTTTAACAAAAGCCATTAACCGTTGCATCTGTGTACCCTTCATGTGTATTGTGTAAACTACTAGTGTCATAATTACCTTCTAATACAATTGAATTCCTAGCATAAGCAGTGCCTAAACATTTACTATGGGTATTGACGTGTTGCTTTCAATTTGATTTCTTTGAAACATGAACCCGATGACATATGTCTCCCTATGCTGACATGTCTATATTATTATTCTCATGGATTAAAATGATTTTTTGAAATGGTGGGGGAAACTCATTTCCTTTTATCAGCCTTCCGACAAAGATAATAGCCATGAAACCTATAAAAGCCTTCTAATTCTATCTACTGTCTGTATGATTTGGAGGTGGTCATAGCTGACAACACATCCTCAGGTGATACACCAAATTACAAAGTTGAGATGATTTTGCCAAATTCCATCGGTTTGAGTTCCAATCGTTATAGACCCCATCAGATTGAACGTGATGTATACATAATATTCAAATAAATCGGGTAGATCGATGTCCAATGTGTCAGTATTTGATAATGTTATAGTTTTGACTTGTAAAGTTGTTTGCTCAAAGGATCTTTATTGCCTGGTGGTTAATATTTACTACTAACTTTGTATCTCTTTGAATATTGCTTTTGAATGCTGGTGGTACATGTTTTTTTTATTTTTAAAACATCATATCTTAAATAAATTAATCATACTTATGAAATTAAACATTTGAAAAGTCGTTTGCCTTTGGCAACAATGACATAGACCATGGGGCAGGAAATTTAAAATGACTTTGAAATCAGCTCTATTTGGATGTAGGTTATTACAATATTTCTAAAGGAGAAAAAATTAAGTATGGGGGTTGGTAGTGATGTAAGTGAAATTTCCATTGCCGCTGGCCTTTACAATGTGGATCGCCTGGTGCATTTGATCACCCATGAATTATCTTGGTGGCGATATGGTCAATAAATACAGTGGGAATTTGAAACTTAAAGTTCCAGAAAATAATGCTATTTAAATTTTTTGAAGATATTGCAAGATTTTTTCACATTAATACAGATTGGTTGCTTGATGGTGAACACATAGGAAAAGTGGACATGAAACCATTCAAGGGTGTGTAATTAATTTACAAAAACTGTGATCAGATTTCGGTGCCACCAATAATATATTTACGGAACACCACTACAATGTTTGGGGTGTTCATTCATTGGGTAAGGAACCCATCCTACGGAGTAGCTATATACATAAAGAGCACTAAAATTGAAAAACCGCTGGAAAATGGTATAATAATGAAATGAAATTCAGGATCAAAGATGCAATGGTAATGATATTATTAATACATGATGGCACTGATAATTAACTTTAGAAATAAACTAATTAATGTAAATACATGATTATATTTGGAATTCCAATACAATTAGCAACCTGCCCAATATGAATATTCAAAATATCGATGGGTTATGATAGTATGATTATGAATATGGAAAATCTACATTGGGAAATTGTACCAATATGTAACAACAATTCTTTTAATGACTATCAGGGATAACTATCATGTGGGATGTTTTTCATCAACGCCTATGGTTACGTTGAAGGTTGAATCATAATGGTATAGATGTTTGGTATAAAAGGAGAAACAAACACAATAGGCACCAATGGAATTACTACACGAATTGATTATACAAATAATCCACCTTGCTATTTCTCTGAAAAAGGTAGAGAGCAAATAATTGTTCATAGAGGATAGCAGTTATGTTCATATGTTGTCTGTGTTTTTGGTAGGCCCATGCGGGTTGAATGTTTTATTGCAATCTTTTAGTTGATAATTCTGGTATGTATTACAATTCCTACCATAACGACTATTTTAAAAAATAAAACGACTACTTTTTAAGGACGTACATGTATCCGAATTTACCGCATAATGAGGGACTTGGTCGGCGACTACCAAAAATGTTGGTCTATGTTGTGAATTAAAAGAAATAGAAGCTGAAAGAGATAAAGGTTTCCCTGTAGAAAAATATAACAAAATTATTAATACATAACCTACACTAGAAAACCATTTCAGAGGTTTTTGGAGTTGTTACTTGCGCTTCAGGAATTGCAGCTATGGTGGCTTATTACTTCACCCATTTATTTGCTTCTGGAGTTGTTGCTATTGCTTGTGGTGTTAATGTGTTGGCAACAAATGTTTTCAAATAATATCCAAATAAAAATATAAAATTAAAAAAACCTTAAAAAAAAAAACAATAATGAAATTAGAATTGTTTTGGCAAAACTAAATCAAAACCTTAAATACTATATTGTGAATAATTTTTCACACGCTCTGGATGATGTGCTATCAGTCAAGAAGAATTTCTCCTTATTACCAAGACCTGGCCAAGTTCCATGAATATAGAAAGATGAGCATAATAATGATAAACTCGTACAAGCACCTCTAGATAAACAACAAAACAGGAGCTTATTCAAAAATTTACGAATTCGCTCAGGTTTAATGGATTATAGATGGTCAGAATGAAGACCCGCTTCCTTATAATCCCGATTTCATAAATCTTTAGTCCTGCATGTGAAACCCAAGAGGTACATACCCGAGGATGTGTTTCACAGAGTGCTTATGGGATTTAGACCTGAGCCCCATTCCCATAGAATTATTTCCAAGAGCCTGTGGTGATCATAGTTATATTTAGATAGCCCTTGGGCGTTTTGGTTGGAATGGGGCATACCCCCATCTGAGGCCCCAATTCCCATGTAGTATTTTCAGAGAGACCTTGGGTGAAAAACCAAGTCCTTTTCAGAGAGACCTTGGTGATTTGGGGTGAATGAGCCAGGATCCCCATTTTACTCTACTCATGTCAGATGGTACTAATCGAGCCTGGCAAGTGGCTTTTTTCCGGCGATCTGGGGGTATGAAAGCTAAAATTTTCTTTTTATGCTTCGCGCCATCCGGTGTGGCGCTCCGCTTAGATGGTCAATTACATTCGATGTGTAACCCCCCCCCCACTTTTAAACATCGACGCCCCGGGTTATAACAATCAGTATTGATTACTCACATAGCGGAAACGTTGGTGGGGGGTGGAGGGTCCCACTCCCCAGAGCCATCTGGAGAATCCACATTATTTTTAGAATGCATTATGTTTTCGAACTCGACCAAAACGAGGGTCCGGACCCCCTGGACACCCCTAGAGTAAAGGGCTTTTCAAACTTCGTCAAAACCCTTCCAAGTAATTAGTAAATTTGTATAAATTCGTCCACTACCGTTTTTACAAGTCAAATTTGTACCCAATGGAATGAAACTGGAAAAATTAGTAAGCAAAAAACCCCTGTATAGGGGGTTTATGATACACAGGTGTGTCGATTCTTAGAGAAACCCGTTCCTCCGTCACACAATGTCCATTGAACAGAACGTAAATTCGTATTTGGAACACAAGGTTACATCTGGCAACGTCTACCAATGTCATTACTAACTCCATAGTCGATATTTTCCCAAACTACACACCTTTCATTGGTAACTTTCTCGTCACACGCCGAGCAAAGTTAAAGAGCTTATTCAAATGTGTTATACTGATATTTATGTCAAGTTGGTTTTCACTTCATTCAAAGTCCGTAACACATGTTTTTTCTGTTCTGACAAAGACAAGGTTCCTCTGATCCTCAAATACCGTGTAGTCTATAAATTTATTTGCTCAAGCTGTAATGCTTGTAACATCGGGGAAACCCACACGCACCTAGCTACAGGATCAATGAGCCACCTTAACACGACAAAAACAACACGTCTATAGACATTAGACACACTCATAGGCAGAGGTCAGAATTATTGATCAGGCTCCACCAAAGCCCAGCTAGAACCACAGAAGTCTTAATATTAACTGTATACGTCCTGACTGAACAAACAGCTCGAAGGGGTATGCTCACATTATCAAATTAATCCCACATAAGTATTGTCGTTGTTGTGTCAGCAGTTAATTCGTTGTTATCATTCCACTTATTGTACTGAAGTCTTTCGAAACATGTGTATTTGTAATATTGTGTATATGCGTTTGACTGTGCGATATATGTTGACTTTGAAATCTGTGGTGCTTTTCTGTTCATTTTAATATATATATATATATATATATATATATATCTTTATATATATGATATTATCTCTATATATTATATATATATGATATAATATTATATAGATATATATATATATAATATATATCTATATACTGATATAATACATTCGGAACGACCACCATAAAAAAGAAATAAATGGTAACCACTCGGACCCCCCTCTTTTGCCTAACTTGGTTAACATGGTATGGTCTTCCTATTATATTCATCTTAGGGATATCTCCCGTCTATCACTAAGACGGCCAATGGTCGTCATTGTTTTAATCCTCTTGGGTTATATCTGTCAATCACAAAAAGCGTAGAAAGACCATATCGTCTCAGTAGTGAGTAAGTAGTCTAGGGTGCTGCGATATCTTTTAGATGATTATTATTCTATACAACGAATGCTGCGTTCATGTGTAAAAATGACATAGCAGTCATGCGGTGGCTAGGAATAGGTAGGATCCAGATGGTCTGTACCGTCGTTCGAACCAAAATGATTTGAGAATACGTCATGAAAGTCGTAGTCAGCAATTTTACGTGGGATGGAAGTCATTTTCTTGTTTTTTCATGTTTACCATCCTTGTTACCTACGACACCAGGAAGACGGGAATAAGTTATTTTTCGATGATCATTCTGATCATGGTGATGTTAATTCTATTTCATGAATCACTGATGGCCAAGAGTGAATCGCCGAACCAGTATCGAGTCAAATCGAAGGTGGGGTGCTTGCTATTTGTGTCTGATGAGAATTTATCATTATATGGGAATTTGATTGCCTTAGCTGTGAGCAGGCCATAGGAACTTAAATATATGTATTAGCCAGCTCACAAAGTGCACGTATTAGCCTTGTTTTGGATAGTTGTATGGTGACACAGTGAGTGGTCACAGCAATATTCCAATGATACATTACAGTCTTCATAGCCAGCGCGCACACTAAAACTGTAACTGTAACCGAAAACAACTGCTACGTAGTACTTACAAACGTGTGTACGTGTTCGTAGAGTGTCCGAATATAAATCTGCTTGAATTGCAAGCACGCAACCCAGCTAGCCTTGCTCAATAAAATCAAGGCTAGGCGACGCTCATCTCTCAAATCCCGGTCTAAAACCCGAATAAATACTACACGGTTATCTGGGACTAATGGAACAATAGGTCGCGGAATGGCAATATCTCTCAAAAAGTATCAAGTAGGCATTCGAAATAAGACTAATTGTTTGCGGGTCCCGGACCTGCGTAGGTGATAAAGTACCGTACTTCACGTGCAAAAAGTTAGGCCTACACAACCCGTCGGTTTCGAGACGATTGAACGTTAGAAATCATGAACAATACAACCACCATCAGCCTGCAGGAGGTTCCCTGTTCTGTCTTGGATATCCGACTGGGAGATTGTCTAAAACTGCAAAATTGCATCTCTGTGGAACATTGACAGTGTCCCCTAATTCGATCAGCTGCCGGTCGTGTGTTCACTTTCTGCTAAAGTTGAGTACATAGTGCAGTTCTAAAGTTTAAAAGCGAAACATAACCAGTGTAGAACTGCATGCATGGATCACGCTGTATGTTGTGTAGATATGTCTAGCATCTAAGCCTCTGATTCGAGCTATATCGTTTTATGTTACCGCTGACAATGTAAAATTAGAGGAATCGCCATTTTGATACATTGTTCTACCCCGATTTTGAAGAATGTGTATTCAACAACAAAATCGACGTAACACTAATTTTTTCCGGAGTTCTTTTCTTTTGTATACTTTTTTCGAGTTGTTTTTTATCAGTCAGGGAGAATCCTGGAACTGACAATTCCGACTCGATTTGTATCTTCTGACAATTTGTGATATTGCAACGTACACAAGCCTAGCCTTGTGCCAGTCGTTTGTTTTATTGTAATCATTCTCGCGAACTCAATAATTCAGAAAGTTGGGTAGATACACGTAAACGCACTTAATGCTGGTGTTGGGACACAACGAATCTTCAAGTTCGAATAAATCCTTTTCAAGGAATGAGGAAGAAATCTTCATTGTTATTGAAGCATTAATTAGTTAAGCATTCGCTATGTAACAAATAGCGAAAGAACTGTGTAACTGTGTAACCTAACCTACGGTTTAGAGTGGAAATAATCTACACTTCAGGTATTAACTATTACACTGTGCTGTATGTTAGCACGACTCCATGATTACTGCGCTACGTACAATAACGTGATCCACCTGAATGAAACCACTGACGACAGTCCATTTTTCATCTTTCTCGTTTGCTCTAATGAATAAAAAACTGCTTGGTGCAACTGCCTCTGTGGACTAGAATATATAATTACCTTCATGAATATGCAGTTTTCTGAACGATTTCCAGGGTATTGTCCTTTTTCAGGAGGTTTGATTTCCCTCCCAGTGACCCGGTTACATAACGCGCTAAGCACTATGGGTAATATTTACAAGATGGCGGGCGCCCATGATTACGAATTGTTAGAAGGGACATTTACGACGATTGTTAGAATGAGGAATCTCCCTGACTGTTTATGAATGGCGATAAAAACGAGGGGTTGGCGGAATTGGTTTGAAAAATAATCACGAGGAAAGATACCAAACGGATAGAAGCACGTTCATCGAACAGCCATATAAACCACCTGCAGAGTGATATATGGCTCTCGGCAACCGGCAATAATTTGTAGGCATCTCTCCTCTAATGTTGTTTACGTACTCGGCAATGTATATGACAGACTTTGCATGCTAACTCGAGGCAAAACACAAACAATAGAACAATTGATAATGACGATAGAACTAGGAGGCAATATTAGTGTGGTGGTTGACATTGGCTGACATTTTAACACACTAAGTAGCATCTTAGACCGCGCTATCTTATCTGAGTGAAAAAATGTAGTGTCTCCTCATTTGAGATTCAACTGTCCTTCGTTTTTGTTTTCATAAAAAAAATACATTCCTAATTCACAAACGTTCTTTAACACATGAACTATCGACCTTATTTTATATCTTGACGAATCGAATTTGATCATTTGGAGGCTAATCACTAATTAACAAAGAGTGAATAGACTAAAGTCATAACAGATTCCAGACACCACTGAATTTGGCAGACATTATTTCAGAGTAGATTTGTGGCCCAACGATGTCTTCAGTACAGCTATTGTTTAATTAACAAACTACTACCTCATCGCACGGACGACTGATAAGAAATACATAACACAGATGAACACTACTGTGTGATGGACGTGGATTTGTGACCAACCGTCATATTTCATTTTATTCAAACGTTCTCAGGAGTGGAATGAACATCAATCTAATTGACAGCAACAGTCGGAAATATACGCAACAAGATTGAGGCTACTGTACTTGTCTGCAGGAGTTCGGACTAACCTCATTGATCACTGTGGAGTTGAGACCACAATTCCCCCAAAAGTATTTGGAAACAAAGTTCAACCAGCGCAAAGCCCCCGCGCCTCCGATTCAATGTTGAATGTCATTAGTTTTTATTTTCAATCCTAAAAAACATTTCCCAACTGGCACGGGGGGCAGGTGGGAGGCCAAACCCGAGGGGTTTTTGGGGGCTGATGCATGGCCTCTGGTCAAATTGAACCGATCCAGCTCCGATAGCGTGATTCCCAGTGAAGTTTTGTGTCAAACTATTTTGGCGGGGATTGTAGTACGATGGCTGTTATTGATGCTGCTTTGCCCCTTGGCCAGTTGAGAACCAACAAGCCGAGTGCATTCGCTATATCTATTTACAATATCCGAAAGTGTCAAATTGTCCTGTACACACACCTTTCAAATGTTCTATACACACCTTAGTGATAATTTTCCGACTGGAAAAATAGTCAGCGCTCCCCATAGCTGATGAACAACTATTCTTAATAATTGTAATACTGATGAGTTGAACTTTTCATGAGAGCTCATTTTGAAGCGGGAATGTTTCCTATCATTGATTATTGCAATAATAAAACGACGTGGCTCATCCTATAACGTGTTCTTCAACATCAGTCAGGATAATATAAATATTATACGGTCAATGAAAATATGTACATGTTTTAAACAACGGTTTCCTCAATGAGCATCCTCAAAAAAGTAAAGGATCCCTTCCGTGCGTCATGCGGTCTCAGAATACCCCTGTGGTAGGTTTCATGAATTTAAACTCCGAGTTCCATAATGTTATTCGTGGCAATGTGGGGGCGGCTAGTATTCTAGCATATATCAATGTAACTGCCAGACGAAAATGAACATCTTTTTTTTCCAAGCCAATGTTCGGTTTCAAGCGAAAATTATCGGAATCGGTTAATTCTCGACAGTTACCAAACGCGTTACCAGATGTTTACTAACGTCCTTCCCCGACATCCTGATCTAACCAAGTGGTTCGCAAAGACATGATAATAGGCCCAAAACTAACGACACGGTAATACCCACCGCACTTCACTTATGCTGACCGAGGTTATATCCTGCCGTAGGTGTTCAGAAATAACAATACAGCATTATTTCCGGGGATATTGTCAAGTTATAAGCTGTGTAAAATAAGGGGAAGAGCCGTTAAAAGGGTTTCTCGCCGCTTTTGCAGAAGAATATGGATATATGTTCCCTGGGTGTAGCCACAAGTGGTAAACCGATCAGGGTATTGATACGAGTCCCTTACCCCCCCACTTCGCACCCAGAGAAACACAATTACATTGGCGATTGTAAATATCTCCAGACGAATTGGAGATTGGTAGTACGAAACAAGACCCTGCTCCTGTGACAAATGTAGGGGCAGGGATGGCATTTCGTACCGACATCAGAGGCCACCGGAGTGCCACCATTTCTACTGGAACAAGGTCGAATTACAAAACCATTCCCAAACGAAGTGTTCTGTGTTTATTGTTCTATATTGACACCCCGGTCATTATTCTCACACCCCAGTCTAAAATACTTTCAAATGTTACTTGTGCATAACATGCTAAAATAGCATTTCGTGGAGAATCTTTGGACAACGGGTTGCTCTTTAAATCCTAATTGAAGTGCAATTAGGCCAGTAATAATTCAGCGAAATGTATGTACCCCCCCCCCCCCCCAAACAAGAATAAAATTATAAAATGAAACAATTGTGGTCTATACCATCAACTCCTAAGAGACATCTCGCGCCTTATGTATTACTTTGAAACCTACTCCTGAAGAAAGCCACATGACTGAATATGTTCGTGGGTATTACCTTACATATGTCATGTGTGGCCGAAATATCCATCTGTGCACTTCCCACCCAATTATTTCGTCGCGTGTTCAGGGAATCTCTGAGTATGTTTGAACATCTTGGTAAGGAATCGCAACATCAAAAACCAAACCAAGTTCGAGTGGACTGGTTAGCTTCAGTGAGCAATAGATTTTGCAATGCATCAGTCAGTCAGTAGGTCTAAAGTTAGGTACAATGAAGTGTAATCCGCACATTTGCCCGCACAAGTTTGTTCATTTTGCTGAAAATATATCCCACAATAGTGCCATCATCGTAAATGGGGTAGACGAATGACATCAACTGATGCGCCTATGAGTGTGATAGAGTAGCTTTGGGAAGCAGCTCATTCCATAGAGAGTCCTATGAGGTGGATAAGAAGGTTAGTAGTTGTACCCTCCGTTGTGGTTCCGTGGTTTGACAGATTTGCATTAGATATATTATATCACATGATAAATGAAAAGAACAATGAAATATTGAACCCATCTCGAACCTCCGAATGAGTCATTTGTTGCATCAATCACTCACCTCAAATCCAGATATTGGCATTAGCTATCATAACCTGTTGTTTGATTAGGCAATTTCCCCCTCCTTTGCGGTATATAGTGAACATTCTCACAATTCTGTTTTGGACAAAATGATGAATAGCGTGATTAAACTAAAGTGGCCAATAAATCAAATCGATCGAATTCAAGCACTGCAAATACATCCTTGCACCACATGTAACTATTTGCAGTCCATGGATCACATCAATAGTTCCATATAACGGCTGTTATGAGGGCTCGAGATCTTTATTGAGACCAACGACGTGCGAGGATTAAGCTCAGTTCAGTGCGTTTCCTAATTTTCTCGGGAGCAAAATACTAGGCAATCAGAGTACATTTTAGGTTCTGTATTGAATAGATCGGACGATTTAAGCGTTCGGCCACGGGTAGCATGTTGAGTTGTCACGTACTATATGGTTAACCCGTGACCGACAAGTAATGCCGGTTTCACCAACATACAGCACCTCACACCACTAGGCCTACATTTTTAGCTCAAACCAGCTATGCTGGTTGAGCTATTGGAATCTGCATGCCACTCTACCTATCTATCTATCTATCTTATCCGTGTGGTCACAATGCCTTTTGGGCCCCAAACCAGTCATTCTGTGATGGATGTTGACCAAACTTGGACACAATGTTTTATTGACCCATGAGACATGTTTGACTTTGTGAAGGTCAAGGTCAAAGGTCACTAAAGGGGCAGTATGTATCTCTTCCTACAAATTTCGGTGCACATTGCTGATGTTCGGCCATAATGATGGTCTAACATCCGTACCTTCGGAGTGTTCAGGAATTTTTGGCCCAAGGTCCCACATGGGCCCGAGGGTCCATTTTATGAAATTTCACACAATAGTACTTGAAATGCATCTCCTTCCACAAGATCCAATAGATGTTCTCCAAAGTTACAGGTAACAGTTCTCGGATAGAGAGCCATTGGGGGGGGGGTTCGGGAATTTGTACTCTAGGCCCAGTTTGGGCCCTAGGGCCCATCATATGAAATACTGCAAAATCTTGTATCTCCTACAAATGTGTTGCACAGTGTTCATGTTCAGTCATAATGGTGGACCAATTGCCATATCTTCATGGTGCCCAGGAATTTAGGTCCAAGGCTTAGTGTGGGCCCTTGGGCCCATCATGTGGAATTACGCAAAATGCTTCTCTTCTTATGAATTGGGTTGCACAGTGCTGACATTGGAGTATAATGATGGTCTAACAGCTGTACTTTTGGAGTGTTCAGGAATTTTCGGCCCAAGGTCCTACTTGGGCCTGTGGGCCCATATTATGAAATTTCACACAATAGTACTTGAAATGCATCTCCTTCCACAAGATCCAATTGATGTTCTTCAAAATGTGACGGTCTCGGGTAGAGGGTCATGAAGGTGTTTGGAAATTTGGAATTCTAGGGCCCAAATAATGGAATACTGCAAAATCTTGTATCTCCTACAAATGTGTTGCACAGTGTTCATGTCAGTCATAATGATGGTCTAAAAGCTGTATCTACAGGGTACCCAGGAATTTAGGGCCCGAGGCCCAGTGTCACTGCGGGCCCTGCGGCCCATTAAGTGGAATATTTATTGACTGCTAAGACATCTTCGGGTAGAGGGCCATTGTAGGTGTTTGGGAATTTGAAACCCTAGGGCCAAATATATGGAATACTGCAAAATCTTGTATCTCCTACAAATGTGTTGCACAGTGTTCATGTTCAGTCATAATGATGGTCTAAAAGCTGTACCTACAGGTGCCCCCAGAAACTTATTGCTGCTAAGCACCTTTTTGGGCTATGAAGATCATGGTCAAAAGCTAATAGGGGCACAATAGGCCTTTGTTTCAAACTGCCTCCTTGGCCTTCATGATCTTCAACATTCATCCACATGATTGAACATTCGTCTTGGTACTTTGTGCGTTTGAGCTACAAGCACCATTGGTGCTCTAGTTTATTGGCTCCGTGTTCGCTGTAATTGCCGCCAAGTCTACGAGTACCGTTCTCGGTACTCAATCCCTGGGTGTGCGTTCCGCCCTGTCCTGCTCAGTTCTATTATTTTCCTGTCATTCTTTTGGAAAATTCACAAGGGAACCAAATATCTCCGATAGATATTCCCTATATTCCAGATGTCAACATGTGTGGTTTAGTGCGTACTCCGGCCGCTCCAACTTGTACATAGTGTCAGTTTTCACTATGGTTGCTAGGGAGTTTTGGAGTTGTTGTATTTCAGGCAGTGTGCAGAACGTGCCCATTATTAAAGGTGCAGGGTATAATATCTGAGTATAATAAACATTAATTGTTGAGAGTTTGATTTATTCCCGCCTCCGTTCATTCATTGGTGGTTTTTGGATCATTTTTTTGGATCACCACTACTCCACTATCGTCTCTCTTGATGGTTGTGGACCTCTCAGGTATCGGAGAAATTTGAATGTGAGTTTGGACAGCATTGTCGAAGATGTCTATGTATGGGTTACAGCCGTTTTTTGGGTCCCTCCACTTTTTCCCGGGTGCTGGCCGCAGGGTGCCCTACTTCCAACATTCAGTGGAATCCCCCCGTGCGTGTATGCCAACAAAAAGTATTGACCCACAGCAGATGTTTTTCGGAAAGGGAAGTTGGATAGGTCAGCTGTATTTTGGATGATACTTCCGTTTGCAACAACTAACTGTTGACACAGTGCAAATATTTCGTCATATTGTTTCACGTGATGAGCAAAGGAGGCTTACTAAAGAACACAGTTCACGTGACGAATACTAACAGAATTAACGGCTGCACTGTGTCTCCATATGTTTTGTGTAAGTAATAGACGAGTCACGTTTGGAATGCAATATAAGGTCGCGAATTGTCCATATGTAGAACCACTTGAATCTTTCAGATTTTATTCAGTCACTCGAGTCATTTCTATCAACATCAGATCCATACGATTAATGTCTCCACTTATACTGGCAGGACTCTCCAAATCGCACAGATATCCTACTGCGAACTTCATCGTAGATTTCATTTGGTTCTGTAATTGTCTCCCTGGCTTAATTTGTGAATACATTCGTATGGTGGGGACTTGTACTGACTGCTGATAGGCATTTTTGCAACACCTGAGCTGATTGGAGGTGATATGGAATTGTCCGTTTAAATAATCCATCCAGAAATGCCTTGTGAAAATGTCTCCGACTCACAATGTGCAATGGTATCACACACTCTTGTGTCAAGACACCGATTGGAAGGCGTGGGATGACGTTACGATGGAAAGTCAGTCAGTATGTCAGAATTAATATTATGTTTGTATAATCCAAACTAAGACGAATTAGTTTAGTAATTCGTATCTAGTCCAGTTGGAACTGGACTGCAACCATTCCTTCCTCGCCGCAGTAAACTACGCGCGCTATCTACATCTCAGGGAATCGGAAGACTGAACGGCTTCGCCTTCTTATAAGAACCTTTAAGATGCTCTTGCTTTCCACTTCTTACTTCTACAACTATTAAAGTTCTTTCCAACGACTCATTCCCAAACAGTACCCCACGCATTACTGAGTGAATTACATTACTGGCAGCTAATATCATATTTGGCCAGAAAGTAACTAACATGATTCAATCACATACAATGTGAGTTGTATAACTGAATGCTGCTATCCGACTTCAGCTGTAGGCGAAGTGAAGTCCGCAGTCCTCATCGGCATCACTCCCCAAAACGGTCTTATCGAATGTAATTTGGAGCCACGAAATTAAGGCGCCCGGTTTACCGAGCTACTCTAAGCCTCACCGTGAATCTTGAGATGAAAGCGATTCTGCTTCAGGCGGAATACCGAGACATTATAAAGTGCAAATGCAAACTTCGACGTTAGGCTATGTATGTTCCCTAACTTTGAAAAAGTACATGGAATTTGCACATGCAATTCATTATGAATTACACAGTATCACAATGTAATTGCTTAGCCTTATAGAAAATCCCTAATTGACAGTAGAAAGCACGTCGCCCATTTCATATTGTCGTATCAGTCAAACAAACGAACATAATGTTTGTTTGAGCGCATCAACTCCGACATACGACATGTCAGCTGAATGCTGCTATCCGACTTCAGCTGTAGGCGAAGTGAAGTCCGCAGGCCCATCGGCATCACTCCCCATACCGGTCTCAGGTCATCATCGATGTAATCTAGGAGTATGAATTAAGGCCCCGTTAACGGGCTACTCTACGCCTCATCACCGTGAATCTGAATGAAGCGACCTCCTGCTTCGTCGGAATACCGAGACTTATACAGGCAAATACTTCTACGTAGACTGTTGTATGTTTCCTAGCTTTGAAATAGCTACTGGATTGCACATCATTCATTACGAATTGACACATCATCACACTGTATTGCTTAGCCTTAATAGAACATCCTACTGAATAGAGGGAACTCGCCCATTTCATATTGTCGTATCAGTCAAACCACGAACATAAATGTTTGTTTGAGCCCTCATCAACTCACTGACTCTATCATGTCGCTGCAGGCTGCAACTTAGCAAGTAACACTAAACGAACCGTTGCCAAGAACACCTGGGTGGTCTGCCCATGACCGAATCATTCTTTGACTTCCTAACTGTTTACCTTGGTGATGCGCAAGTTAGCTGGCTAAACTTCTCTTTTTGGTAATCTCCTTCAAATCGTTCTGTCAACTATAAGACCTAATGTAATTCGAAGGTAGGACTTATTACTGGCGGCTGATCATGTATCCAAGTAAACGAACGCGAACAAATGAACTGCAGACAAGTCGGGTCACACTAGAATCGGAACGGAGACACAGTGTCACCCGTTCTCGTTGCGAACGACTCTTATCTGTGGCGAACTTAACCCAGTTTTGTAAACGACCATCCAGTTTTATCTGTAGAGAATTTCCTATCAGCCCGATCAATTTCTGATGCCAATTCGAAGAACGGAATCTCCTCATGAAAGATTTTTTGAAAAATGTTGACTCCATATTTCATGAAGTGCTTTCGTAATAACGGATGTGTTCCATATAGCTTCTCTTCCATCCTTGGCGGCGCTTTTTTCCGCACTCATAACCAAGTTAGAATAGAGGAAGTTTTCAATGATAAGATACTAGTGAACTTGCTCCGTCTTTGTAAAAACTACTACAATACATTTTAAGTTCACTTACAGCACTTACCACGTAAAATCATGCCACAAATCTTAAACATCCTACCTAAGCGGTAGTGCCCCATCACACACCCACTGATATCCCCAGGTTGCACATTTCGGGGAGGCGGGGTTCCGGGTTTATCAATATTCAGATGAATAACGGGGGGGTGGGGAGAGAAACAATGGACCGGTCATTTGATTTTTTTTCTAGTTTTGGTATTTGTGAATTGCAGCAGGCATTCGGCGCAACGGAAACCACTGAAACTAAAGTATCGAGGTGAATATCGACCCAAGGAATATATATTACACCAACTCGAGACCACCCAATGTCTAGAATTACTACTCTTTCACGATGAGCGTACACGGCGAATGCATCCGCCTGATACCGCATAGTCACCTCCCGTGTATGACCTGTGGAATATGTACTGGGGACGTTTCACGTATTCTACAGTCCTAGAAGACATTGTTTTTATGGGTTGGTTCTCTCTACAGGTTTTGAGCAATACTTAAGGTGTGATTTATAGTTTTTGGTGGTGGGGTTTGTGTTATAGATGATATTAGTTTATATTTTAGGGTGGTAACCGTCGTTTCCGATGACAAACTGAGAAGGTTAGCCGTAATACGATTTTCCTCTCTCCAACATGAGTAGCAACTTAAAAGGTTCCCTAAATCCCCCTTACTCGGGGCGATGCCTAATACTTGATATATCGTGCCACATTATGACAACCTGCAATTCAAAATGATTAGAAGGGGGTCTCGTAAAAATGGGGAATGTTCAACATGAAACACTATGCTCGATCGTGCACATGTTCAAGTATAACGTTGAAAACTGGCAACCTAGAAAAAATGCGCTTATTGGGTTAACTTGGCTCTTGATAATATGAAAATAAAGCTCATCGTGATGAAGTTAACACGTTTTACTGTTAATAATGCGTACAGGCGGATCAGGGGAACGACTGCACCCTGAGCATATTTCAGAGGGTTGTGCAGGAATATTAATGGTAACGGTTCGTGAACCGTCTCGCAACGCACGAGCCTAAATTTACCTCGCTTCTCTGGAATATCCTGACGTAGACATGTAGCATAGTCCCTCACGACCATAGCTTCTCTGACATGTAGCAGTAGTTCCTCATGACCTTCTCATTCCTCGGTCCTAGCCTCGTTTGCTGTTATGTTTATTAGAATTTTTTCTACGATGTAACCTGTGTTTTATGGTGAACAATCCTGGACTCTTATCTTACTGGGATTAAAATATTTCAGACTTCATTGCTCAAGTAACATGTTCTATTGCTTTTGTACAGTACTTGACCAGTATCCACCCGTATCGGAGGCGAATCCACCAAACGAGTCCAAGTCCCCAATCGGAGAAATCAGGCAACGAAATCCAGTTAAGTCCAATTACTTGTGTGATCCTTGTCCGGAGTCCCTGAGTCCCATATTGCAAATGGCTTTTCGGCAGCACCAAACAATTCCACTGTTCAAAACTCAATGAGCATCAAGGAACCCCAGAACCTCAAGTTGTACAAGTACACGTTTAGCAGTGTTGACATATATACTAACTACGCTTCTAATTCTTCTTCTATTGGTTCAAATAGAACATTCCACCGCAATTGCTGCTCCAGAATCTTGCGAATACTACGGCGTCTCCGTCTACTCCCGCTCTAAGCAGACAGAGGTACTATATGCACTAATCCTGATATAGAATAAATTTTTGTTTCATTCAAGCCAAAATTACCAAAACCTAAAAATTTCCATCGTCGCCAGCACAAAAGGATACAGACAATCCAGTTCAGTACCCCGGTCAAATCATCAGCCTTGGAACATATGTTTACGAATCTTCAGAATATTCACGCTCTGCAGAATTAGGGAACATCATGTAGAAGCAGATAGTATGACAGCTTAAATACTTACTCCGATTTACTTTAGATTGATGTCGAATGTGATTGTTTAGTAATTATGGACCAGTCTGAACACACCGTCCCGAGTATAACCTGTCGTCTATTTGTTGCCTTTTGGTGAAGGTAGACTCAGGTAGTATATAAGCTGACCCTTCGTGCCCATAATATTGAGAGTCTACTTGAGTGAGTCCACTCACGATCCATCGAGAAGCGTATGTTAAGTTCGCTGGTACCATCATTCAGTAAGAGGAATCAACCATGAGATAACATGTGAGTGAATGTTGGCAGCGCTTCCTTATGTAGCTCAGGGACCTATTCAACACTGACAATCTTATCTGTTGTTACGACTGTATAATACGAAGTCTTCACTCACTCGATGTGAGCTTGGTGAGCCTCTGAGGACCAGTTTCCTCCAGCCACAATATCATTTCCACTGACTTTGGAGCATTCCCAGGTTTATTCTGCTAGAACTGAACTTCTATATAACTCCAACCACTAGGAGCGAAAACTGTCCAATAATGGATGAGGTTCGAATACGGTTCGCTCATTTGGTCAGTTTCACTAATGTCATGTTCACTCGGGGCCATCTCCGAGTTCTGAATATCAATATTTTTCATCCTAGACAAATTGAATGGATTCAAATAATATAGGTTTTCCCTCACTTTTTAACCTTTACTTTGCTTTACTTTTTATTACCTGCCCTGGGCAGCAAGACTAGATAGAGGTGAAATCAATAGGCACCTTCCAGAAGCCTAATAAAATGGTTGACTAGTTCATGATTTGAAACTAATGATATTCTGTGAACAGAAACCTAGTGAGACAGTTGATTCTTGTTTCCGATGGGAGCCCATGTGTTCTTTCGATTCCTGTGCAATTTGACCAGGGTGTTCTACAATTCCAAAATTTGAAAGACCCACAATAAGCGAACTGACTGGGCGATACCGTTTCGAGTTCGTCTCCAGTGCCTCACTGTGAGTCAACCTGAAAGCTTGTTAGCACTTACTCATACAAAATACAAACAATGCAATCAGGATCAGGGGAAATTGGCCGGAACACAAGTGAATTGGAATTTGCTTCTATCGTGATTGCAATAAAACATAAACTAGTCATATAGCGCACCAGTTGCGGAGAGTTCCAATCTGACCATAATGTCTATCTAATTCGGAAGTACTTCAAATGCAATGTAGATTCGAATGAGATACACGTATCTGGAGACATTTCGTAGCAGAGATGTCCCATGTCTATTAGTGCTTTTCGTAGAATATGTGAAATGCCCTTCATCATTAATTCAATTTCCGCGGGCTTACTCATGGAGGACCGCTTTGTTGCCACAACACGGGATAAAAATGTAATAATCCGCCTCCGTCATTGGAAACTCATTCAAGATCTGAGCAATTGGCCGAAAAACTGAATTACAATACCTCTGGTACTTCGTCAAACGACTTTTGAATTTTGCGTTCGAGAGATCCCCGTTGAATGCGTATTTTGCTTTGATGGTACCTCGTAGGGAACATGTGCATTTAATAGCCGAATCGATGTAATCAAATGTCATACCTGATAGACAACAAAAAATCAATTTTGGTATCCAGAAAATTCCCAAAATTTGTCCTTTGTAACATTTTGGTGAATACTGTAAATGAGAATATTCAATGTAATTAAGAATAAATTGGAAAAGAGAAAGTGTTATATATTTGAAGGCGAATAATAACTAGGTTTTATTACAACATAAGTCTTGTTTTTGAAGAAACGACACTTGGATAATTCAACGTTAACTTAACTAACCTGCCTGATTTTAGGCTTTTCCGAGGCATTATCTCGATTTATTGTTCGAAACGTCTTTATTCCATTTAAAGTTTTAATAACTTTTGACCACTGTCATAGGTACAATAAGTGGAGGGCAGAGAAGGATTAACTATTTTCTTCAATATTTTTTCCAATAATTTATTTTTCTACAGTGACAGGCTTAGTGAGGGTTGGCTTCCATGAGGAGAACCTCAATCCCAATTAGCACACGTACTTTCTGTTGTCATATACTCGCAAATCACTCTAACAGCATATCCGAGATGAACCATAATCAGCCAACGTATTCTCTCTTTCAGTACGTAGTTCGCCAATTTAGTGGAATATTCCACATGCTCTTCCAACCTCTCATCAGGTGCCTTGTGTGCTGATTGATCAGTATTTATCATTCGTTACTGATGGTACTATGGGTATTGGGTGCTCAACTCTCATAGGGGGTGCTGCGAAAGGTGCGGGACACCTTATCTCTATTGATAGCTCATATACCCAAACAGGTTGGTTATAAAATACGAAGTGCCATTAATATAAATCAAAATTATGCCAGAAAGAAACCATGTATGATTCACAACACCTAATATGGTTGAACGAAACGCTGTTATCCTTATTCATTCCGCAGTCCTCCGTAGATCTAGAGACAGAAAACACACTTCCTAATCGCCACGCGACATTAATCAGGGATGTGTTTTCTTGTTGTCTCTGGATTAGCAGAATTCTGTCTTGAATCGGGGCAAATTGACTGTGAAATGCGCTCTAAGTAACGTAATATTTATACTGTGGTGTAGGAATAGAGTCGCCTACACATTGACATGGCTCACACTTAATGTGTTCAAAGTTACTCATGAGATAGTTAGTTAGATGGATACGTGTTAGATCTCAATGAAGGAGAAAAGGTATGCAGTAACATATTACGACGAATGCTTAAAACACAAATACAACACTGATGGGAACAGTCAAGTTGGAATAACTATAGGCTAAACGAAACACGAATAACGCCGTAAAAACAGTTAAAAATGTTCAAAAATGAGAGATGGTAGGTAGGAGGATGAAGATCACCTGGGAAATCCCATTGTGAAGCCTGACTGCGTAACTTGAATTGAAGAGAGCGATTATCTGTCATACGAGACATACAGCCCTTCTGCCACTGCGAGAGATTAGATGAGAGATTAGATGTTCATCATGTTGGCAATAGAGTGATGATATGAGGGTCATTCCTGTGATTTCATTTGTTTTCGCACCCTTCACTCATAGACCCAGATAAGAAATGGGCAGTCCTCAGGACAATATGCCTGAACGACTGATAATGTCATTAATTATTATGTGAGTTAGTTTTGGTCACAGTGCCCAACAGACGCACTGTATGTCAGGACTGAACAGAAAATGAGTAGTTAACGTATTTTACTGCCAGATCTATCCTCAAAATCACTCAGTTGAAACTTCCACCCACGATAACATGAGGGACAAATAAATATACGGAGTAATTGCCTTTATCACGCAACCACGGAGCATGTACGTTATGCTTATAATCATATCGTTCAATCTGTCATATTGAAAAAGATGCTTGTGTTTGAGACTCAATTCACGAAAGGTAAGTGAATGTGGGAGCAAAACGATACAAGCATATGGCGGTAGAGGAGTGTTTCGGCAATCCTTTGCAACCACACTTACATCACAACGACATTTGTTCGGCCCGCCCTGAAGTAGTAATGATAATGATGAAAAGTCCATTCCTCTCTCACAGAGACGGTACTAGTTTTGAGTCTGAGACATTGGCTAAAGTTGGTGTCTGTTAATATTGCACAATCTGCTGAAATTGTAACATGTGATATAACATACCTTTGTTATTCATGGCCTATAATCACTTACCACCCTTAGTGATTCTATTGTTTCAACCAACAATAAAATAATAGGGAGAAAGACCAGAATGTAGGGTGAGGATGAGAGGAGGTAAGCGATCATCCAAATGGAGGGAAGTGTAATGATTGCGGTAACTATTGAATGTGCAGTCACTGTTTACGGGCTGTCGCAACTTGTTTCACTGACTCAGCATGGATTGTCCCTTATTGATGACCGAATTGGTAGTTGGGGATAATAGGGAAACTGCAAAATGAATGCAACTTAGTACAATCTTCAACCTCGATCCACCATGTTCCGTCACTTAATTTAGATCAGTATTACATATTAGTCTGGTGTTCATAACGGCCACCACATGCGGGTACAATGGACCCCACTGAAAGTTCATTGACCCCGGCCATTATTTCACAAAACCTGTTGTTCAGCATATCAAACATTTTGAATTCTTAGTCAATACTCACAGTATACAGGAATGAATTTGTACCAAGATCAATGTGTTATCGAATTTATAGGCAAAAATAAGCTCATGTGGTCCATTTGGCCCCCCACCTATAATTCACATTGTGGAAATTTACTACTGAATTACCAATTACGTTGTATGTGCATTTCATTATAAAAAAACGAACCCCAAGTACAAATGGGTGGTCTCAGATTACCGAGAATATCGTTGAACTCTCCTTCCTTAAACGTTCTGTATTGTACCGTTTTTCTTTATTTGCTGATACGTGTTGCTCCTATTTATCAATGGACCCCACTGAAAGGTCCTGACCCCCGGGCGCGTTACTTCAACAAAACACTGTTGTTCAGCATATCAAACATTTGAAATTGTTAGTCATACTCACAGGTTCACAGGAATGATATTGTACCAAGATCATGTGTTATCGAATTTATAGGCAAATAGGATCATGTGGTCCATTTGCCCCTCCACCTGATTAATTCACGTGTGGAATTACTACTGAAATTACAATTACGTTTTATGATTTTCATTATAAAAAAACACCCCCAAGTACAAATGGGTGGTCTCATAATGACCGAGATATCGTTTACTCTCCTTCCTTCACACTGTTTCTGTAGTTGTACCGTTTCTTTTATTTGCTGATGACGTGTTGCTCTATTTATCTTGTCCCTCCTGAATCCGTGCGGTACTATCAATACAGCAGTAAACAATACGACTATTACTGACAGCTGTGTTTGAAGCCAGTTATATGCTACATGAACTGCAGCCCGTATCCACGTTGAAACACATCCTACAAGCCAAACGGAGACATTTTGTAACCACATAGTGACTACGACGGAGGAATATGTTTGGCATTGTTGAAGGATAAGACAATTGTCATGTGCACGTGGCAACCACAACAAAGTGGAACACTTGGCGCCGGTTAGGTCTCAACCCCCGACATGTCCATTCTTTCTGTCCATTGTGCAGAGAGAAGAGAGCTCATACTAAGTTCCTGGCCTGGATCTATCCTATTTGCCTAGCATGTGAATAATTGAAAATGCATTGTCCTAATGTGGGTACCCAACTGCTGTAAATACGACACAACAACCGTCGGCAGATATGATTTGATAAGAAAGCCTACATTCATGTTAGCTCTCATTTACAAATAACGGAAACCATGTTCAAACAACAAGGGTGAAATCTTTTTTGAAATGTATACCTAGCCCACTCTATATTCCATGAAGGGCACTCACAAGTATGTTAATGGGTAATTCTCGAACATTTTCTTGAGCAATTGCCCGTATAACCATTGGTGTAAAATAGACCACACTGCCAAACAAATGCACTTCAATTTATTCTAAATTTAAAAGGGTTTTTTTTCAAATGAAACTTATTCACCTCAGACATCATCTCCTGAGTTAGACACTCCCCATTTGCCTTGGGTGAATTATAGGTTCACTTTCTCTGATAGCAATAAATACGTTATTTATTTTCATTATCCAAAATAAAGACGCGAAGTATTGCTGCAATGCTGAGTATTCAGCCAAGACAAAAAACCTATACGAAATGAAAACACAAACGCCTACAATCGTGAAGTTCGTCTGATGAAGCAATCACTTGAAACGGTAAAGCAGGGAACGAAATATCACTGACGTCGTCTGATAAGTTGCCCTATCGTCCGTGTAATATATTCTTTAGTATTCGTTCGAAAGTGCATGGGTTGTCGAGAAAATATCTTTGCCCTAGACCCTTGGAGGGAGGTCGATTAAGTGTAAATAATGCGTGTGAATTACTCGCTGCTCACCTTCAGTTCGGTTTGTAGTCACATCTGATGATAATATGAAAGGTAAGCCAGATGAGCCACCTGAGTGAAGGGGTGTTTGCGTTTCCTGTTACCTGAACACAGCTCTTACCGGCGTTTAATATTTTGTAAGGCCTATTAGTTTTTGAATATTAGTGTTTGGCCATTTGAATTTATCTCTTCGACCAATTCGCAGCCATTTCGTAGTTTATGCGAATAGGCAATTGAATGAACTCAATTCAAATTGCTTTGAAACTAAAGTCCCATAACAGTCCCATTGACCGACATCTGGGCTCGAACGATTTTCCGAAACAGTTTAGTACCACATCGACGATCACCTTAAACCTTCCAAACTGGAAGAGTCGATTGATCCAATTATCATTAATTGGCGCTGAAATGGCCTAAGTACGATGGACACGATATGTACCCAGCTTTTTCATTGTTGTCGTGTAGTACCTATAGTAACCTCGCAGCTGCCACCCACTGTCAAATATAGAACACACCTTGATCTTCGGTTCTCTTACTCGGTTTGGATAATTCGTTTAATTTGGGGTTGTAGAAATGGAATAAACTACACAGGTCGACTTTTACTGGTTCATAAATAAGTCCTCGACTGAATTCACCTTATAACGGCACTCGCTGCGGCGCCTCGCGTTATTTACCTAATTCAGAGTCTCGACTTTTATTCGCAGTACAGTCTCCCAGTTGCCAAGTCTTTTTTTCCTCAAATACATTCCGGAATTCATCATCAACTATGAAGGAATGAGGATTGCGTGAATGTGGTCGACGCTGGTGCTGATCAAGTGATGCACGAGTCGGATACCTGTGCTGAATTTATGCAGTTCAGAGCTATTTAAGCTTAAAGGTGTAATCCTCTATATTATCCTCTGATAACAATGAAGACAATCGTGTTGGAAATCTGCAACAATTCTTTCGTCGAGTGAATTTCCTCAGATATTCCAATTCCGGCTTTTTACCTGTGGGTCAGTCAGTGGAAGACATCTGCTCAATGATCTCTGACATTCAGATTATCACGAAGTGTAGCCTTGACGTGAATTCCCTTCGTATTCTAAATGAACTCATACTGCCTTTTAGGTTTTCATGTGGCTTTTTTCAAGCAACATCATGGTGTCGTTCGGTCGTTGAGATAGGTGAGTTGTGGACAATGGCCTTGCCCAATCAGATGCGGATTGAACATAGGAATCCGCTCTGTCCAGGAGGTTATTCAAGGGATTCTCAAAGTACTTGTAAACCTACAGCTGAGTGTAGGACGTCTGAATAAACCCTGAGCAAAACCCAACAGATTGCTTGCTTCTTATAGTGGATAAACCAACCTATAGTATTATAACTGTGAAATGAAATACGTCCATAACGTGAGAGCGTGAGTGCCTAGCAGTCAAACCGTCGAAGATCGTAATCCAGAGGTCGGGGTTCGAGGTCACGTTGTAACCTTGAGCAAGGTATTGATCTCAAAAATGATTCTCTCCACGCAGGTGACATAATGGGAACCTGTGAGATCTAGAGTATAATATATAAGATCTTATTAATATATAATATGATATATATCACCTTTTGCGTGACCTATATTATTCCCAACATTAGATACTGGATATTCGTATCCACGATAAAATGCCAAAGAGGACCCCAAAAGTGAGTACTCACGACCCAACCCTTAAAAGGGCAATAAGAACATCCAAAAAATGTCAGAAATAAAAGGTAATTTAATAAATTTATTTTAATTTTTATAAGTTTTTTTGGCCTAAGCACCGTGAAATGACATGTTGTACAGGCAAGGAATAATTGTTTTCTTTCACCGTCTGTAGAAATAACAGTCCAGAACAAAATTACCCTCCATGATATAGCTCATTAAAACAGCATGTTATTTGTTGTATCGTCCTCTAAATAGTTTGTGGTCACAGGCCAATGTATAGTATTATGGACAGGAATGTTCAGGATTAACCCTTATACGTATGAGATGAATTGAGATCGAACAAATGGTGAGTATCAACCTAATTACACTCGATAGATAGACTGATCAGGCTACATACCCGGGGAGAAGGTTAACACTTGGATGGAAAACAGCTACACGTTCGCGTCCGACGACTTTAGAAAACGCAATGGAATCTACGCAAGGAGGGCGTTTTAATTGTGAAGAGATAATTAATAAACGAATTGCAAGATAACAAAACGGATGTTACAAATCGGTTTGTAATTGTAATGCAAAAATCTCATACTTTCTACTCTCCACCAAACTATACGACAGCACCGAATTCACCTGCCTGCGGTGCGCTAGAACCTTACGTGTTAGCCTTGTGGAAATCAGGAAACAGCAGAAGGTTACGTTTGGTTTCCGAACCAACCGGCTGAGACAATTTGGTCAACATAATGACTGCTGTGAGAATCGAATCGGTCGATACTTATTATCATATGCTTCGCCTCGGAGGGTGATAGGGATTAGGCAGGAAGCCAGTTTTTTGCTTATAGTTGCCCAGCCTGCTGTTTCTTGATGGGTTGGAAACAACTCGCTGTTCGATGGAGCACATTTATTTACCCAACGCTGTTTCCGACAATTGTTTTTGTATATTCATGTAGCTAATTGCACTTGAAAGCAGCAGGCGGACACCTGATTTATTCTAATTAGGTCTAATGCCATGATGACCCAGCTCGTATGGGCTCGATTTGCTTACTTATATAAACGTATTCACTCGAGAAATAAAGTATCGAAATGTCGGAGAAATACCGCTCAATCTCATCAGTTGCATGTTTTCATGTTTTAACAGTAATTGAACGACTCATGGTGTCATATTTTGTATAACTGCCCTGATTACCACCCTCGATGGGCAGTTAATTAACCTAGCTAAATGCTTAGACAGTTTGCGTTCCAGCCTGCTGGTAAATGCATATTTCTATGGAAATTTTTCTCCGATCTCTCAAAATCATTGGATACACCTATCAAATATTCACATCGAGACTTATCCATTAACGATATGTGTATTCAGCTTAGTTTGGTTCACAAGTTATATCTCTTACTGAAGACAATATGATGAGAGAACAAAGTAATGTTCACGCCTGGTTGGATCTTTTTGATGAGTGACACAAGGATCAATTATCGGATCACTCCTTGCATCTGTGTTAGCTATGAAATACTTTTTTCGACGACAATAACATATTTCTCAAGAATAAAAATTAGATTCACGGCAAATTCTTACTTTGGTTGAATTGGTAAGTTCGGAGCAAGGGGTTTCCACACATACTTACTATCACTTATATTAGGCAAAACTCACTCCATGTTTCTTATACTAAATTGGATAATAATAAAAACAATAGATTGGAGATTGACATATTGGTTTTGTTGGAGTCAAGTTACCATCACGAATTCTATTGCTAATGGCGGACTTTTGACTCTGTCAAAACTGCAGTTCCATACAACTCACTGCCTGACATCTAATGATGATCTCAGTCTACTTAAAATACTCCAGGAACGTACATTGTGGGTCATGTAGCTTACGTGGTGGAGCCCTGAGTATATCCCCTCCTTGTTTCACTGTTTCACTAATAGGATATGGCTTACCTACTGGAGTGAGAAGATAATTTCGATTTGAATGTTGCTTTATTTAGCTTTGAGGGCTTGACTAGCTTCTATTCGTTACATTTAATGACTAAATACCCTATTCGTAGCCTCGAACGTCGCATATCGCCGAAAACTCTAAGTGCTATTGAGCGGGAATACGACAGTTGTTACTAAACCGCCAGTACCCCTTACTGTTTTGAAATTCATAACCGGACTCATGACGAATCATCTTTTTTTTTGAAGTTTTAAGAATAGGATGTTTGAATACTATGTGCCCATACATGAATAATCATTTACTTCAACCATTATTATAGCACATCTGCATGAATGTATTATTTCTAATCTAGTTTTTCGCAAAAAAATCGGGGAAAAACAAAAATTCGACTAAATTGTTGATAAATACTAACGTACCTGTCTCACAGGTTGGGACCATCAATATATATTTTTTTTTTAAAAAATGTCAGTGCAACCGAAATTGCGTCCGTGTTATTCTGTCATAAAATTATACCCACTAGGACCCTAAACTTGCGGACGTAAATTATTTTTTCATCATACTTGCTTGACAACTCTTTTTTCTTTCTCTTCATCATGTATTTTTAGACTTTGTTTCAGCTGTTATTGGTTTGTTTTGGGAGTACCCGACTGTCTGGATTTTCGATATTCCTCATTTCGCATGCATTTTTTCTGCATACATCAGATGAATAATAAACAGCCGAACAAATCTGGAAACAGGAAGAAAATAATACACAAGAAAGTAATAACAAACAGAAGAATATTAATACACCAGAGGATAATAATTCACAGTAAATGTGAGGAATATCCGTCTTGGAAGTTTTATTGAAGGCTAAGAACTAGACGTATCTCTTCCCTGTCTTTCTAATGACAGTTACATATAAGTTTTGTTTATATGCCCGTCAATTGGAGAGTCCTCTCTTCTGGATAGATGCCTATCCTTTGATGCGCAATGAACAATAAATCGTTATTCACCATCGGTGGTCTCAGATGACTTTGATATTTGACATTCTTGTCCAGTATAACAGTGTTCAAGTATCCCGGACGGCAAATACGGTGAGCATTTCATCCATTCTGTTCAACCAAAGAATCCAGCAACCACAGGAAATTTTGTTATTCCTTTACACCTCGCTACCCCTCGCTTCGAAATGGGGGACAAAATGGGCTACAATCCGGTGAACTTTCACACCGACACTCACGATCGCTGAAAATCTCAGCTTTAAGTGAATGATACGAATGGCCAGTTCGTCACGCGATCTTCCTCTTGACAAAGATCAAAACTGAAAAGCGAAAATGCAAAAAAAGCTATTCGAATAGAACATTTCAATTTACCCAGGATGTCGTTTGACAGGGGCGCGGAGTCCACTCACGTGTCACACTCGTCAGGAGCTCGTGAAGACTTGTCACGATAGTTCAAAAGTCCAAGTTTCGTATGGGGAAGCTTTCCAACAAAGTGATTCTACATGCGATGCTGAAAGATAAAGGTCGACGTATTTTACTGGGATGGAAGCTGTGAACATTATAATGAATTAAAGGTCACTGTTTCTCATTGTTAGATGTTGAGTGGATGGAGCCAAGGCCATATTAAACCTTGTCATTAGATCAATTGTAAGTTTCCTAAATTCCGGTCCAGATCACAGGTTGGTTTCAAGCTGCAACTCGATATTCATCGAAAGTTAGTTCGATATTATCGGTTCCAGACCATTCTATAGCGAACTAACTATTCCGCCAGATGTTCATGTAAATCACCAAATGAATCCGTGAGTTTTATGGACTGCCTTGGTACGTACTCTCCAGTACTCATCCTAAATTTATACATCTCATTGCAACTGTCTTCCGCTAAGTATGTTTTAATGCTAGGTAGATGATTCCATTTGCCAGACTAAATTGACACTGCAAATACCTGTGCCATCCGGGATCTAATATAATCTATTGTTGCCAGGGCATAAACAGAAATTAATTAAATGCGGATAAGCCAGCCAAGTAAACACATTCATTACACATGGTGATATCGCCTAAATGTATCTTCCTGTTAATTTAGACTAAGTACGGGGTACTATACTCAACTCTTCGTTGTTGTATCGCCTACATAATCTGGATTGAAGGGCTTGACTTATCACTCCGCTTAACATTCGTTCATATACATACTGCATATACCTAACTCGAACTACATGGTTAAATGTTTGCTTATTCAGATATTTTGATATGACATTGCCATATGGGTCGTGCGGAACATCTGTATGAAAAAAAAGTAATCCGTTGTGTAAGATGCAGACCATTATATATATGATAGAATATATTATAGAATTATTATGAATATGAAAGTGCGCCTTAATGATGTTTCGAAATTATCAAAGGAGTACAATAGGACCAGGACTGATTCCGAAATAATAGGTTCGTTAGTCCAAAACTGACTATTCGGAGTGTTGCTTGCATGTTTCATGACACAATACCGTGCGTGACTTACATGGGACATCCGCGACCGACCACCCCCATCATTGGCTACACTAAAAACGGTTCGTTCTGGAGAAAGCTACCGTGATAAGCCAAAGTGGAATAGCCATGAGAGGTGCCGGCAAACATGGCATGCGTATAATGGAAAAAACAATTCAGTTGGTTTCATCTCCTGGTTTTAATATCTTGGGAAGAATTACAAAACAGAGATAAACGAACAAGTGAATCCCACATCTACCATTTGAGTATCATTCAGACGGCAGTTTGAATTCAAACATACCCCACACATATAAGCTTTGGTTCGGGCTAAAATAATATAAAGAAATATATTGTTCAAGAGTCATCTGATGTGAAACTTTATTACCGATATTCGTATCACTCCTCAAATCTAATAAAATAAATGGACAAACCAACGTAAATAGGCTGTTATAGTAGCAGTAGTTCTAGCAGATTACTTTTAGCGGCAAGTCTATAATAGTACTCTGTTCAAGAGTTCTCCTACTTGAGACAACTCGACTTTGCTGTACGGTTGAAGTGGAACTCAAAGTAGCAGTAAAACCAGACTTCTGCATGAGTTGGATCCCAAGATGGCGTCTTCGTCTTACTTTTGAAAGGTCTGTAAGTACCACACCCACACACACACAGTATATATTATATATATATATATAATATATTTATAATATATATTATATATATATATATATATAATATACCTATATATTATATCTATATATATATATATTATAGTATAGTGGACTTAAAAAAAAAACCATAGATGGAATATAACAACATTTGTACTCTAGAGTCAAACTAGTCCGGCAACCCTACAAGCTAGTACCTCGCTTGGATTTTCTCTATCTCAATTGCCATAATTTTTTTCATGGAATAGCTACAGTCTGATCCAGAAAATGAGCTGAAGAGAAGTCAAGAAGGAAAAAAATTCGAGAGAAGGAATAATTAGTGATAGCGCCATAGCGCCTGGAAAAAGCTCCGAAAACGTTAAGCCAAATTTGCAAAGTTTTGGTGACACTGTATCCTACAGGCCCTAATTACAGAGGGCCCTACACAACACCGTTTAAACCCGCAGTCATGGTACGAGCGTTCGGTACGGAAAACAACGCAGAGGCGGGCCCCAAACGAGCGAAGAGGCGGTCAACCATGAGGTCTATGGAGACTCAGTTGACGAGATTGCTGCCGAGGGTAGTCGTGGTTATCGAGGAGAAGGCTTCAAAGATTTTCTCCGTCTCGATATATTCCCAGGCGATAGCCGATAAAGCACGAGAATATCGCCGAAGGATCGAACGACAGAGTATAACTTGAAAAAAACAATCGAGAAAAGGAGAGGCCAAATTAGTCATATCAGCAACTCTATCGATTGACCTCACAACTCACACTGCAAACAGCAGACTGCAATATGACCTGGAACAATAGCTCGGAGGAATAACATCAGATAACAAGGTATCCCAGAGAGACCCAAAATGAGGATTATGATGACTTGGCAAGAAATTAGCCGCCGACAATTTGAATCACCCTCCCTGAAGGATAGAGCGACAGGGGTTCATCGAGTTCGGACAACGCTCGCGTGGGAACCGAGCGATCATTGTGAAGTTCGTCTCGTCCAGGACTTGCTGGACATCCGTGAACGAAAGGAAACTGAAATCTAACCGGCTTTGTGATCCGATTAGGACCTGACGGCAAGGACAACCTGCCTACGGAGCGAACGAGAGAACACACAAGTGAAACACTGTCGAACTGTTTGATGGACGGAACGGTAACAGAAGGTAAACAATCCAGCAGTAGAAATAGGGAACTGGCACCCTGTAAACGTTGGATGAATATGTCCTACCATGAACCGTTTTCATGAACCGTATTTCATTCATAACCTATTACTCTCTCGGCAAATACTGTTACCCATATTTCCCTCACCTAACATATCAACTAGCTCACTTTCCATTTTTTTGCGTATTGCGATCAGAAATCATGGTCACTCTTAATAGGCTGTCGTCATTTTGTGATGTTCTGTTGTTGGTCTTATATCCTTCCCTTCTCTGGAGCATATCCTTATTGCAAAAAGATATGAATTTTTTACACATTGGAACCGATATTTCTAGATTCTAAATGCCAAATTCCATCTCAATGAATGACATGAGTATATTTACTATCCTAACAATTCCTGTGCTTGCACCGTATACACTGATCATGGCTTTGTTGCAGAATTCCAGGATAACAACAGCACCTTCTCTATTCTTCATATTAATATTATTAATTTTTTTAATTTTTTTAATTTTTTTATTTTTTTCCACAAAATTCAATTGATATTATAATCATATTCATAGCTTTAACTGAAACGTGGGGTAGTGATCATAGCCCCCGTAATCTGTTAATGTTGGTTGGATATGACTTACTAGTTCTAATCGAGAGCGTAGGAGAGGTGGCGGTGTTGCAATTTTTGTCAGGAATGATCTCAATGGTAATTTTTTTTTTTCCGAAACAATTATTAGATCATTTGAGATTTGCTGTCCATACACTGGGTCAAACAAAGATCACTCGAATAAATCCCTCAGATGACAAGCGGATTTTTGACCTCTATTAGGAGGCGAGAACGCAAGGTTTACATCAAATAATCGAAAACCCTCCGCCTACTAATAAGTTAATTTAAACGAATTTTAGAGATAGTCCTAAGTATGTTGTAACTAATGCTAAGAGAATGTCTATCAAAGTCTTATTGATGAAAATCAATCACACGGAGGGTATGTTGGAAGAGCAATAACTAAGATTCTCAATAAAGAAAAAATACTGATATAAATAAGTTGTTGTTCAAGACGACGCTATATTTTGCCAGATGCACACAAAATTTCAGAGAATTTAACCAGTTATTTCTCTTCTCTCTTCAGTGGAGAGGAATTTGGTACACAGCGAAATCCCCGGATGGCCCGAGCCCCATCAAATACTAATCACGACGTTGTAAATTCATTTGGTTAGGTTTCACACACTGAAGAAGAAGTAGACTAGGGATTATAAAATTAAACAATGGAGAGCTCGGATATGACAAATAATCGCACATATTCTAAAATTATCTCAGGGTCATATTGCGACCGTTGACCAACGTAATAAATCTTTCCTTCTCAGAAGGTTTTCCCAGATCAGTTGAAGCGCCTAAAATTGTTCCAGTGTTTCGGATCCAAACTCTTTTCAAATTATAGACCTATCTCTGTCCTCCCGTTAATTTCGTAAGGTTTTTGAAACTTTTGGTTGTATAATAGGGTTATACACATTCATCTCTAATCACACATTTCTTTATTCTTATCTAATCAATGGCTTTCCGAGAGAATCCATTCACCAGCATGGCTGCGTCTCAAACTCATTGAAATAAAATGTCTAACAGGCTTGGATATAGGCAAACAACTGCTGCTACTTTATTGATCTCTCGAAAGCCTTTTTGATCTAATTGACACATTATTCTATTGGATAATTGACGCCTAGCGGCGTGTCGTGACTGTCGCACAATTGGTTTGCAAGCTACCTATAAAATCGTCAGCAATATGGTCCAATATGAAAATAACTTCATCTGCCATGTTGACTAACGATATCGGTGTACCACAGGGGTCAATTTTGGGCCCACTTTTGTTTATTTATGTACTAATGATAATATATTGCGCATCTAGAAAATCCAACTTTATTCATTTGCGGATGACACTACAGTATTTTATCAAATGAAAACAGCAATACCTGGCAGGATCCACCTTTGATTTGAATATATTGTGATTGGCTGAGATCGAGTAGATTGTCTTTAAATTTATTAAAGACAAAGCTTCTGATTTTTGATACAGATAAATGATACGGGTGTATTTAGTTATATTGAACGGGATACCAATCACTGCATCCCCAGTTGTTGTAACGTTTCTGGGATTACAAATCGATGAAAATTTAAATTGGCCCAGCATACGGACAAATGCGCACTAAAATATCTTAGATAAACGGCACGACTTTATAAATTACACTAGTGCTATCGCATATGAACTATTGTCTTCTCGTCTGGGGCAGTGCGAGTTTGTCTGTTCTTAATAATTTGTATAAACGGATAATACGTAGTATTTGTAACGCCAGCTTTCAGTCTAATGCAAACACCTTTTATTGCGTGAATTCGAAATTCTCAAAAATTTGTGACCCTTTATAGGGATCAGCTAGGGTTATTTATGTGTAAGTTTCATAGTTGCTTCCTTCCCAGTGTGTGTCGAGAATTGTTATTGTACTAATTCTTCTTCCCATAAGTTCTATACGCGAAATAGACATACGTTGATGAACCCGTATTCAAGAACTGTCCGGAATAAAAGTCAAATCCGGGGAGCCGGTGTTATCTTATGGAATTCCGTAAATCAAGACTTAAAAACGACGAGAAGTTAAATTTCGTTAAAATTACTGTTTTAATAAAATGTTCCTGCTCCATGTGCAAACATCCCCAAACATTGGCGTCAATCCATTTCGAAACGTGGGGGACGAGGCGGACTGCGATACACTATCTAAGCGGAGCGCCACTATTGGTTGGCGCGTAGCGTGCCGAGGATATTTGGCTTGTTTCTAACTCCCAGAATCGCGGAAATGGCACGTGCCGTGCCTAATTGCAAACATCTAAATGTACAATTTTAATGAAAGGAAAATGTTGAAGATTTTGCCCGCGAATTCTACGACCTCTTTATCGTTTGGAAGAAATGTCAGCAAGTGACTACAAATGGGTAGCCTAATTGAACAGATCATTGAGGGAATTTTGAATAAAATGGGTCACTCAGATTGCAAGAAACGGTACTTTCAGTACCGGTAGTTTGAATTAAGCAGCGTAGCTAGGATTCTTTTTCAGAGGGCGGCGTTGGGGGGGGGGGGGGGGGGGTTGGAATAGTTTATGGACCTTCTTGACCTTTTTTACGGAGCTGATGCCCTGGCGCCGTCATGGTATTTTTTGGGAAGATCGGTATGGTGGGCTTTAATACTATTCAATTAAAATTACCCAAATCTAAAAAAAAATTGCTATATACCATTGAAATTCAAGTAGGCCATGTTGGGTGGGTGGCATTTCAGTTTCGCTTCACCCTGCTCGAAATTATCAACTTTTCCCCCCGAACGAAGATATTCACGTGCACACTCGAGTCTCAAGTCGATCTCAACTTTATTAAGCATGACTCCTGGTGATGATGCGGTTCCCTAACGTGGTTTTCCTATAACACCGACTGTGCTGTCTGACTATATTGGGCAGTAACTTTGACCCGATCTCAGAAAAATATTTACCCTTTCTTGATTAAGATACTCCAAGGTTGTGTTAAAAGTTTATAGTATAGCGAGTATATAAGGTCGACCTGCAGTTAGGGCGAAAAGGTAAAGTCTGTGACATGCCACAACGAGACAGGAAACTCGTTGGGGTCAAGCACATCGGCACACGATTTATAAAGTCTTCATACAATCATGGGCGTCCGCATCGATCGACAAATGGACTTCAGATAGAGCAAAGCGTCTTAATGTTAATTCCGGCTATTTGAACGCTTTCCGCCGATATTGCAAGCGGTTGATGAAGGATCGGATGTGTTGAGGTTGGGGGGGGGGTTATGAAACCTAGTGGCCGTAGAACGTAATTTTTGGTGGGGGATGAAGTTCGATGACGGACCTGGGGCTAAGGAAGGTGTTTCCTCCTCCCCTTGCAAATGGCCATGATGCAATTTGGTGCCAATATAGCACTCACCAAAACCCACTTCTATCCAAAATAAGGTTGCTTTTCACATGTCCTTATGGAATTCGACTTGCTGCTCGAATCTTGTGGCCTTTCTCTGCCAACTCGAATCGAGGGCAGACGATCATAGCCTCGATCTCCGCGGAATCCCCCTCCCCTTTAGAAAATGTTGGCATTTCAGTGGCCTTAGATGCCGTCTGGGTGCATGTGACACTCCTAAACCTCACTTTTGTTTCCATAAAGAATTTGTGTACTTTCCGTCTTTAGATGCGACTTTGCTTCTCAGGATCATCTTTGATTTTCCCCGCTAACTTGTACTGAGCTCATGGGCAGTGTAGGGCTCTTCTTGGAGTTGGTGTATTCTGCATACCCGCGGAACCGCCGCATAGGCACGGGACCTTCCATTTAGGGCCAACAAAATTTGCCCGAATTGTTTTAGGTGAGCACCGTAAGACTGGTACCACGCGGAAAATTTGTACATGTTTTTTTTTCGGGCATTTTTAATCAAATTTGCTCGATCAGCAGAGATTCGAAGATTCGGCCATGTTTTTTATACTTTTGCCTTTTTTCGCTTGCCGCAATTTTTTTTAACGATTTTGTAGCACATGGGTAGTGAGTGCTCATCGTTGTAAGCTGGTCGAAAAATCCACTTTCAGGGACGTTCAAATCCTCCAGTCCGTTCATACTAGTGATCCCGGTCAAATATTTTTTGCCACTTCCCGTTTCCTTCCGACGTAAATCTTTGAAAAATCGCCACGAAAATCAGAAGTTCTGTAATTTCATTGAGTTCGAAGATGAAGAGAACCGTTACGTAAAATACACCTAAGTATATTGCGTGCGAAGCGCGCTAAAACTTTTTGTCACAAGTTTGCCTACATTTAATAAAATAAAAAAAAAAACTTCGCCTCATCTTTTCCTGAATTTCGCATTGTCGGTTGCGAATTTTGATCAATTTCTTCCTAGATATTCTCTCTCTCATTTTAGTTTATATCCTTTTCGGCTGTCTCATTTTGGACCATGGTAAAACTTCTGTTGTCCGAATTGGATTGCTAAGATGGGCGTGAGCGTCCCTCCTCGTATGTCCACCCCTTCCGCTGACTATCCATGACGCTATTTGTATAATTTTGTTCCATCTGCTACTGTAAACAATTCTTGAGGTCACTTTGCCATTTCGTACACACATTTCGCTTGTTGTACGTGAATCTATAATTTCTAACCCTAATCTCTAATCATAGCACTAGACACAATTGATTGCTCTACAATCCGACAGCCAATCACGCGGTCTTGTAAATATCGTGTGCTAATTGACGTAAGAAGTATTATTTACTTAGGACATATGTGCCCAGTGGAAATGAAAAGCGTGTTTTCAACATCGAGGAGTGAGGGGGATGGGGGGGGGGGGGGTTTGAATAGTCCTCCGCCCCCACATTTTCACTGGAGGGAGGGATAAGCACCCATTCCTACCCCTTGGTCGAACCGCGCTGATTAATTGGTTTTTCAGGGCAAAGAACACGGACGATTCGTATCTGGTGGAATATAAAAGAAACTATATTCTCTGGAATCCCGACTTTTGATTTGCCAAACTTTTGAGAAGTTTACATACGTCAAGCCATTAGAGTAATGACTGTAGACACACTAATCTGTAGTTTGCCCGGACCTAGGAGACGCACCTATTGATTCGGCGCATTGCAATTGTTATGTTGGGGTAAAACTCTATTTCTTCAATTTCCGAAGATGAAGTTTGAGAAACGGAGTAAAAAGCTGTTCGATAGAGTAGGCAGGGTGTTGTCGAAACCGTCTCGGTCTTGAACTAACGGCATCGGTTCTCGAACCGAGACCGCCATACTGCAGTGTATAGACGTCAAGATGGTGAAGGTTGGTCTCGTCTATCCGGTCTCGACTCACTGGGAGTAGCTATAACTCAGGTGAAACGTTCGAAGATAATGCCATTAATCTAATCATATTGTTGTTTTGATTGAGTCAGTTATTGAATTCATTTTTTGAACGACGTTTTTGGAGAATACTATATCTTTCAGGGAACGGGGGACAAAACTCAGCTCCATACTGCATTGCATCGAATAAAACACACCGCGCGCGAAACGCGCGCCAAAAAGGCGACGGCATAGCGAAATCTAGCGGGTCCTTACAGTGAATTGTAGGAAGTGAACTCCTCCTGGTCTCATCAGGCTTATGAATGAGTCAATTAGCATGTAAGTCTGATCATGGCCGGTTAATTGTCGGAGCTATGTCATTTCAGCTACTGTAGAATGGTGTGAACGCATTAAACAGGGGGCTTCTTTGTCAAATAGTTGATTGCGACAACACATATCCTATGCTATTTGGATACGAAAATTAATGAAGCTTGATTTCAGAATTTTACAACGGAATAAGGCCATGGACAGCAAAAAAATTCTAGAAATCTTTACCCATTACACACCCAAGCGAATGCCGCGGAGCGGCGCGAATTTTTTTGCACTCGGGCATTCCCGGAAAAATTGGGTTTTCTAGGACCTGAATTGGCGCAATCTCTTGCTATTGCCTGAATGTTTCGATTCCCGCGCATAAATGTAGATATCACAAAAACCAGAGGCAATTACATTCGACTCTGTCCCCTCATACGCGAAAACGTGGGGGGGGGGACAATTTGATATTGTTCCCCCACCCCTCGAAGTGTGGGGGGGACGTGTCCCCGTCCCCCCCAGGATTGACGCCCCATATCCCCAAATATCGCATTAGTAACGTACATGCAATTCTATAGGGTCTTGCTCAGGGTATTGGCTCCCTTTAGCTCTCTTTCGTTTCTATGTACCCTTCCTGCTTTTTCCCAAGTTACCCCCCCCCCACACCCCCACCTCACTCGACTAGCCGACAGCAATGTATCCTAATCCCCCTTGTTTCTTAGCCACCATCTCCCACCCACCCCCATCCATATCTCCTTTTCCTTCTGTACCAAAAAACAATGACACACTATACATCACAATAAACATATCCTCATCATGGACTAGACTCCAAAAGTCATACTATTTCTGGTGCCTCCACCTCAAGTCGCGAATAGAATGTTGTATAATGTATTGCATTGCAGTTATGTATTCTATTGCATTTTTGGATTGTATTCGTTTTTTTCCCTAATATTATTCACCTATTGTTCCCAAATCTGTTTTGCTGTACACAAAGTGTATGCAGTTAATGAACTAATTGGTGAACCTGTCCCTGTGACCGTGGCCTTCCCCTCACCCATATATCAAATCACTCTCAATGCCCAATAGATACTCTTATCACAACGGCTGGACAACAGATTCCCTCCATTTTTCTTTCTCAGCCATCTTTAGTTACCTCTTCAATAATGCTTTTATGACGTGAGGCATGACGGACATATGCAATAAATGATTTTCATCCGTTAAATTCGAGTCCTCCAAGTACATTATCGCCTCAGCTGTTGGATTAGTAATTCTAGGATGATGCGAATACTCTTACGTTTTGATGTATTTTTTATACATTTTGTTCTGAAGTACTACAACCTTCAGACCCTACGTTTCCTGCGTACAGAATACCGCACTCATGCGATCGTTGTAAAACGGTATTATCACAAATGGTTGTATCGTCATTGTTTCGACGAGTTCGAAAGAAATTATTGAGAAAACGTCATGAAATGGTGGGCGTCGTCACACTTATAATTGTACTGGGATGAAGTTCATTCCCTTGCTATTTTCCTGTTGCCTAATACACCAAGAAGACCGTTATATAAATTAACACAAATTCTCAGTGAATTATGCATCATGCAATTGACCGCTAACTAAAAGCGGGATAACCAACGATACAGATCGAACAAGAGTGGCAAATAAAAAGCAGACACGCAACAAAGGGGGAATATGTGTTTCAGTTTACGTTCTCCACCTACTGACTTTCATACTTCTGCACGAACAACTAGCTACAATTGTGGTAAAAGCATCTCTCAAATGAATCATTATCGTTTCAATTTAAATGTTACCAGAATAGAGACACAATATGTCTTTAATATATACTCGTGGAATACACATCCACGGTCGCACTTTGTACTTGTGAAACCCTTGATAACATAGTCCCCCATACATTTTTTTATTTCCCGTTTCGCTTACGGCAATGTCCAACCACCGGTCCTAAAGAGAATCACATTCGGGCTAGAATCAGTGAAATACTGAGTACAAGAGCTTCACTCAAACAAACCAGGATTATGTGTGTTTATTGGCCAAAACATTTGGTTCATGTGGGAACCTTGTACGGCCTGCGGAAGTCCTTCGCTATCTGATTATGAATGTAGTTGGGATGGAATCACCCCGATTCTTGTCAGGATGAGTGAGAACAAATAATACGTATGTATATCGACCGAAACACATGATTCTAGTAATGGTAGGCTTTTATTCTTTAACTCAAAAGTGTGGAGAAAGAAATAATATAGGAAAGATAACGAACGAATTAAAGCACAGTTCATCGAACAAGCAATATTAAACCCACTGCGTTGTAATCTATGGATATCGAAAACCTGGAGGTAACTTGTAGGAATCTTCTCTAAATGTTGTGTTGCGGCAATGTCTTGGCAATGTTAATGACAAGACTTGCATTAAAGGATGAAGAACAGAATAGAACAATTGATATCAACCGAAGAACTAGGAGGCGATTATTTGTGGGGAGGCTGACATTTGCTGACATTTTAACAGCCAGTATTTTTTCCTAAACACCATAGTAGCAGATTAAGTCCTAAACATAGTACTTGGTTAGATTGTGGTCATCACATGCTATCGGTTGGCAGACTTCATTTAGGAAAGTAGTAGATCATAAATATATCCATAGTACGCTTAGTTGATTGCAGTCGAACTGCGTTCTGTTTTTTACCATAAATAGATATCTGAGCCCCCAACTATACAGAGTATTGTCACTAATTGGCACTCAAGTACACGATCTTAGCTATTTCATAAAGAACTTAAAAATAGTAATTGATTTGTTGTTATCACCCCGCCCTCCACAAACTGATTGTTTATCACCTAATAATCGCAAATAGCAATTTCTTGGGTATATTTAGTTGAGGGGCCGATTGAAGTCTCCAACCTGGTTATTCTACGTAGAATTGACATTTGCGATGTGGAGGACACACACACAAGTAAAAAGGTTCACGTTTGGATCAAGAAAAGCCCAAACGTTCGGATTGTAATTCGTGTATGGCCTGTTTGTCTGTATTGGATGTGAGGCGATGTTCAACCATCCTCAGGGTGACGGAAAGCGAAAGATATGTCGCCAACAGACGACTGGTAAGAATACATAACGACACATGAACACTCACTGTATGTGTGATGGACAGGGATTTGTGACACAAGCTTCAATATTTTTTTTATCAAACGTTCTCACTATGGGATGAACACCATATAATTAGCACAACAATCGAAAGAGTCTAGCATGAGAATTGTGGGTACTGTACTTGGTTGCTGGAGTTCGGACTACATCATATTCACTGAAAGTTGAGACGAGTAACGCATGGGCAGTTAGTGATGCTGCATTTGCAACGTTGTGCCGATTTGAACCAGCAATCCGAGTCAATTCGCCTATTACACCCTATTGCCCAAAATCAGAATAATGTCTTGCAATACACTCCTTAGTAATAAAATATCCGACCTGAGAATAGTTGGCGATGCATACAGCTGCAGGACACTATTCTTAATAATTCACGAAAATCCCTTAAAGTTCAGACTGTTAGCGACTCGTTGTCGAGAGGTCATTCACCGACATACGTGGGTATGACGCTATTTCCCTTCAAAGCAATTAGTGGGTACTGATCACTTAATTAGGCCGTTTTAGCACAAACCGGAGATACTGTCCATTAATGTATACTGATAAGTATGTAGGCCACAATTGTAAAACCATTCAGCGTTATTATACGGTTCCCGTACCCACTTAGCAGGAGATTTAATCCTTACATGGCAGATGGTAATATCTTCACGACGAATTGAGTTTGTTAGAGTGAACAAAATCCTGTGCAATGAAGGGGCAGGAATGTCATTTCGCACCGACATCGAAGGCCATTTGGAAGTGCCAACATTTCTCCTCTGAACCAAGGTCGAAATACAGAACTATTACTAAACGAAATGGGTACTTATGGTTCAATATTGCATCGATGCATCGAGGCCACTCGGGAACGCACCAAAATTTGGGAGGAGTTCACCTATCTTAGACCTTCCCAAATCATTACTGTTCATTATACCAGTCTAAAATGCCTTTCCAATGAATGCCTAATTGAAGCGCAATGGGACCAGTGATGATTCAGCAAAGTGTATGTAATAAAAGACAATGGGCTCACGCCATAACAAAATACTGCAATACCATCAGAACAATTGCGGGGGCTGTTCCTTGTATACTTCAAGGAAAATACTTATGTGAAAAAGAGCCACCTGACCGAATATGTTCGTGGGTTTGAACTTACATATGCCACGTGTGGCCAAACCCTATCCATGGCCAAAATATACCATTGAGCGCCATTCCCACCCAAATATTTCGTTAACGTGAACTTTCCAGGGAATATTTCACTCACTAAAACACCCCGGTTAGGAACCTAAGTGCATATTTTTGACATCTTCAATTTGTCAACCCGTGGTGACTCCACAGGGGGATTATTACCGGAAATGTTCTGGCAATTGCGGCATTTGTACTTATGAAGATAAGTTTAGTTCTGAACCTATTCCGAGTGTGTTGAACATTCGGCAAGGGGGATCGCGACATTACAAAACCAGAACCAAGTTCATTTGGATGCATAACTTTAGTGAGCAAAGATTTCGAAATATTTCCAGTCAGTCAGCAGGTCTAAAGTAATGTACAGTGAAGTGTAAATAGCACATTGTCCGCCAAGTTTGTTCAATTTGCTTGGAAAAATCCATTATAAATAATATAATAAGTCGTCGTAAATGGAAGTAGAAAAAGAATCAACCGATGCGCATTGGTGAATGGAGTAGCTTTAGAAGCAGCAAATTCCCTAGAGAGTCCTACGAGGTAGATAAGTAGGTTCGTAGTTGCGACCTCCCTTGTGGTTGTGGTTTGACGGATTTGCGCTAGATGTATGGTTCACATAAATGTGAAAGAATAATGATGAATAATAATAAACCGAAACCTCCGGCTAAGTTTAAGTGATTTATTGCCACAAAGCATTCACCTCGAATACAATAATTGGCATGGCGATTCATTACCTGCTGTGTAATCAGCCATTCCCATCTCCTTTGCTTTAATATAGAGTAAACATCTCACAATTGACAAAATGGTGGAATGGTGTGGGAAAGTGCAAAAATTCAAATCCGACATTCAAGCACTACACTTACAACTATGCACCACATGGTATAATGCCTTATATGGAAACATCGATGGATCTCATCTGTCGGCTCCCAGGTTACCTCAGGAGATCAGGAAGTAATGTTGGAGAGTTTGAGTTTCCGCCTCAGTTATGTATTATTGGTGTTTTGGAATCAACACTACTGCCCACCATTATCAGCTCACTTGGTGGTTGATCTCTCGTTAACGGAGATTGTTCAGGGCAGCGCGTTCAGAATTTGAGATATTGGTTTACCTGGTGGTCGAGTGGAAGTAGAATTTGCCTTCATGGGTTCGGACAGCATTGTCGAAGATGTCTATGCATGGGTTACAGTCAGTCCGTGGGGTCCACCACTTTTTCTGGGGGCTGGCTTAGGGTGCCCTACTCCGCTTCGGTTGAAATCCCCTTAGTGTGGGCCAAGAAAGTATTGGCACACAACAGAATGGTAGATTTTCGGAAAGAGATGTGGTTTTTGATTTCTGCATTTAAATACTTTCGTTGGTCAACAATGTCGACATGACAGTCAAAAATACTTGTCACTCTCACGGTGGGGGGGGAATGATCAATTGTGGCTTAATGAAGAAACACAGTTCACGTGACGAAAATACCATCAGAATTACGGCTGCACTGTGTCCTACCATATGTTTTTTTTGTAGTAGTAATAGACAAGTCACGTTTGAAATGCAATATATAGTTTGCGAAGTGTGGCTTGGTGAACCACTTGAGCTTCATATATGTATTTCCTCTCCGTCACTTGAGTTATTTCCTATCACATCATAAGATCATAGAGAGTAATCTATTCACGTATACACGGCAGGATTCTTCAAATCGCCACCAGACTATATTAGATATCGGACTGCATCTGGCTTTCATTTGCTCTGTATTGTCTCTCAGGCTTGATTTGTGAATACATTCGTATGGTGGGAGCGTGTAGTGACTGCGGATACGCATTTTTACAACACCTGCGCTGATTGGCATAAAATTGTCACGTTTAACCCATAGAGAAATGCCTTGTGAAAACGTCTCTATGGGAAGAGGGCAGTACCCTCACGCGCTCAGACCTCAGTTTCAACATCTGTTTGCCCCAGTATGCATGAGATATCTTTTAAATAATTTAATAACACATGACGTCACACTTTGACAACCCGAGAAGTCATGCCATGTATTTTCATTGTTTCATTTTGCTGACTAAGTCCAACATTTAGCAGACGTTCTGTTGAATTTCTCCCATTAAAGTAACCATCACACCTACCATCTCACTACAGCAATCCCATACTAAATGCTTTTCGAAGTGAAAATAATGTATGAATTTCAGTAGAAAACAGAGATTGTTCTCAGGGTTGTCCAACATTATTGCATGATGCGATTTGTTCCGATCTTGCGCAATACACATGCACGACCGTCAAAGGACTGTAACTGTATCATTCATTCTGCTATTGTCCTCTGAGCGCCAGCACCAGCATCAGCCAAAGCTGTTCTTCCGATATTCAACATATCTATTGAAACGAATTGAGAATCCAAAATTTTAATTCAGGGTTAGAAAAATATCAAATTTTTATCTGTCAGATCTTTATCTATCTTCAAACTATGTTTGGGAAGTACGTATAGTACAACGGGAAAAGTAGATATGAAAGCTATTCAGGTGAATACGGGTAAACCGCCTATATTACACAGTGAAACCTAGCACTGGTTCTTACAGTATGGACGGCACAATGAAACACAGTAAAGAGTCGGCTGACCATCCTTACTAAAACTGAAAAACTAAGACACTAAAAAACTGAAACGAAAACTAAAATACTAAAAACTAGTTCTATTTTTTCAGTGCCCTCCTATCTGGTCCAGTCGGTTGTAGCGCGCAATTTAACAGCTTGGGGAATCGCAAATATTGAAATGGCCTTGCCTTCTTCTTCACGGACATATCTCCAACTTTACAAGAGTTTAAGGTGCTCTTACTTCTACGGTTTGGTCGCGGAAGTGTTATTAGCCACTATCAAGATGTTTTTCCTCTAACGGCTCATTCCAAAACAGTACCGTATATTCTTTGCAATTACATTACTAGCAGCTATGTCATAATTTGGCCAGGAAAAAACTATGCATATGTCATCAACATATAATGTGAGTCATATAGCTAAATGCTGTTATCCTACTTAGCTACACCGAGCCTTACCGTGAATATTGGGATAAAAGCGATTCTGCTCATGGGGGAATACTGGGACATCATATAGTTCAATACATTCTATATAGGCTATGTATGTTGCCTAGCATTGACACAGTTACATGGATTGTACAGACATGCATTCATCACGAAATGACACAACATCACACTGTGTTGCTTAGCTTTACTAACAATTAGCCCTATGAATAGAGGCAACTCGCCCATTCCATATTGTGGTATAAGTCAAACAAACGAACATGAATGTTTGTTTGCGCCTCATCAATTCACTGACGTACAATCATGTCCAGCCAGCTGGCGACATAGTAATGACCCCTAAACATTGTTTGCTGTGCTTGTACCCAAGTAAATGCGACGTGACCTGCAGGCAATTCCAGGTTAAACTAACATCAGAACGGAGACAGCTGTGACCACGCACTCTTTGGGTCAGGGCCGAGAACGGAGAAAATGCTTGATACGATTGAGTAAAGGATAAAGACACACACATCATGTATGCGTGCCACAAAAGTAATAACGCCTTCGGCTCTCGAAGTGGTTTTTGCAACCAGCAATGTTCTATTTCCCGCCAATGTGAATTAGGGAGAAGCTGCAGGCATGAGCATCCGCGTACTACGTTTATGACCTCGATTCAACCCGTTTTCCTAGCATGTAGATAGTTGCGAACGAATCTATACAGAGCGAACTATACCCAGTTGTACACGACATCCAATCTGCAGAGAATGTTCGCTAGGCCAGGTCAATGCTGAGGCCAATTACAAAGAACGGAATATCCATCGGGTCCTGGTGGGCGCTTACCCAATCATTCCCAGTTAGATCGAGTTTAGCTTTTTCGTGATATGAAGCACTGGAAAACTTGCGTAGCATTGCGTTGTTTCACTTACCACGATACGAAATGGAATACGAAATGGTTTACAATGTTGACTTCTGGAAGACGGCTGGACGACCATTTAAAACCGGTAAACATGCCACAAAATACCATAGCTACCCTACGGTGGTGCGCTCTATCACACCCCTTGATATTCCCAGTTGACCAATGAGGGGAAGTCGGTTTATATATAGATAATTGAAATGTCGGAAAACACTATTACAAAATGAACGATTACGACATGTTTCAATAGACATCTTTCATCATCAGGTATTGTAAGTAAACTGAACTAACAACAAAATAACTGCTGTCCGTAGGCGAGTGTTAGCACGCAAACCTATTAGCCATATATATGATTCGGAAGAAATGAAGACAGTCCGTCAAATTGATACTTTCCTAGTTCGGGTATCTGCGTGATTTGCAGGAAGACATTTCGGCGCACGGAAACCACAAGTATCGAGGTAAATATCGACCCATGAAATATATATTACACCAACTAGGGACCACGTAATGTTAAATCCTACTTTTACGAGGGTCATCAGGCAATTCGAATAATAACACAGTCACTCCGTGTTTGCTGTATCTGGATAGAATATTTCTATGTTTGACTTTTCGCTGCAGTGCGATATGTAGTTTTATGGCGGGGTTTTTCTATACATTCAGCAATATTAGGGGTGTGATTTATAGTGTAGTTGTTGTAAGAGTATATTGGGTTTCTATTTCAGGAAACTGTCGGTTCCTGGACAAGGGACTGAGAAAAAGATTAAACGGTAAATAACAAGTCCTCCAAGCATGGGTAAACAACGCAAAAGGTTCCACGAAATCCCAATTTTCCCAGCGATGCTGACATGTGATTATATCATTACACATTAGAACTATAAAGTCTGCATTTCAAATGATTAGAGATCTTGTGTCATGTAGCAACTGAAACACCAGGATCATTTGGCACATTCTAAATATACACATTAGGAGACTGGAAATGTGGAAGATTCGCTCCATGTTAACCTTGCCCTGTGGCTCTGATAAAAAAAAAAAAACATAATAATAAAAAAAAAAACCTCAGGTGCAGATGAAGGTAAACAGTCATGAAGGTACGAAGGCATAGGCGGGGATAGTAATAGAATGTCCGTAAGCCTTCGTGACTCTGCTCCGAGATTAAATGTTCACATAGCTTCTCTGGAATATCTGACGAGACATGTAGCAGTTGTTTCACACGACCCGTATCATTCTTCGGCCTGTCTCGTCTAGTTAGTTTATAAGGGATGTATGCAAGTGTTCGAATTAGGGAGGTGATTAGTGAAACCTCCACACGGAGATTGCAATCGTGAGCTACAGTTTGGTCAACCCACAAAATTGCAACAGCCAATATACGGGGGCAATTACTGGAATTAGAACATGGTCATTCGTGGCAGGACGAGTGGTTCATGTTTAGATTTTAATCAGATCGCTTGTTTCCCGTCGTTACAAAGAAATGTGACACAGTCTATGGTGTCTGCTTCTTTTGCAATGCCTCATGAACGGCCGACCGAGGTGGGGTGGCGAAAAGAGGTGATACGCTCTAGAAGGAGACTTTAGTTTAACTGTGGGGTGAATCATTATTTGCACGAAACATAGCACCTTCACATGTGGTTCAAAGCGGCAATTACTGCGGTAGTCAGTATAGTAAGGGCTTGAGAGCTTTCATCATTTAGATGCAAAAAGTCGCATTACCTGGGCATGTCAATTTATTACGGGAGCATTCACATCTAACAGATAAGTCTAACGCATAATGCGATGACACTGATTTTTTTACAAGCCACTTGTAACAGAGAACCGTGTGCAGTTTGATAACTTTCGAATATTACTATTACAATACTGCACTGTCAATGGGACAAATATTTAGGATTCTTGCTCAGTGAATATATTTGATTGTATTGTACGAGTACTTGACGCAGTCAAGTCCAGCCAATCGGTCCGAGTCCAAAATCGAGAAATCAGCCGAGCTCTAGCATGGATCCTCCATTCAGCCCGGCCGGCCATACAGCCAGCAATTTCTTTGGTTCTCTCGTTCAGTGTCTCTCTTTGGGAAGTCGACAATCATAAAATACACGTGACCTATGTACGAAGTTTATGTACGAAAGTGAATTATAACCGGTTATAATTCCAAGTACTAAACACCGGCCTCGATGCGACCAAGTAAGTCCTAGGGAGAATTCAAGAGGGATCAAACAGAACAAACGTTTTCAATGTGTCAAGAACAAGTGCACCGATTACTTACGGTAGGGCCTATATCGCGTTTGTACGCATTCCCGATCGAGCGTTGCCTAAACTCGTTACGTAATCTAAACCCTATTTCACGAAACTTTCAGAGATTTTTATCCCTTTCATTTGAGCAAGGATTAGGCACACAGGTAGAACTTATTTACCCTGAAAATTCTCCGTCGTCCTTTGCACGCACTAGCTATGAATTATGGTACAGCAGTTTGAATGTCAAGGCCAGAGTCGAAAAAACACGGGGGTGGTGATGAGAGCCGATGGGTGCGAAACTGAGAATGGTCTGATTTCATCCGCGATGATTCAGGGAAAAGCTACTCCTAGCTTAGAGTAGCATTTCCCTGGATGATCACAGGCATGAATTTTGAAATATGAAGGAGAGTTTCAATATATCTCCGTCACAAACAGTCCCGCTTGGGAAAACATGCTTCTAGATGTTCCCAACTTCCTCTCTTTGACAGGAATTTTGGGAAAGCAAAGTCTCACTTACCAGTCGAATGAATGCACTCGGTCGAAAAACGGGACAATAACCAGCAGTTGGATTTACAGTAGGCCTATATACGCCGGCAGCAACACCATCAATCAACAACATTAACAATGGCACGACCATTGTCTTCGAATACGATCACACGATGGAAGTATTTTCCACGAATTGTGATATTCGATGTTCCTGTAAAATGTGTACTTTCCATTGTTTCCAAATCACAAGGAATTCCCCGTATTAATCCCGACCACAACATGGTGTCAGTAACAGAATCCACTGCACTCATTCGATCGACTCAATCAAGGCTAGTATACTAGTATTGGACTATTGGCTGTGTTCGTGAACAAGCTACTGTACATGTAGTACTCTGAGTGCTGAAATTAGAACTGTCGCTCGGCCTGTCCATTCGTACATGTAACAGGTAGCATGCAACGTACGTTTTCTATAGCTGTTTTGTTCAGTGCGCAATTGGGGGTGGCAACACGCCATGCAGGTGTGTTTACATTCTGAGTTTTGACATCCTAGCTCCTTCGGTCGATATTGAGGCAGTCTGAGAGAATTTGAAATGATCATATAAATGAGGTCTTTTTTTGTTATTCTCGCGTTTTTCGCGAGAAATAATCGAATATTTATGAATAGGACTAATAAACAGATACTCGGGCCTTTGTTTTCGAATTGAAACCGGTTGACGTCATAATAGGAGACAAAATCCCTCGGTTGCGCCTCGGGATTTCTAACCTCCCCTATTATGACGTCATCCCGGTTTTAATTCTGCAGCAAAGGCCCTCGTATCTGTTCATTATTCCTAAATGTAACACGTTTTCTGCCTCTGTTCCTTTTCCCATGAGTGGGCTCCCAGAGAACGAGCTGGCTTGCAGTTCAAGGTGTCCGGCAAGAGTCATTCGCCTGTATGTTACTTGTCTCCTATTCTGGGAGTTCACCATACGGATGTTGGTTGGGATGTGTTCTCTCCAGCTAACTTCAAGAGCTGCTCTCAGTAAATGTGCTAGTGCATGTCCCCGTTGACTTACTTCCTTCCTAGGACAGATTTCAAGGAGGTCCAAGTTTCACTGGCCGAACAACCACATAACGAATCCATGGAAATGCAAATTGTCGCTGCAGCAGTGATAGAACAATAAAATAAATGCCCTGAACAACGCGTATAACATCCACCTGAACCTGACCTCCCCATCTCCCACTCCCTTGGACCATAATATTTTTCCAGACACAAGTTTACACTTCGATGATTTGTGCATTACATGCATTCCCGGCAGGCGAGCAAAGTGTAGTCTCATGTGGCTAATACCACAAGCGCAAATCCAGCACAGTCGTCAAAAGACGACTATTGCTTCAAATTTGAACTGAATGCGTTTTCATGACATTTGACAACTGACAGTAGTATATACATCGCGTATATGATTATCAGATGTCAATGTCAGAATTCCTGCAAATAGTATTCTTTTCTCCCTTTTTTTTAGATTTTTTTTCTCATTCGTTTTTTTGTACGCAGCCAGAGTGGATTCATCAAGGCTCTGTCATAAGGTCCAAGACCGAATCCTCCAAATCGGTTATCGAGGCCGGTCTGAAGCCAAAGACCGGGAGTCGAGTCCTCTCCGACACTAGTAGCCAGGCGTTATTTTGTGTTGTAAGTTAATATATAGCCCAATTTGGAAACTGAACACTCATACTGGGTATACACACGGTTACCATAATGAGGCGAAACCACTCATCAATAGGTAATACGCAGGACCGGGCCACCCATTAAATCGTCTAATGGTAGAAACAAGAGGTATGTTATTTCTGATATTGTCAGCAGTTTACAATCACCATCGTACGGGTCCAAACTGAACATCAGAGTGTTGGGTTTTTTTCCAACTGAGTTGTGGGTTTACCTGTTGACCTTGGATTACGGTGATGTAGCAAAGTGGTATAGCCTAACATTTAAATCTAACTATACTAACCTCATGGTGGTTTCCGGCTGTTACAGTCAATGTGGCCACGCATATACATTTGAGAAACCCTGGAAGCGCTAAAGCAACAACCTTGACAATTCCTGATGACATAATGTTTGCCTGAATGGCCTAGTGAAGCCCGTTTGAAACGAGTTCTTATTTTTAGAAATAGCTCGAATTGTACAGTCTGAAGGCTTTTTTTTACTCAAACAAATTCCCTGTTTAAAACTCCTTATCAACCAAATAACCCCAGAACCCCGAAGCGTAGAAAGCAACAGTCCACAGCAGTGTTGAGACATGACACTCTATAATAACTTATTGACAGAGATACTGAATCCACTAACATAGATAAGTTTTTCAGTCAAACCCAGATAAATTACCACTAATCTCAAATTTTCCCAAGTGCCTCCAGCACGTACGAGACAACAAACAATCCAAATGTTTCATTGATGCGGAATTTATTTGAGTCATCGCGTTGTACGTTATAGTACCTCCAATTAGCCTTGAAAAATATGTTTCCGAATACCATTAATATACACTCTGCATAATTAGGGGAAATTGTGCAGAGCAGATCGTATGGCAACTAATTACTCCTATCCACTTAGATTGATGTCTATATTATGTTTTGTTTTATATAATCTAGCCCTGTCATTAACACCATATAATATCCTTTAGTAAATAATATGTTGTCATATTTTTCGCCTTTTAGTAAGGCGCCTACGGTAATATATATGTGTGACTCTTCATGCAATATATATGGAGATGTTGACTTCGGTAAGTTCAATCGCAGACGCCATCGCGCCCATCTGAATAGACGTCCATCAGACCAAACGGTAGCAACCATGAGGTACTGTGAGATTATTGTCGCAGCTCTTTCATCGTAGACTGTATAAGACAGAGAGTAAATCATCTGTGTGAGTTCGTAAGTTTCTGAGGACCCGCTCCCACCACCCAATATCATTTCCAAATCGCTGACTTGAAGCATCCCTAGGTTCACACTGACTTGTGCGCCATTCGATATAACCTAACTACTCCGGAGTAAACCCTTAAAAAAAGTTCTATAGATTCTATTTAAAAATCTATAGAAATCGATACAATTTTCTATAGAGCCCCTCAATAAAACTCCTCTATAAATTTTTCTAAGGAATTTCTAAAGAATTCTAAAGAATTCTAGAAATTTTAAAGAATTTCTTGAGAAATTCTTTAGAATTTCTAAAGAATTTCTAAGAAATCTATAGGATATTCTCTAAAACTCTATGAATGTCCTAAAATTTCTAAGAATTTCTAAAGAACATCTATAGATATTCTATAGAAACTCTATAGAACTTCTAAAGAAAATCTAAATAAGATATTCTATAGAAACCTCTATAGAAACTCTATAGAAAATTCTAAAGAAATTTCATAAGATATTCTATAGAAATTCAAAAGAAATCTATAGATCTGTGAAGATCTCTAAAGAAAATCCTATACCTATTCCATGGAACTCTTGTTGAGTCCTAAAGAATCTCCAGATAATTTCTAAAGAGAATCATATTCTAATTCTGGTATGAACACAAGCCTATACTACCTTGATCGGCTATGGCAAATAGTTGAATAGCTGTTTACCCCCTGTCCCGCGGGCCATTCCCCAGCTCTGAATCTAATATTTTTTCAGCTGATATACACGATGAATTCACAATACCGACAACTATAGAGAATTCCTAACTTTTCACACTATCTTGTTTTCTTCTCCAAGAAACTGCTTTACTACTACGATTTCAACTTCGGCCTGGTCCACATGACGAGAAGTCAAATCAAGAGCACATACCAGGAGAATGATCAAATATTTGACTAGTTCTTTATTCATTCAAAACTAATAATTTTCTGTTTGAAATGAACAGAACATAGTGAGAAAGTTGATTCTTGTTTTTGATAGGAGCCCATGTGTTGATTCGATTTCAGGGCAATTTGACCAGGGTATTTCTAGAGTGCATACAGTGTTTTGTAAGCCAGATCTCTAATTGACTATCAAACAATTGCTATTTTACAGACAGTTCTCGAACAATCCATGATTTGAAAGACCCACAATACGCCATCGAACTGAATAGAGCGAAACAGTTCGAGTTCGCATACGTACCTCTCGACAATAGAGCCTTGAAAAGCGGGTTATCACTTACTCATGCAAAATACATCATACAATCGGAGGAAATTGCTGGAACAGGATTATGCAACTAGTGAATTAGATTATTGCTCCTAGCGTGATTGTGATAAAATGTAACCTAGTAATGAACATAGCGTACCATTTGCGGAGTGTCCCATTCTATCCATTATGTCTATCTAATTCGGGAATTCCAGGGTTTGAAGAATGACCTCAAATGCGAGTAGATTCAAATGCGTACACGTATCTATAACATTTCTAGTCAAGATTTCATGTCCTATTAATGATTTCACTTGATTATGTAAAAACACTATTGGAGGACCGCTTTGTTGCTACAGTACGTGATAAAAATTTATAATCCGCAGTCATGGAACTCATTCAGACTGAGCATGCTTGCCGAAAAACTGAATTTGAGAGAACTGTGGTATTAGTCTAATTTTTTTGAATTTGCATTTGAGAGATCCCAATGAATGCGTATTTTGCTTTGATGGTACCCCGCGTGGGGACAGGTGTTCCTTCTATATTCGCACACGATGTGAACATGTCCCCTGATAGGCACAAAATAGGAATTACTGTAAACATATGAACAGGGAAAAGTACCAGAAAAAGTCCGAAGAATGTGTTGTAAAATGTTTTTTGAATATTTTAGGAGACACTTAAATGTCAGTAAGAATAAAAAATGGAAATGGTACCCATGGCTTCTTGCTATAATGTATTAAAGTAAATCAGCAACATGTTAACTTGATAAGTGAAAGATAACTGCCTGATTTGAGCTATTCTGATGCATTATACGATATCAATTAGAAATGAATATTTGATTCGATGTTTGAACGTTCATTCACATTTACAGTTCATTCACTTATGACTTTTGTTATAGGTGACTATAAGTGAAGAGCAGTAATCAATTCATATCTGTTTTTCAATTATTTATCAAGGTAATTTTCAACGAATCCATTGTACGGCAGCTTAGAAAATCTAGCGGTTTTAGTTTATCACTATACGGCGCTTAATCGTTACAATTGCCTGACAACGCTTTTTTTACATGGAAAGAATGGAAGAAGGGAAGGTGGATAATAAAATGTTTGTCCTCATAAATCTTTGCAGTTACACTATTTGTTACCTAAAATGACAGGCTAGTGAGGGTGGCTTCCATCATAATAAGTTCTGATTCCTATATTGCCTTCCAAGAGTGTCAACATAGTGAAAAAATCGAAGACCTCAATCACACGTAATTCCGTAATTCATATACTAAGCACGCACTCTACCAGCCTGAAACAGGAAACCAATCGTGTTCTCTCCTCTCCTAAAACGTTGTTTATCTATATAATGGAATATTCAACTTGCTCTTAATTCAACCGATTTTCACAGCCTCATGCTGTATGGTCAGTCTCTGATCAATCATCACTGATAAAGCTATGAGTATCGATTGCTCAATTCCACGTAGAGTTGCTGCAGAAAGGCGCTGGACACCGTATCTCTATTGATAGCATACCTAGACCGTTTGTTATTACGATAATGCCAGATAAATTATGCCACGAAGAAACTATGTATGATTTATCAAAATTTGGTAGAACGAAACGCTGTTATCCTCTTCAGTCTGCATTCCTCCTCCTCGTGCTACTCACTATAACCCGTCTGTAGATCTGGAGGAAGAAAACAAACTACCCACGCCAGGCGACATTAATCCAGTGATGTGCCTTGTCTTGTGTCTCAGCATTAGCATAGTTTCTGTCTCTAATCAGGAACATTAACTGAAAAAATTCGCTTCGACGTAACGTAATATCCGCTTTGTATGAATATATACGTCGCTACACCTTGATATTTAGCGCACAAGTCATGTGACCAAAGTTATATTACTGCAATGCTATCCTCAAAACCGCTCAGTTGAACTCCCCACACGAAAAAGATGTTTCCTATTGCAATAACATATGGAACAATAACCTGTGCGAGTAATTGCTTTTATCATGAAACCCACGGAGCAACGCGATGTATTATTTGGCCAGAAAGAACCCGTACTCCACGTTCTTTTCATATATACGATGATAGGCGGGGATATGTTTTTAAATCTATGCAACCATCTTCACATCATTTTACATCATATCTACGTTTGTTCGGCCTGATTTGAAAATGATAAATAAATTTAAAAAAAAAACAGGAAATATTTGTTTGGGTATCCTCAAATCACAACAGGTAAGTGAATGTGGGAGCAAAACCGACCCCCGCTATTCCGTGCATATTGCAGTGAGGAGATGTTCTTAATTCCAACTAATATTCAACTATCCTTACCATCCAACTAACGTTTTTATTTTCGGCCTGAGTTGGAATCGGATAATGGTGAAAAGTGTATTTCCATCTCACAGAGACAGTACTAGTTCGGTCTGGAATATTTGGGGTGGAACATGGACTAATGTCTGGTACTACTGCACATATTTGCTGGAGTTGTACATGTGATATACCATATTTTCTTCATGCTTGTAATCATTACCACTTTAGTGCTTCTATTGTTTCAACCAGCAAGAAAATATTATGGAATTGGAAGAAGTAATGCGGGGTGAGGAGGTGTGCGATCATCTAATGGAGGGAAGTTCCGGACATGCGGTTAACTATTGGAATTAATCGAAATCATCAAGCTTGTTCACTAACTCAGCATAGTAGGTGTCCTGTAAGGACTGAACCCGAGTTGAGGAGATAGGTAAAACTGCGAATACCAAATGCCAACTCAAAATTATGTGTCACATCGTAACCACCATGTTCCCGTCAACTACTTTGGATAATAGTTTCATATTAGTTTTAGTTAGTTTATGAATACGGGTCAGAAGGACAAAAACCACTCATAAATGACCCGGGAGCCACAACATCCCAGGAAAGAAATGAACCCAACCAGTTAAATAATTCGCCCGTGATTCTGAAAAATAAATCAAGACGTTTCTTGAACGCCTTCACACTCTTATAAGAACAACTTTTCAGGAAGATAATTTCCACCCATTGATACTCGAAATATTTACGAATTCAATCTGCAGCACTTGCCACGAAGCCCTTGAGACCGTGGCCTCTAATTTGCAGTCCATTGGAAAATTTCAAAGAAGTAGTGGAAGGACAGGCCATCGAGTCCCTGGACAATTTTGAACCTGGATCAAGTCCCCCGATTCGCCGCCTCAGCTCCATGTAGTTAGACCGAGACGCGCCTTAATCTTCAATCCGTCGGATAAATTTTTTTCGACGTCAATCATTCAGTTTGCCCTACGCTCTGAAAACGTTTTCAATAACGTGCTTGTCTTTTGCAAAGTAGGGATTCACACTTACGAATTTCGCAGTGCGGTCTCACTAGTTGCTTACACAGCCTGACACAATATCATTATCACGGAAACTGAAGTGACGTCTAATACCACCAAGAATCCAATTACCAATTCTAGCAGCTTCGGCACAACTGCTTAGAAGGTTTCAAAAGGGAATCACAACAAACCCTGAGATCTTTTTCTGAATCACCTCCTGAATATTCCGGCCATTTAACTTGAGGAGCGTTTACGATTGTGAAAACCACATGCATAACTTTGCACTTGTCGACATTGAAACATTCGCCAGTCGTAAGACCATTTGGAAATAGATGCAGATCCCTTTGAACAATTTCAGCATCATCATTCGAAACAACCTCCTGATACAACTAGGTATCGTCTGCGAACTTCTGAACCCTGGAATGAACAGAACCTTCAAGATCGTCAATATACGCCAGAAAGAGTAACGGCCGAGAACCGATCCCTGGGGAACGTCACTAGTGACCTTCTGCCCAGAAACACCCGCCCATTAATGACAACTCGTTGTTCCCTATATGAAGCCACTCACGAATCCACTTAAGGACATTCCCTCAATGCCAAAGTCTCCAACTTGAGCAAGAGACGCTCATGAGGAACCTTGTCAAAAGCTTTCTGAAAGTCCAGGAAAATTACTATCACCTGCAATTGCCGTTGTCAACAGAACATGTACATCTTCCATAAATTCCAAGAGATTAGTCAAACACGAACGATTTTTTCTAAACCCAAGCTGAGAATACCTAATAAGACTATGCTCATTGAAATATCAACCATATGATCCCGAATGATGTGATTCCATTACCTTGCAGACAACACTAGTAAGACTGACTAGCCTGTAATTACAAGGAAGAGACGTTTACTTTCTTGAAAATAGGAGAACATTTGCTCTCCTCCAATCATCCGGAACAATACCTTCTTGAGAGTCTTATTAAACTTGGTAGCTATGGAACAGACAACTCGTCGGCAAAGGATTTTAGTAAGAAAGGATAACCCGTTTTAGTCCTCACTTTTGAGCCTTTGCAGTTTCTCCTTTACTAAAACCAGCGAGGGCACCCATATTACCACTACTTAATGCGGAGAAACCCCGACAACTATCCAAAATTATCCAAGTTCTCTTGAGTAAAACATACGAGAATAATTATTAAGAACCTAAGCCATCTCCTGGCTATCGCTGATTGTACTACCCGAGTCGGAATCTATCAAAGGACCAATGCTGTCCTGACTTTCTGCTTCCCCCTCACATAAGGGAAAATGCACGAGGATTCTCCTTGATATTAGATGCACTCTGCCTCTCAAAATCAAGTTTAGCACCAGAAACTAAACGCTGGACAAGTTATGCTGAACTTTGAAATGCTCTATATCAGACACGGACCCAGAAGAACGATAAAGTCGCCATAAAAGTCGCTTACGTTTGATGGCCAGGAAAAACTTCCCTATTCATCCAATAAGCCTCTTCTTCTTACTGCGACGTTTCCTCCAAGGAACGTAAACTTTTCTACTTCGGTAACCTTTTCATGAAAACCATTCCGAGCCGTCAACAGGCATTCGTACTTCCTAAACATTTAGCCATCTATTTTCGCAAAAATCCTAGAAAGGCCATCGACATTGGCCTTCGCGAAACAAGGAACAAGCTCTACTCTCTGTGCGATATTGACGGAACAAGAAAAATTGAAAGCTAAAATATCGTGATCACTTGCACCGAGCTTACCCAAGCTCCTACAGAATCTGGTCACTGCTCAAAACTAACTCAAAATATTTAGCTTTCTGGTAGGAAAATGTACATGCTAAGAAAGGAAACAATCCTGCGATACCTGCGGATGCTCAAACAACAAGGTGAATATCTATATTCCATGAAGTGCTCTAATAATGTCTGATGGCGTCATTCTCTAATCAGTTCAAGAATTAACCGTTTCACCATTGGTGTAAGATAGACCACATTCGAGGCACATGCTACTCATTTATTCCCCTCAAGGTTGTTGTTTTTTTCTCGAACGAAAAATAAGAAACTTCTTCCCTTTTTTCGGCGGGCGCCTGCCAATCATTTTCCTGGGTTAGTTTTATGGATTTTAGACAAATTCGCATTAGTGTGAATGGCACGCATTAGACCTTATATTCCTCTGTTATGAACTAATTTTAGTTCCAAATGATAGGGGGTCACTTTATGATGAGCACTAAATACAGTTATTCATCAGAATATATTTCAATCTATCCAAACTGGAGCTACTACTACGAGTATCACACCACAATGCTGATATTCAGCCAAGGAAAAGAGAACCTACAAGAATTGAAAAGCACAAACGCCTACAATTGTGACGTTTGCTTTTTCTGATAAAGCAATTACTTACAACGGTATAACAGGCAACGAAATATAACAGATACCGTCTTGATGAGGCGCCCTACCGTCTCGTTTTATATATTTTCAAATATTCGTCGGAGTACATGTCCTATGAGAGAATGGCTTCGCCCTATCCTTTAAAGAAAGGTCGAGTAAGTGTAAACAGAATATGTGGTGAACGTACTCACATTCAGTTCGGTTTGTAGTCACATCTGATGAATATTAATGGTAAGCCAGATGATCCACCTCAGTGAAGGATGTTCGTTTCGCATTACCTGAACATGGCTCTCACGAGGCGTTCTATTTGTAAACAGCCGTGAATACTAGTGTGTGGTCCAATTATATCCCCGTAACAACACTGTAGTTTCGGGGTATCAGGTTGTGTGGGTGTAGCCGCCGTCTCCGCCGCCGCCTCCGGAAAACTTTAGGCGTTAGCGCAATAATTCTTTAAAACGGCTCTTTAACCGATCGATCCGAAACTTGGGACACCTGTCCGTCCTAGCAAATCTCGGATGGGTTCGAAAGTGGGAGTACTGCCGTTTGGCGCCCTCTATTTTGCAGGTTTTGAACGAAAAAACAGAGTTGGTCCGAATCACATGAAACTTGGTGGATGGGGACAAAAAAATGGTCCTGAAAAACATGACGGTGATTTCAAGGTCACCGGAGGTCAAATTTGTCGTTTTCTTTTGCGAAAATACAGAGTTAGTCTGATTTACCAGTCACCAGAGGTCAAATGGACATAAACTTCAATGTGAGTTCTACAACAGAGGTCAACAAAGGCCCTTCGCGGGGATATCAGTCGGGGTTACCCGCATGGAACATGTCTAGTAGTTTGGAGTTCTCTCCGACCATAATTTCCGCAGTCATTTTACTAGTTAGTGGTGCAAATAAGCAATTGAATGAGTTCAATTCATTTTGCTTCGAAACTGAAATCCCATAACAGTTTATCATGATTGACGGGATCGAAAGTTTTCGGAAACAGTGGGTAAGAAACACGCGGCGATCACTTAAATCTGTTAAACTAAACGATGTCGAATTGATACAGTATCAGTACTTGCATTGAATGGCCCAAGCACTGTGTATAAAGAGTACGGTGAGTGATGTCTCCAGCTTTGCGATTGTTCTTTGTAGTACCTATATGTATCCGGTAAATAGTCGCATCTGCCACCCTCTGTCAAATATAGAACACACCTTGATCTTCGTTTGCAACAGTTCGCAAAAGGGAAGAGTAAATATCCTTTCCCATTGGCTTAGTTTAATGGCATGGGAGATGCTTTTGCACCACCATCGTATTGTCACATTACCAAGACTGTCTTTCGGAGTGATATATTCCTACAGTCCCCATTTTCGTTGATGTTGTTTCCAGAAAGGGGAGAGGTAATGCTTCTTTCTTTTGGGTTATCTGGTGGCATGGTTGACCACCAACTGATTGGATGGCTCAGTAGGGAGACTATCGGACTTTTCGCAGATCAGTCCTTCTCGATGGTGCAATTCCTAATCGTGCATTACCATAATATTTTTGCGGAGAGCGACTGGAGTAAATATAACAATCCAGTTGCCGTCACTTTCACTACGCGACTCTAGTCGAATTAGAAGGTTACGCAACGTCGCGTGAATGCTGTTATTCAACAACTTAACACCCATATGCGGACTGCGGACTGTGGAGATTGCATTCATGCATTTAGAGAAACTATGATGAAGATAAACCTTCGGACTGACATTTTTCAGTCTTGGTAGGCACAAACACAGTCGTAAAGTGCATCTCCCTCGGGCATGCAGTCAAATCATTGCTGAGGTATAAACTGGGGTAATATCAACAGAATGGGGTTGACCATCTCGGACCCTGATACGGTACCTCAACATTTCATCGTTCACAACGATCGTTTTACGAGTTATTCTGGAGACTCATTTTAAAAAATAGTGCAAGACTCGCAATAAACAGGTCATCAGTCTGGTTGATCAGAGCACAGTATGCCTGGCGAACACGACTTTGGGCGTTAATTTTAATCACGGATATTACAGAGAACAAGACCACGTGATGGATTGACCGTTTTACGAGGCCCGCGTGGTTCTGTTCAGCAGTGAATACTACACCCCGAACTTGTATTGATATGTAATAGTTGTTACTAGTTCCCATGGCAACCGCAACCGGGAAGAAATTGCTGCAAAGATAGATCCAAAGTAGTACTTCGAGAAGACCATAATAGCTATTCATGCTCTAGGACAACTCCCTTCAGCTGGACCGCTAGCGATGGCCATTTTTGTTGGATTTTTCCGTTGTTCCTGCCTTTTCTCTTACATATCACCAAAAAGTGATAACTGATTGGTATACCTATATAGAAAAGAATCTTCCTTATTTTTTTTAATACTACCATTGCTCCATTCTGGGTTTGTATTAATCGATGTTGAATAGTCAATTGGAAAGTTAATCTTTCTGCACCCATCATTTACCCATTACAGAAGCCAAAACTAAGGGAAACCATGGAACCTCTTCAAACCAATTCCTCACACAAAATGTTACTTCCAACTTTGAAAAGGACAACAACAGCCTGATTTCAGTCCCATACCCAACGAAGTGAACAAACTCATGAAGATATTCTTATTCAGTTGGAACTCGAAGAGATTATCATTTCACGTTCTCCCATAATTCGAGGACGACAGTGGGACGTCACTCTGAGGCGTACGAAGCGGAGTGAGGTGGGAAACTGCAACCATAAAAAGAAACCTGTGGAAAACGACCAAATCCCTGACCAAAACGACGAAAATGTCGTGCAGAAAACAGGTCACAGGCAGGAAACGGGAAACAGGTGTTTGAACCTTGTGTTTGATTTTCTTGTGGAATGCAAACAACTTATAAAAGATGTCGGTTTACAATGTCATCATGGCACCTCTCTATGATTCAGGCTTCTCTTTCTCTCCGTCCCTTTCAAATGGCATGGGTCCATTTGTCAACTTTGGGTGTTTGTTCAGCGAAACATTTTTCATAGAATTCTTGCCGAGGAGATGATCGAACCTAATTCAAGGATCGGTATAATTGTGCAAACCTGGATACTGCACCTATTGTCAGCAGCGAATCCTTCACCATGGTACACGGAATGAATAAATGCCTCTTTGGCGGTACTAATGTGGGCGTGGGAGTAATCACACGCAGACGGCAACTTGCTCATTGCCTACCACTCGTTTGACCCTGCTACAATCCTGTGTACTCAGCGTCCAGCGAGAGGACGAAGGGTACCAAGTCTTCGGTATGACCGCGCCGGGATTCGAGCCCGGGTGGAGGGTCGACTCTCTACGAATTGTGCCAACCATTACAACGACTGTGACTGGATGAAAAGATTCCTAGAGAGATCCGATTCTGCTGCATATGATGATGATCAGGGAAAGCTTCTGCAGTGATAATACTAGCCTGGCGGTCCAGCGCTGCAAAAGTGCAGCACCCAGTATGACACTACAGCATGTCAATTGCCGCAGCCAAAACTAGGCCAGTCATTATTGAAATAGGTTTGCTATTTATTAAAAGTTCGTCAATGGAAACTTTCATTCGTTTATCGCAAATGACTCCTTGAGATGAATGTAATGTGAGCCGGCACTTATATTCATCAAGAACAGGGTACATCGACCCCGTGGGATGCTTGCAGATTTGTACACGCCTGATAATGTTTTTTTTCTATTCCACATATTAGACAGATTATGACTCAACCCTGGATTAGAAAACCAAGTTGACAATCCTAAAATGCAGGAATTGCTAGAAATGTCAAGTTGTTGGTCTCCTTGGGGTTCATGTTTTCAAAAGGCTATTATTCTACTAATCCTACTCTACCAAATATAAAAACAAATATTATTTCCATACAATACAAACAGCCAAACAGTTAACACATTATTAGAGCTATGTTCTAACTCGCACTCTTTGAACTCTAGAAGGCCTCAACAACATCTTGATCTAACAATTGCTGACTTCGAGGAGATGCCACTCCATTCGATCTCGACATTATTTTGTCAGAGTTTACGTTGTGCGAAAGTCCCAAAAATATTAGAAATTTCTCAAAAATATATCGGTTGTTACTGGCTAACAATGTCTCTTCCAGTGTGCGAATGGCATTTGCATCGACAGTTTTATATTACGCAATTCGATCGGAAGCTACTCACAGATTTGAATTAAATAAATGATTTGGCCATACCCACACTCGAACCCAACTAGCCTCACCATATTCAAGTCCTGTACAATGTTTCGTATTCTCAGTATTGATATTAGAATGCAATTAGAAATTATAAATGAGCAGTGTGTTTACATTTTTGTGTTATCCTGTCAACCTTCAAGAACTTGTTTTCAACTTCCTGCCCTCGAAAATTCAGGTAAGAATGGCTTGGAGGCATACTGTTCGCCAACTATTAGATGGTGACTGTAGCGTAGCCGTGATGCTAGTCATGAATACACTGTACAGGTTGCAATGGGTTCGAGTCGACCACTTATCTGTCTTCAGGGAATTCTGAGATGAAAAAGGACCACTTAGGATGCTATGTAAATCAGAATACATCCGGTTCCATTTGGTTTCAATGTTCAGTTCGCTCAAGTCGAATTTTCATTCTGTAGCTTACTTTTGAGGAAAACACTAACACCGTGCTTCCAGTGAGACCGGAGATGGACCAGATATTTGATTGAGAAGTTGTTATTTTGATCAATTGTAGGGGGATCATGCAAACCATTGCGAGTTGTTGCCTAATATACTGTATTCGCAGGAAACGATGTTACTAGTCTGCGATTTTCGATACATCATCCGTCCGTGGAGCTATGTGATTTATCTCAACAATGCTGCGTAGGAAAACAGATGCTTGATCTGTACTGTCGACGACCCGTCTCAAATGGTGATGTTGCAACAACACGAAAACATAGACGAGATAAAGGAAGTAGAAGATCATTGTTTAAAACCACATTTTATTTCGATATATACAGGAAACAAACTTAGACAACCAAACAACTATTTCTCTGTGAAGTACATGATAAAGTCAAAAGCCCCGCTTAAATTCCTCTTACAGTAGATACACGATCACGAGTCCCCTATCCAATACGTTTTCATCTTTTTGTACTTGCTCTTTTATGACTAACTAGGAATGAGGGAATGGGCTTTTCCGTGTGTTTTTTTTTTTCTTGTATGCAAGTCACATCAAAATAAAGGAGTACAACTCTTTTAGAGGAAACAAGTGCAAATATGTTATTCGTTCAGATCTATGTTCTCAATATACGTGCACAGTATTTATAATGAAACTATAAATACATAAATAAAATCAAACTATATGTTCCGTATCATTACATATTTACATACACAACTTGACAAATGAATCGTCCGGGTCAAAACAGGTAGGTTTTATAATTCCACATTCCAGCCAACATAAATGTGCTAGTACAAAATAGCTTTGTAACAAAATCCGGATCACGAATATATAAATGAATATTCAAGATCAAGGTTAGGATTTATATAGCGCACTGCTCTTTGGAACAAACGTAGGTATGGGCGGCACCGAAGTTCGCTTCCACACAAGTTGCACATCACATGTAAACACATATAAACCTGATTAGAGAGAAGCAATTTGGATAAACTCTGGGTTATTAGCCCAACGTTACGCTCATTACCCTCCTCGGTCTGGTGATGAAGTGGACATTACCTTCTCAATTAGAGTTCGAAACACGAATTGACTCGAGTGTCCTGTCACTTATGTTAATTTCACCACCTTTCGAGGATTTTATTGCCATATTGTAATATCATCCAAAGTTAATAATACATTTTTTTAATGAAGAAGAAGGCAACAGAAGAAACAAGAACCTTATTGCCCTTCCCCCCCCCCCCACCCAAAAAAAAAAAATCTGACATTATTGTTCGGCTTTTTAGAAATGTGTATATCTCCGCAACCTGGTCACTTCCCGCCTTCGCACTAGTACACAGCGCACAATGAAATGTGAGGTTTCAAACATTTCAATTACCTAATTTACATGGATAAATTACGAAGGTGATAATATGAATTTGTGCTAAAATTTCCTGCGAAAGTGAAATATTGTACAGACAGAAGTGGGAATGCACATACTGTTCGCAGACTCTGGTGTATATACAATTGCTTTCCAGAAATAATATAGTAAGACGAAATAACTACAAGTAATATGACCCTGTTAAAATCAATACACATAAATAGCGCACATATCGATAGGCAATTATGTACAATAAGTATTGTCCTGATATTAAAAATATGTGTTACTTTATGTGTACAATATATCATACAACAAATTCTTTACTCTGAATTCATCTAGGTCAAATTGACCCATGCTCGTGTCAGTAGGAATCCGAACCAAAGTTTGACCCAATTATCAATTAACTTTGACCCGATTCAGGTAAATTTTACCCAAATGTTTTCAGAGTGTGCGGCGTATTATTTAGCCCTATCTTATTGTCACAAGGAACTCGTCCAACTCGAAAGACCTTCAACCGAGGTTCTTCCTCCTGAACTGGCCTGGGACAACAGGCGATTGTTCATTTTTCCCTGTTTCTCATGGTTTTTTCCCATGGTTCCCAGGGACTATACTATATTTCACTTTTTAATTCACTTTCCCATGGTCGCAAGGTCAAAATGCAGGTTTAAGTTTGCAACGAACAGCTCGGCAACCTATCTTACCTTAGTTCCAGAGAATAGATGTTTACATCACATGCCACTTCCTATACCAATTCATTGTAAACCAGCCAATGAGCTATGTACATAACACGGACACAAGTAATATCAGAGGATATACCATGTATACACGCATGCCAGGTTTCCCAGCAATCTTGCGAATATATACGATTTCGTGCTAATGCAAAAACATTTAAAATACATTTGGGAACAAGTGAAACCACGAATATTCTTATATCGCCACAGTTGAGAACCCTACAGGTATATCGGTGAGAGAGTAGGGTTCGAACTCTTACTATGCAACCTCACACCATGTACCATCTTGCTGTTACCGGTCGACAACGTTTTTTTATTTCTCTGTCATCTTAGGGTTCGAATTTCTCATTGATCCCCAGCTCATCGAATGGTCGATATTTCATTACAGCATCTGTTTCCAATATGATTGCCCCAAACATTGGTGTTAGGCAACTGGCTGTTTACCTGGCTCCTCAGATAGGAACTGACTCTTGACATACACTGCAGAACGATCACCCAGGCCTTGGTGACGACACCTGCTGCAAATCTATCCAGGTGTGTATCTGTCAAAACACATTACATACAACACATACTTGATTCTTCAGTTGTTCTTTGCACGTAACATTCATTTGTATGTAATATTGTTAATATTTTCTATTGCTTTTTTTGCTCTACGTTGTTGTACTTTACGCATAAAAATGTTTCAATATTTTTTTCTTTATTCTACATCTAACATGTAGACGAGGTGCCTATCACACGCAATACCCTGTATCACACACAACATCTATTTAACAGCGTGACAAACCTAGAGATCGTGCACCTAACGCAGTCTTGTTTATTAGAGCAGACAATAAATGATTTATGGACTTTATACCAAGATATCCTTTGGGCTTGATTGGCGATCCACACGTTACACCTTTCACGGTCTTCTAAGGTGCAATTGCAGTATTCCACTCCCAGGTTCATCATCATTAGATCAAATAGCAGTGGGGATGGTCACATATACGGAAGTACGCCGTCGCCAAATGACAGACTCTTTATAATTATTTCTGGATCACAGTTGACATGTTTTCGTCTCAATGACCGACGGTTGTCCTGATCCCTCAGTCGTCCATTTTGATTGAGGGCCGTTGAATCCGTTCTTGCTAGGTAGTCCTCTCTTGTTCTTTGCTTGATTCTTCGTTGCCAGACCGCAGCACAGATAGTAGGCGAAGTATCGCCTGTACGTCTTACTGAGAAAACACATCGCTATCGGATTGATGCTGGAACTGACGTAAGTGAGGTTGTTGGAGACGGTTTGGAATAGAAGCATGGACGTGCGACCCATGAATTCGAAGTCAGGGTACTTGAACTGGAAAATAAACCTGTAACAAACGAATAGAGCAGTGTATAAATTGACTAAAGTAAGTTACCAATCGATTTTGCTTTGATTCAACCCAAAGGAGCAGGGAATTAAATATTGCTGTCTCGATAGAAGAAAATGAAGATTCTTTCGTAGCTTCGAAGCCACAATAAATATAATTGAGAATGATGAACTATTTGGGAATGAGCTGCAATAGACACGGGCTCATGAATGAATGCCATGCTCCCGATATGTATTCCTACGAAGCTTTTATTGAATTCTGCAGTCATACAAGTTCTTCGGACATTTCTTTCTTCTTAGCATTACCATCAAATGGTCGAAATAGCGGTGTTGGGGTCACTTATTGAGTAATAGATAATGGGAATATAAACCATGTTACGAATAATAACTCATATTGCATGGTGTTTCACATGGAATCATCACGGCCTTACTAACTTGTCAATGAGTCGACGTGTCATCCAGCCTACAAAAGAACGGTAATCGTTAGGAGGGTGCAGTGGGTGTGTAATGGTTGACGACAAAACGAGTTCTATTTAGCGTCTCTGTGGGATATACGTACCACGGGATGTGATCACGGTTGCTATAAAACTATGGGAACCTACGCACGGAAACGCAAAACAAGGATAATTTTCCTCATTATGATAAGTATGATAAGTTCAATATATACTTGAATTTTAGGTATATACCAGTACATCAAGTCGTATAAGTACAATTTTAAGGCAGCTAATCATATTTAACAGCGTGTGTGGTGTGAATGCTCTCTTGTTTGTGTTTGGAATCGGAGAGACCACTGATCAATTGATCAAAAGTGGGTCCTACATCACTTGGTATTTCCTCAGCTTCGGAATTTGATTTTAGGAAATTCGCAGTTCTCTTACTGTAAGGAGAAGAGAAGTTGGTACGTGATTGATTCTATTGGAGGCTGGCGAGATCGTGATATATTTGTCCTCAATGTAGATGTTATGTAACGCGTAGAAAAAAAGTGTGAGTGAATGACCTATCTCTGTCCGATTAGACAATAATTATTCAAGGAGCTAGCTTGTTTTGGCAAATTCAATTGAATCTGAATATCTGAATAGTTCATACCGAATGTAGGCTGGTCGATGAGACATTCTCCTTGAAGTGCAACAGCCGTGAATGTGCACTACAGACCAACAATTGGTGGATTCCTTACTAGAACATTCATTACGAAAATAGGTTGGCTATTGCTGCTGTGGAAAAGTTGTTTTCCGTTTTACCCGAATGATCGCCTTCTTGAAAACAAATGGAATGTGATTTCGTCTAATATTCATCTCGGAGATAGTGTAACGCTCCCTCGGGGCAGAGGCAGTCCGTCAGCAGCGTTCGTAGACGTTACGCATGCTAAATCAGATGCCAATGTTAATCACGCTTGTTATAGATTACGTAGGCTGTTGATCGATTCAGTGTTACGTGAGTCACGTTAGACGATGACGTAGTTATTGTAAATGTCGTGGCAGCGTCGAAATTTCTGATACAATTTAGAATATTCTAAGAAATAATTAGAATTTAGAACAAGGTAAAAGTCCTATCTGGGGTAGTTAAAAAATATACATTCATTTTGCAGTATAAGTAATATCCAGTCTGTCAACCTGACACATGCTATACGTTACTATACTACCGATTGATCAAATAACTGTCATTATTGTAGACATCCCATTGGTTATTTCATTGAGAAATGATTCCAAACTTTCACAGTGCATACCGTGAGTCTACAGAACATCTCAAATCTTACTCATTTTGTCAAAATCGTTGACATGTCGCTGAGTGCATGTCATTTCGAAATCCATGTACAAAACAAATCGATAACAGCCCATATTTTAGCACACTGTTTAATTGTTTCAATCATTACGCTCGCTCGATAACTTTAGTTAGCTACATTCTCCATGATGGGGTTCTGAATTATCTTCAAGATAATCTACAAAAATTGTAATAGTTTGAAGTTTCAATAGTTTGGGTTATAAATTTCACAAAAATTGCTAGCGGCAATGTGTGACACGTTTACTATTTGCTATCATCCGTACAAGTTTGTGAAGTTCCTTTGAAAAAGTTGCGTCGATCCATTTCCCCAGAACAACAATTGCAAAGACGGTTATGTTTCTCATCATGCATCCACAACTGTGATGACATTATGTTCTTTACTCCAAGAAGAGAGTTAAAAACAAATTTGGGGTCAAGTTACGACCCCATTTGTGTTAATGTTATTCTCCTGACCCTGTTCCGGTCAATTTGATCCAACTTTGTCTCAGTGTACCGTGTTTTTGCTGAACATGACGAAAATCGCCAGACGATAATGCCTGCCTTCTTAACCTTTTAGTACGAGCAGAAAATTGTTGACCATCTTTGCTTGGGCTTAAGGTCAGCTGTTCGACTCAGAAGTTTTACCAGATGACCTGTGGCACGAGATCGATGTAACCTCTGAGGAAAACGCGAGCGTGCAGACAAAAAAATGCATTGTTTTGTTGTCCACTGACATCTCTGAAGACATAAGTCGAACAGAAATGGTTCAAACGTCGATACGCAATTTCGAGTCTCCCCTCAAAATGTCGCTAATGTATAGAAACTATTGCAGATTGAATAGAATCTACTACTTACCACCAGCTCATGTTTGCCTCCTGGGACTATAATGTCCTTTGATGGCCTTCCCCCTTCCGCCCGATTCCATAAATGAATGTATGAGTGTTCCCGCGAGTTTGAGGAGCGCATTTCTGAGTGAATGTCCACTGTGATAAACAAAGATCAGACGCGTGTTTCCTTGTCGCAACATATAAAGGTACTTTAGGTCTCCCGCATGGTGACGTTTGTACACAGGTAAAGACTTCGATGTCCATTGAAAGCAGAAAACTTCTGCAGTGCTGTTGGACAAGACATGAAATATTTTACGCTGCCCACATGTAGAAGTGAATACCTTGCGCGGTGACTTGTGAATATTAGCGAGTGTTGTACGTGGCAGCCCAATTGGGAAGTCCCCCGGGGAAGACATGAGATAGTGACGTGATGAAATTGTACCGTACGTCGAGAATGGAACCAAAACCGGAGGTGCGTGCTGTATGTACGGTATGACAAATTACTGGTCACCAGTGGTAACCTCTGTGCATGGGCGTCAACAGGTGAGGGACGGGGGAATGTCCCCCCCCCCCCACTTTCAAAAGTGGAGGGAGATCATATCGTTTGTCCCCCCCCCCCACAACTTTTCCGGACGGTAATAAAAAATAATGGGCACATGCCTAATTTTGTATCACTTAAACTGATTCAATTTGTCTCCAAACAATAATCGCGTTAGAAAGAAACTTGTCTTAATTCACCGATTCCAGGTGCGGACCCCAGGTGAAGATCTGGACCCGACTAGGGCCGAAGTCGAAGGATTACTCATGGGTTTCATGCCGGGTTCTCGAATTTTTAAACGAATAGCCCAAAGTGCATAATTTTTCAGTGGTTTTGCGCGCAATGGCGCTTTTCTTCCAGGGCAGTGGTAGGCTAATTATAAATGCGAGGTAATGCTTCAAATATTTTGTTCACTCGATTAATTGCAGAAGATTGGGGGTAGACTCCCCCCACCACACCCCTCCCGATTATTCTATTATGAAAAACTTGGGAAGGGAAAAGACAGAGTGAAAAAAGTGATTGGATTTTTTCAGACTTTTCCGGATAAATGCCCGGAAACATTTAAAAAAATCGCATCAATTCTTCTTTTCATCACATCTTCTGGAACTGCATGCGAATCGGAGGCAGTATCTTGCCACCTATGAGCGATCACACCAAGGCAGGCATTTTTCGATCTAGCGTTGTGACAATTATTACATCTTGTCGGGATCAGGCTGATCATTTTTTTTCTGATTTCCCAATACTAATATGCCCTAACGAATAAAACAGCAGATCCGAAATTCAATAACATCTCTTTCTTGTATGGTTTCGTGACGTCTCATACGCTTGGCTGCAGTTGTTTTTTTTGGGAGCATATCGGTTAAAATTAGTATTAATTCACAGCCATGAGCGACACTATTTCGCTTGGTTTAAAATTTTAGGGAATATTAAACTGGTGCGGGTTATTATGTCCAAAATAATAATCTCAAAGCATCGCGACGTATTGACGTCATCTATCACCCTACGATCCATGCCTATAATCACCCTTGTCTTTTGAATATATACTGGCGCTCCTCCGCCGAATGCGTGTCATTTATTTGAATTTACATTCTGTAGAAGGTTGGAAAACATAAACATTGGGAATTATAACTCTTAATAACCTTTTTAGGGGAGAAAACTAGTTTAATAATAAATGTTATTACGCTGTTTACGCGAGTGCCATTTCCCACCTGAACTAAATTCACGCATGTCCCGTTCTCAGAAAAGGACACAATGACTTGGTGCAGGAAATCTCACACTCTGTCCCCCCCCCCCCCCCGAAAGGCGAGGAAAATGTGTCTAATTATTGCAAGAAGTTGCTTTACAGGAACGGCCCAGAAATTGCATGCTATGTAATCATTTTCAGCAAAAGGCCAATTGTCCCCGAACGGGAACAATTACGTAATGCCGTCATTAATAGACACTTCATTGATATTACCACACAAAAGGTGGTAGGTATTCTTTGTCAATTATGTCGGCAACACTATCAAGTCGAAGAATCAACAATTTTTTAAACATATTTGTGTAGTGCGTTAAAAATTTAAATATTGTGACGAGATGTTTTCCCATTGATTGGATCAATTTGATAATGACTGTTATGAGAGTGTAACATATATGCAAGGTTAACTAAAACCACGCCGTGTGCTACCCATACAGCCAGTGATTACTCTCAAAATCCCAAGTTCCACTTGTCGGTGGTTCAGTCTCAACTCGTTGAGTTCCGAGTGAATATCATTTTATATCGTGAAGCTTTTCTCGTATTGATGTGATTCACACTCGACGGCATGATGATCACGCCGCATACTCCATAAGTGTGAAAATTCATTCTCCGGTTGTGAGATTTTGGAATTTCGGGTAAGAGGGGAAAAAACTGAGGTGTCAATCCTTATCCTGATTTATTTTTAACGTATAATTATTCTGCTTTCATCATTGCTTATTATTTTTTAATTTATGTTTTATTTATTTATTATTTAATTTATCTATTCATCTATTTATTTTACTTGCCAAGCCCAAGTGCATGTTTTGTATTCTATCCCTTTCTTGTTTATTGTTCTAATTATCTTAACGTCCTCTTACTGTTGTGCATGCTATTGTCTGTACTTCTCAATAATTTTCATCTGCAAGCATGTTTTTTTTTTTTTTTTTTTCCCTTTTCTGTAATATAAAAGTTTATCTATCTATCTAAATACAATGGGAACACTATCACTCCTGGAATGAGGCTCCATCGATCGAAAAAATAGAAATGCAGGCTTCCATTATTCTTCGATATCGGATGTCGTATAAATAGACCATAGACCGATTCATAGGAGATTTACGTGGACTCCACCAGTTCCGATTTATAAGTTGGATGCCAACCGCCGTTCAGTTTCAGACCGTGGTAGTCCATATATTATTAACGAGTTATCATGCGCTGCCCCGATCAGATGAACACTTTGATATCGCGGACTAATTAAGATCCTATCGAAACATCTTCCAGAGACGTCTATGTACTCGTGAATACTGTTAATACTAAGGATAATTTAGGGGGTCAGCATGTGTGCAAATGATGTCTCAAGCAGCGAGTACAACTTGCAAGGTGTGGTAGGAATAGGTAGTAATGATGCATATACCACGAAGCCATTCGCGAATCTATTTAGTCGAGGCATTCATGTCTGATTCGATTTCGAGGGAAATGAGCTGTGAGTCATGATGGTAGGACATAGACTGAGTCGATTCTTACCTCTCGTGTGGAGTAGAGGTTCTATCGCCCTGTACTCTGTATCCTGGCGAGATAAGCGTAATATTTTACTGTGTCCCGAAACAATTAAAATGTTCGAATAACAAATGGAATATGTCTATCATCCTTAATCGAAACTAAATTGGTTTGCATGTTATACTAATCTGCAAGCACATCAATGGCCTGTTTAACTTATCACATAAGATGTAGCTTCATATCATATATCTACTGAATATCTCTAATAAAGTTACACATTTGCGATTGACGTGGCAAGGAACATTGACTCGGGGGAAAGTGACCGGTTTAGGTTCTAGTAATGCGACTTGAAATTTATGGCACGGATAAAAAAAAAAAAATGATTGATTTTGAAAAGGTAGAAGAGCGGATCGTCTCAAAAAAACCCCCTTCGAATAATCGACGCTATTATTCTGAGCACATCGCGGCTATGTTTCTTCCCCCTCCCCTTGGGTTTCGGGAGAATCGTTTTTTTTTTTTTTTTTAATACGGATATGAATAAACATTGTCCTCAGACCTTTAGATACAAACATCGTTGTCAGTTAATGACCCCCTGCGCTGTTTGTGTAATTTAACATTACGTATGCCATGGTTAACCGACGTTCGGCGCAACATGCACGATGCTAATGCAGTCAATGTCACTCTCGTTCTCTCGCACAGTATCTCTCAGTATCTGACACAGCTTGCATCACTCTGAACTGCCGTTCGGAATGAAAGCTACCTCCTGAAGTAGTCTATCCTCATTCAAATATCTCGACATCTACATTGACAACTACTAATCAAACCGAGCTATTTGTAGTTGGGGCCAAAAGGGGTATGCAATAAGAAATGGAGAATCGGACCCAAAACAACAAGAGGGGTGACAATGATTGTCTCTTATATAATTCCATATGCGTGAACGTTGCACTGTGGGAATAAATACAAATGACAGTCGAAGAATAATTAAAAAAAATCCTAAACCGGAGACAATTTTAGTCTCCGAATAGGAGAATCTCCAGGACTGTCATAGAGCAATAATACCTACTGTATTCTTGATACCGAACAATATCGATCGCTGGTCGAGATCACGTGAACAGAATCATCATTCAGATTTGGTGACGTCATTCATGAATATCGGGAGACGTGCCTCCAGCTTTAATTGAACATAAGTATTATAATGAGTTACTGGTTATGGAATCGCTCCATTTCATTGGAGTTTCACATGTAATTGCAAGATATCATGACGTCATGACGACTAACGCGAATTGAAATGACACAAAGCTACAACTCGATACTGATATTATTCGTCAAGCAGTTATAGGCAGAAGAGTGAATCGCCTATCGCAACTTGTCATATCGGCGTGCCATGGCCGTCAAGCTATGTCCAAGTAGAATCGTATGGAAGAAGTCGTTATCCGTGGGAGAGTAAAATTGGGATGATGGGCATATCAACTGATTACTTGTGTGGTGTTGATTCAGTGTTCTTTACAGGAACGATTTGGCGATGTTATCACTTTATGTCGTTTACATCACTCACTAGTAGGGTGATGTGGAAAATATTTCGATTTTTATTACGTGAAGAAAGTTGCCGATTTTTGTAATGAAATATCTGATGTGTACAGGGGCAATGGAATAGTTCTGAACCCTGGGACAGATTTATCATGACGAAAACCACAATAAAACAATCGTTACCCCGTGTAAATTATTGTAATTTATTGCTGTCGGCCCAGCATTTATTGATGTCTCTGTAACGAAGCCATTAAATATCCAACGTTCACAATAATGTATGGTTAAAGTAGATATCAATCTCGCTTAGCAGCTGAACAATCGGTTCATGTTGTGTAATTGTTGATTGTTATTTATACTCACAACTAGTAGCTGAGAGCTGTAGAGATGGTCCCGTTAATCTGTGGTTATACTTCTCAAGAAAAACCCCCCCCCCCAGAGCGAGGGCCGAACAACCGCCTCTAAATGACAGCGGATCCAAGTATTGTTGTAGTAGCTCTCTTGAAGTGGGTACAATCCCCAAGGTCTCTATAAATGTCAGACCCCCCACCCAAAGCAGTTATGCAAGTAATGTGCTTACGTACTAGAGATGATTTTCCTATTAATAAATTACTTCCTAAACGAGTCCCGCCCCCATATCAGAGGGATGGTGGTGGAGGATGCGATCTAGAAAAAACAAAACTTTCATACAGTCTATCACTTGTTTTGGAGGAGTGGGGGAGGGAACACAAAGTGACACAGTACTTCATAAGACTACTGCTCCAATTGTCTCCGAGTCATAAAACCGCCACAGCATGCTTTGCCGCAGTATAGACGCGTATGAATAAATTAACACAAGAAGGTTGCACATGCGGCAAGTAACTTCTGTGTGATTGGTGACTGCAGGGAGCATGACTCCTGGGTGATTGGGGCACAAGATGCCAATAATACGTGATGTCTTCACTGTATCTAGGACTTAGAACGTATGGAACGCCATAGTACATGCAGACACACCGTTTCTTCGCAGTTGTGGTCAAATTTGTCAAGTTTCAGTTTTTGCCCATAATAAAAATTAAATGTTTTTATAGCTCTCGACAGCTAGGCTGGTTTGGCTATTGTTACTATTAGTAGATGAAGGTCTGCTTGCGGGTGAGAGAGGAATCTCAAATGCTCGTTCTTCGCCAGAAGTTGACTAGGCGAAGGTCTAGGTCAAGCGGCATACGTTTTAGACTCCAGCGGTTATATAGCATACAACAGTTATAACCTATGCCACTGATGCACTCTAAAAGATGTTGGGTAGAAATAGTACCTGGACACTTTGTGTTACCCAACTTGGGTAAATATTTACACAGCCTCGAAATGGGTAAAAAACGGTGGTATTTGTACCCAATATTTTGTGGGGAGGGGGATTGTTAGAGCTCCGGACTTCATATCAACAATTTGCGTGTAAGAAACCCAAGTCCGTAACCAAAAGCAACCGATGTTTTGAAATGGGGAATAGCCATACCACCCTCATCGAGGTAACACCGTAAAGCGGAGTTTGCACGAAATATCAGATGGTGTATTCAATTACGAAGTAATGAACACGGTCGCGAGCTGAGATTTCCACGTCGCTATATTCGATAATGCGGCAGGATCGTTTTGCAGGACAAATTGAATAAACCGAAAATGTAAAAGGGACATTGATAGGAAACACATTGATCCTTCGTCAGTAATTGCCAGGCTCAACTGTTAGCAACAATTTAAATTAAACTCACAAGTGGCCATAAATCATTCGGTTGCTCTTGGAGATTTTCGTACGATCATTTTTGACACATCAAGCTATATAGATCACCGGGCAAAGGCAACCTACGGTCTTCCAGGCACGCGGATTGTTGGGTGAGGCCTGTATAGGCGTCTCTAGGCTTAGGCTGGGATTCCATTATTGTGTATGCGTGTCCGGATTGAATGTGAAAATCAAATATTCGCGAAAATGAACATTTGTTTAAGAAGAGAACACACACGGCAAACCACAAAAAAGCAGCAGCTCAAGCATAATGTCGTTAACTGGCTTCTTGAGAATGATATTCCATAGAATTCATTCGCGGTGATGCGCATTCCGTTATACGCATTAATACATGGGCTCATTTTGCCTATTCAGTGTTGATCCGCGTTAGTTCAGAATGTTGATGCCTCTGTGGAACCAATATCTATCTCTGCAAACTAAATAAGACGTACTCAGACACTAGCCCTGACTCAGCTCATGTGAATTCGCGACTTTTCACATGCGTACTGGACCCACATATGCCACAATTGGTCCTAGCCTTGGGCTGGGATTCCATAGATGCGTATGGTATGTGAAAAATCGCCAATTTACGTCAACTGAGCGAGGACCGGGTGACGATGCCCTATTAGTTTGCAAAGATAGAAATTGGTTCCACGGAGGCAAAAAAAAATGTTAAGTAAAGACAAGCCAACATCGACAAAGCGAAAAAAGCACATGTACCGATGCTTATACGGGTGCGTATCACCGCGAAGTGAAATTCTATGGACTCTTCACAACGAAAATATGCATGGACTCCTGATTTATAATCTTTTCGCATACTCTTGCAGTGTTCGCTCCTTGAAAACAAACGTTCGTTTCCGTGGATATGTGATTTTCACATCCAATACATGAAGTTGCCCTAAGATGCGAGGAAATTGAAGACAGAAATCCATCAAAGAGATGAGCACATCCCCCTCAGGAATGGGAGATCTCACAGCAATGATGATTATGATGTAGATTGTATAGTATACAGACGGCGATGTGACCCCGCGTTGTAAACATTCTTCTTTTTATTCATATACAACCTCTTTCACATTAATACCCTTGACGCCGTTATTAAATCAATGCACACAATTAAGAATGCAATTTTGTATGGGGAGATGGTTTGGCCAAGGGCACAGCGGAAATAAAACGAATACATAACAAACAAAAAGTCATGTTGCATGTAAAACACATTACCAACGTATATCAAATTCCGATGACAAACACACAGCCACGTGCTCGCGGGGTGACTCATGTCGAATTTAGTTCTATTGAATGTGACGGAATAACAACGTGGGAGAAATAAAACATGGAGGCAAAATAGGTTTGCCATGTCCGTTCCAAAAAAAACAATTGATTATGGAACAAATTAATCCTTTATTGAATTCATAACCCTGCTGAGCCTAATTGCAAGTTACCACTGATGGGATCCATAAGTATAAACCATATGGCTATAGTTACAGTTATACCGCATCTCTCTGAGCGAAGGAGACAATCGTAACTCGTAATTTCCTGTCAGCAAGCAATTCGATAGTCGGACCGAGCCTGGAAAACCGATACTCCCATGAGGAAAACAATTGCTATAAATTTGCAAATAACATTTGATGGTGAAGTTCATCTTGTTACGCTTGTTTTGAGAACAAATCCATAGTTTGTTACATTAAGCGGTCTATCCGCACTAACTGTGGAAATGTTCCGCGCGGAGCGGTGTAGTTTGGTGTGGCAGTTATTCTAGCAATTGTTGTGGATATCTTGTTACTGATGGGAGCTGAGGGGGCGGCATGCGGTTCCGTGTATGGAACCCCGAACTCCAGATCAATGCGATGTGAGTATGTAAACCCTGTTCATACAGAGGCTGTACTGTCGGGCTGTTGGGAAAAAGCACTCTCCCGGCTCTTCCCTCTCCCCTCCGACGTGTGAAAGTGTACAGGGGTGCGTACTTTGATACTCAGAAGAATCAATGTTTCTATTTTTCCACACACATGTCGATTCAAAATAGAATTTTCAGACATGCCTCTGCATGAAATTGGACATGCCATAAATCCAGCCCTACATCATAACTACTTTAACATCACTTTAACAGACATGTTCTTCATTTTCCTCTAATCACTCCCGCGAAAATATACCGTTAACATATCATAAACAGCTGTCGACTGGATGTCAGTGATGCTGCTAATGCCAACATAAGACTTAGATGAATAGCATCCACTGAGGAGGGGGAAAGACGATCCAGGTGAAGATATATTTCAGTGTCACCTTGTCAGATCATTGTAGCGTCTATACCTTTCATGTATGAAGCGATTGTAATGCAATGCACGAATGTAGTTCGATACTCTGAATAACCTGAAAATGTCCCGATCTGTGCGTTCATGTTCAACTTGCGGTAAACGCTTTATTAGTACATGGTCGATTTCCTCGACCATCACTGCCGTTACATCGCTTCACGCTTCACCAATCACGTCGATCCAACCTGCTGATCACGCTCGGTGTTTTCGGATCCTGGATTAGGCATGTTTGTTATTCACTAGGAAGGGAGAATCGAAACGGCTGTCAAGGTAGTCCGCGTGAACTCTTACTAACGATCACCGCAACGGTAATCTGGCGGTCTGCTGTGGGGTCCAGCCCACTCACTGTGAGAACTACTGGCTGTTCTCACAAGGGAAAGAATTGCTATCCAGCAGCACTGGCCCTGTCGCCTGGACATCGGACGTAGGTAGGCTATGGCCGAGGTTTCGGGATTATGGGCCCCCGCAGCAGGCGCTATTCACGCGTGTGCCCCAAATGTTTCCCCTTTCTTTCTCAGCAAAACCAATCACGTGGCCTAACTGGAAATCTGACAGTTATTTGACGTTGTAGCTTTCTATGGTCTCGTACCAAGGACGTCACCCAGTTTAGCCACAATGTATTCGACTTCATAGTTTGATCGTCGCAGACTGTTACTCTGGAACACTTGTCGACAAGTTTTCACTCTAGCCTAATCCTCTTTGGGTGAATCACATTGTTTTCGTCGACGTGACAGGTACGCTGGTGAAAAAAAAGCTCGTTCGATCCTTTCATCAAATGCATGAAATTTGCTCACTTTTTTCGCTCACTCGGTACATCGGGCAATTATGGATTTCCGTTTTTCTTGCCCCCGCCCGCAAGCGAAAATTTTCCGCCTGTTGCGATTGGTAGACAGGGTATTACCGTCGTCTATTAAACATAAATCAGTATGCGGACAAATCTACTAAGCAGCTTCTCCCCTATATAGCTGTCATTGCATATGCAATTGCCACACCCAGAGCCTACCCAAGCCCCTTGCATGTCATTCAAGTGTGGGTCTTGTTGAAATCAAAAGTACTTACATTGCGTCACTTTCCATGAATAGTCAGATCGCGAACTTGCCTCCCCAGATGAGTCAATATATTCTGAATATGTGAAAAATTATATGACCTAGCCCAATGACACAGACACTGGGGGAGGGATCGGGGGTCGTTGTAAGTCATCTGAGGTGACTGAGAAGTGTACCCATGTAGAAGGATGGTACGACCCACCTCTGACGAGTCTAACCTGCCCGTTGGTATAGGTGCGCCATACCATTAACAGTGCATTACAAGAATGTTGCCCAGTAAACACAAAACGCATATCTCATGTTCATCTCGAGTATACTTTAAAAAAAGAAAAAAATGTTCAGTATCACAAGGACTCTCAAAACGTTTCATAACATTTCAAACCTGGAAGACCTTTTTTTTAATCTTGGAGGTGTTTGTGGGAAACGAAAAGCTTAGATAGGTATTGGTCTGGATATAACCTCATGCGTCGATTTCTAATCTACTCTGAAAACATAGCGGGGCGGCGGTGCCCACGACCATTTTATTCAGTCTAGGGGAATTATAATTATCATCCTGCCTCATATTCCTTACCACGCTAACGACAATACAGGTTTCATTTTACATCTGTTTCGTATCGTAAAATGCAGTAGTAGATAAAGTGCTATCGTGAGATTTTACCGGGGAATAAACCGTCGAAACTTGACATTAACTGAATACGGACAAGGCGAATTCAAGAACAAAAAACTTCCTAGTGATATTCTAAACCTGAGACTTCCAAAAGTCTCTACACATCAGTGGGCGACAGGATAACTTATACGTTAGTAGTTTCATCCCAGGCAGCCGTGATACAGCCAGCGCGCGCGCGCATTATTCGATTCCTCTCATTGGTTTTATGTGGTATTTAATCTGTCATGGTGAAGGCGGGCTAAATACTGTGTGTACAAAGCTTTGTCAGACGCCATTTGCATTCGTATTGTGAACAATCTAAACATGGTGTTGACTATTACCTTGACTGAATACACCAGACAAACGTTCTATTGAACAACGTGTTAGACTCTCAAGCTGGGGCACTGCTAACCTGGTTACTTTCATCCAATCCAAAAACTCCAGAAATCACTTATTCTAGTCTGCGTTATTCTGATGCTTCTGCTCTTTTCATGGCTGACTAGATTCTCGCTTCCGTTACGCTTCCCTTAAACAACTCGGCCATGAAAGTCAACCAAACTAGTCGTGAGACTATATCGAGTCCATCGCCAGCATGCCTCCGACATTGGAATATTTATTTCATCCCAGGAAGTACTCAACCCCGCGTCAGCTACTTTGCACAGTAACGAAATATGATCGCCAATGTGGGGTGGGGCGCCACAATCATCAATCAGTGCCCTTGTAGTATTCAGAGAAGGCAATTTGTCTCAGAACGATGACCAATTAACTGCCACTCTTTAGCCCTTGTACGCCGTAGATTTGTATCATCTCTCTCGGCCTCCTCTACCGACACTCCGTGGTTCAATGTCTTTCGAAAAAAAAAAGGTCCTCTTAGAGTTACTCTCCTATCAGTCTCTTCTTCTGGCCCCCCTTTCCGTTTTGTGCTCCTGGCCCATCGCACGAAACCTACGCTCGTTTCTTCCCCGGTTTGTGTTTCCCTATACTTTTATTCCGGATGTCCAAAGCAGAATATGAACAAGATGTCTCTCCTCTTTTCCTTTGCCTCTGCTTAGGTGTTGCCTTACATCCCGGTACGATTATAGTTTCGCCATCTCTCGTGTCACTCGGTTTAAAAAATACAAATAATTGTAAAAGTTGTAGAACGAGCGATAGAGGTTGAAAAAAAATGGTAAGTATAGACATGCTAGATTCTAGTTTATGCTCTTGCACTTGGAAAATGTCTTCTGCTGGCATGACCGAAAACGATATACAGAACTTGCAAAACACCGAAACACCGGAATCGGAGAAGCGTTCCAGCCACCATACTATTAGATAGTCATTCGATAGCATGAGACCGTTGTTCTTCTTTTGACGCCGACACGTTGTACCATTCATGGTTCTACGAGGGTTGCAAGCGATTAATGCGGTCTCTTCAAAAGCAATCGTTCTTGGCGCATAAGTCATTCGGGGATCGTACAAGCTCCTTCGCGTGAGGGATGTTTTGTTTTTTTCAATCAGATGTAGCTACAAGCAGGGCGTGGGAGATGTAACCTATGGTAGGATGATCTGTGGGATGGGGTGTTCCGAAGCCAGAAAAAAAACTCACCTCGGTTGTTTTGAAAGATAGGGGAACAACACACAGGCCATGGCAGCATGGGGTTGTCATCTTGTCACGATTAGAACCTTAACTGGCAGCTGCTACATAAAAAAAACTGCCTCCTAATGATTATTGTTTTTTTTTTTGTTTCACAAAGTCATGGAAGCCACAACAAGACACGTTCTATTAGGTTAAAAGTCCCAGCGGATATCCAGAATTCACGTCACGCCAAATAATCGACAGGGCTGGAGCGACAGCTCACCCGGAATTATATGGGTCGTGAACCCGTCAGGAAATGACAGCTTTTGACAGTTGACAGCGTTGACAGTAATAAGCAGAAGGATGGTGGTGGCTATTCTGGAACAATTGGGGAGAAACAAGGCAAAATAAAATAGCTATTTATTATTCATCATACACTTCCGAATATGTCATTTTTGTTGCTTGAGACGTTCTCGAGACTTTTGAATATGCCTCCACTTGCGCGGCTGCATAGTGGCAATTCACAGATTCGTTCCCAGAATATTTGACTATTCGTAATTAGGAGGCAATGACCCTTCCTCCATTCATTAGACGATGTCGTTTATTTCTTCTTCAAATGGCTGACAGGTCAAATACTCTAGAAAAGTAGCAAATATGTGAAATAAGTAGGAAAATAGTTCTCATTTGCTGGAAAATCGCATCAAAGCGCATCTATAAGTTCAGATTATCAGGTTTTCTTGGGGAAGACCTGCCAAGCCCTACACGTGGTTTCACGCCTTCAGTGGGTGTGTCTTCTTTCGAATCATGGACCAGCGATCGTACTCGTCATAACGGACCCGTTAACTCTCGTTGAATTGAGGCTGTTTCGTATGTTGATTCCTGTGCCAAGAATACTGAAAGCAGCCAAGGACAACAATTGATAATACTCGTTGAGGAGTATACTGGATGCAATTTTAAAAGTTCAAACGGATTCGTGTAATCTTTTCAGTATACCCTCTCACCATGCTTCTCCTAGAGTCTGCATCACATATCAAATTAAGAAATATATGCTTAAAGGCAAGATCATGCGGTGTTGCGACGCGACGTCGATCAGCCCCCCTAACCCTGACGCCGTTTCCAGTCCTTTTTCACAATAATGCAGTCGAGCAGGTCCCAGAGGCTTTTAATATTCTTTCCGGGAAAGTGGATTTACATGAGGTGTAATCAACACGGCGAGGTGCAACGTCCTCACTCGTCAGGACATCACGTTGATACCAGTTTAATTGAAATCTATCCCCAGGCAAAATATACCAGACTGATTAATATTAATCTGAATGTTAGACTCCACATGACAACGGATCTGCTTCTGGCGCGGCCCTCTGTTTCGGAACATGAGGCCATTTGTTCACTTGATTCTCCTAACGTACAGACAAGTTTGACGTAGCCCTGAATCTAACCAAATCCGGCTCCCGGTTTAGTAATAGTACATACACGGTGCGGATATGCAGGGCGCGGCGTCACAGACATTCGAGACCGTGGACTGAACGGAATTAGCTTTAATATCAGGAAAAATAAGTAGAACACATCTTGTTTATTTCTACCCCCGTCTACCAATTCCGTTGCCCCTCCGTGGGACATGTTTATTAAGCATGCACGAAGATTAACACGGAATAAAGTCAACCATTGTGCATACCTGCGAGGACAGTTCACTGCGATAGAGCTAATGATTGTACGATTTGAGCCGCGAGCTCAAGTTGGTAGGATTCCGACTGTTGATATTATTTCGTGGGTTTTAATCCCAGTAAACATCGGTGAGCCTCCCGATGGCGATCACATCCGTCGTTCCGCCTTTACGCATATGCCAATGTAGGAAACGCGACACATTTTGGTTATTTGCTACATTTTCGGATAACTTGTTATATCAGCGGCTCTATGGATAGGCCTCGGTCGATCTTCGGACCCTTAGACTGCCTCGGTCACCCGTAGGCGTTCTCCTGGATGATTATCACCACGAACATTTACATCACGAATCGATGGGACTGCATGTATACATGTTTATGTGCCGTTGAACAACCTACACGTACACCCACCACCTGCCTCACGAACTTAAGTAGACAGCCCATATTTGTTCGTGTATCGCTTGGCATTTACTACTCAACTACCTGTGTGACGGTGAATACAAAAACAGATGGGACAAGATGAGTACATGACGCAATTTCATTTCGGTGCAAACAATATCTCACAGCTTAACAAAATACCCGAACGTTAAATAGAGCAGCTTCCAGGGCCCCCTATCAAAAAAGGCGGATTTAGCATTCTATGGTCATTCCGAAGACAGTAAGACCTCTTCACCAACAAGACTTTAAATCGGATGGAGTAACACGCTCGTTTCGCCCAGGAATTCTCACCAAAGATTATAGACTAAAACCCGCACAGAATGATCGCAATTATGGGGCGGCCCCCGAACGAATAAGATATAAACAAAAAAGAGGTAAAGGGACCTGTATTCACAACAAAAAATGTGATCAAGTATTTGCTCACATAATATATATGCTCATAATTTCACAGACCTTATAGTGTGTGGGACGCGAGATCTCACAATCGACGACTGCGGAGAAGTGATCCATCTGGTGTCATGGACGCATAATCATAATAATAAAATAATAATAATAATAATAATAATAATAATAATATAATAATAATAATAAGAATAATACCGGCATCATCTAGCGAACTGATCAAAGGCGCAAGTGCATAAAGAACTGCTATAATAATGAAAATAATAATTGAATACTATGAAAATCATCAGCCACCACATTATCACCATCACTCATGGATAACCTAGTCGAAAAATCATAATAGTATTTTTTCCATCATAACACCTACCGTGTTGATGACGAGTGATCTCGCTCACCCAGTTGAATGCCTTCACCACTACAACCTCATGCAGCACCATTATTATTATTATTATTATTATTTATATTCGTAATTATTATTTTATTATTATTATAATTATTATTATTATTTATTATTATTATTATTATTGTAACATGATGATCCGTCAGGCTGTAACTCAAATGAAAAGTTGTATTTTTGTTCAACTGTTTTTTTTTGTTTTTTTTTTGCTGTGACCTTTGGTACGCACAATTTCGTTAAAGTCATATGGCAGGTCGAACACACCTCATTCATCAGCTTCAGGCAGGAGGTTTGCATCTGATCTCCGATCACCTTCCAACTGGCTACCAGCCTGAAGTGAAAGTCAGATTACAAAAACGGTACCGCTTCAATGGAATCCACGACACGTTAGTTGCATTTTATGTGCCTGGGTAGAGGCTACCAACATGTGTGGGCCCTAATTAACCAGCCAGGAGGTGTCCATCTGTGGATTTAAAAGAGATCTCGTGCCTCTTTTCATCTCAAACTTAGCATCAGCTCAAGTATCTACCAACTATCAATATAGCGTACCACAGCAGAGTGTTCCAATACTCCTTGAAACTTTTCTCTTGGTTTCTTAAACAGGAAAAAAAGTATCCGTCTCGCTGGATTGAGCCAAGCCATACACCGGTGTTGCCAATTAGGTAAATTGTGTCCAATTTGGTTAATTATGACATTTATTCTTGCCCTCGCTGTGATCAACGGGGACATTTCCCATTCTGTATCGAGAGCACTCTCTGTAATCATTTCACCTTGAGAAAACTGAGTGAGGTAGAACTTGACTTTGGGTGAAATTAAAACTTTCGTCTCATGAACACGGTTACGTCGCTCGAGGGCAACACACTGGAGGACGGCGATCTCTTGTAATACAATTAGGATAATGTAATTAAGGGTCGCCTCGGAACACATGCGCACTGATGCAAACGGCGGCGTAATATCTTTTCCGCGAAGTGGATCAATAGCAACGAACTCTAATGCAAATTTATTAATATTACAAAAACATTTTGAATTTATATTACTTAGTTGCCAACTAACATGAGAAAGAGATGAGAACCCTCATCAAAATCAAATACTGTCTAATTTGGCAATTTTATCACAGAAGTCTCATTTGAAAACAGGGTAGCTGTATAATTACAAGATGGTGCGATGCTGTCTTCCCAAGTAATTATTCTTCTCGGTTACGCTGAAATGTGATTGTTTCGTGTTTTCAGTGTGATTAATTTTATTGATGATTACCAGTTTGATGGTAACTGGTATCTCATTCTTTCATTCTTTTTCGTTTGTGATACAGTTGATTTCACCGGCGTTTACTAATTTCCTATTTTTTAACTGGCAATAAAACGACAAGGCGTATTATAATTATGTGTCAAAAACACAGAGAAAACGTTGCCGATAATCACCTCGTCAATTTTTAACAATGTCAGGTTGTGTGGTCCCCCCAACATCGCAACAGGCCGCCTCTGTGTATTTTTTAGTTAGAAAATTTGATGACTCCCGGTAGTGAACTTGACCTTTGAACCCTGGAAATGGCGAAATTGTTGCGCCTGTTGTGTTTGCGTTTTATACTATATTCAAGTTTTTGGTTTAGGACTTTGTCTAACGCCCTAACCCGTGGCATTGTACGGTCAGTATAAAGTTAACAGTTATGAGGCTGCTTCTGACATAACTTGCCGGTCAGACTAGCTAATTATTGTTACCAGAGTTAATTATCTGACTAGGGTTAAGGATTCTCCACAGATTTTCAGTGGGGTTTCTTTTTTGAACTCGCCGGGGGAGGCAATCGATTAGCGCAACGCCGGAGACCACCAAAAACACGCACAAGCACACACACAAACACAAACAAGAACAAACACACCACAAACACACCCACACACACTTGTAGAGGCATTGTTCGTGATGAGCTAACATAAAAAAAGTTTCGACATAAAATATAAACGGAATCAGTCAGTGTTTTTGTTATCCGCAGTTTTTTGTCCCGTCAGTTTCACACTTTGGTTAGCAACACCCGTCATTGCTAGAGTAACGTCCCTGCGTATAGCGATGCATTCGTAGGCTTCTCTGAAAGCAGTGCCCACCCTAAGTAGTATGATTGTTGTTTGAAAAACAAATGTCATTCTATTGAACCCAAAGAGTGCGAAAACATGCATGGAGGGAGCTGTTATGTTTTCATGTGTCTGATAAAGCCTTTTAAAAATATTAACTCTGTACCGCAAATACGAGTTAACAGTGCTCGTACAACACCAATAAAGTAAAAATGCCGAAGTGGGTTAATAACTTCTACCCTGATATTAACTGCAGAAGATCCCAGAAATGTCGAAAATAACGTCTATGGAATACCATGTCTAGTGATTAGAAAAAACAAAAACGATAGGTTATTGATTGATAGACGATCAGCGTTTCACGGACACCATCACCCCCTGGATTCACGCCTGGACCAACGCTTCGTGGTGAGTCACCCCCCCCTAGGTTACAGGCGATGTCTGTGTCACTTGAAACATGTGTTGTTTATTATTCTTCTCTACCATCAATACGAAACCCTCAGAAAATTTCCGATCCTGCAGATGCCAAACCCGAGGGTATGATACCATGTAATCTTAGACCGAAATAGGTTGGGACAAAACAACTACCTCCGCAAGCATTGCGAAATGAATTAGTTTTGGCAGTTTTAGAAAGTGTGCTTTCCTAATTTTGGATAGGGGAGTGAAGGGTAGGTACATGACTTAATACTTTAGTAGGGATTCAGGAAGTCAAGACTCGTCAAAGAACCCTGGCTGTATTGTCGGGGGATGAGCACCGGCAATGACGCTTCTTATTTTCTCGACTAGTGCTCAGATGTTTCCGATGCAGATTCATGTTCAATCCGACCGCCTCGGCAGATGACGAGGACGTTTATCGTAAATATCTCGGAAACAAAACCATAGAAACCCACAAATCCACTGCATAACAGCGGAGCCATGAATTGAAAACCACGACTTTGTTCATTGCAACTGCAAGTACAGCCACCTAGAAAGAAGACGTCGGAGAATGTTAGGACTCGGACTTTTGCTCGCAAAACGTCAGAGATAACACTCGGCCACTCTTCCGCCAAATATCAATATGTTAATGATGTAGTCGTTTCCAGACTACACTCAGCAAATTGGCCAAATCGGCAAGTCGAGCAGAGGGTTATATTAATGACACTAATGGTAATTTATTAACCCTATTGACTCCCAGGGTGGCGGCAGTTTGGGGAGCGGGAAAGGTGCCCTGTCTGGAGGCGACCCTAAAGAAAAAACAATAAGGAAAAAACGTCAGGAGTTCCGGCCTGAAATATCTAATTTGAATAGTTAGCCGGCCAGGGGTAGTCCCATCACCGGGGAACAGTGGACAAACGACCGGAACTGAAGCGGTGAACAAGAAATACAATATTCCCAGTGTGGTTAAGTGCACGTCGGACATTTGGGGTGAGACTCCCCACCCCTCCTGTCGAGAAATTCGGTTCTCCCGTCGGGCAAATCATGGTGCCACTGCCGATGACTCCTAAATTATTTCAGAGAAGTGAGATGGCTATTGCGCCTAAGTATGGGCGTCAAATAGTTAAGCAACCAAAAGGGCAGAGGAAGAATACTAATTGTGTCGTCGTTTATTCACAGTATTCATCCAAGATGTATCCGATTACTTCATCTCACGTACTTATTCTGGCCCCCTATGTTGTCATCAGAAAGATGCGAAGAAAACGACGGAGAAAGACTCTAGAAAACCTCCCCGACTAGTAAAAACCAGTCAAAACAATCGGAATTAATGCAGCTGGGAAGATTGAGGGAATAGCAAATATAACCTCAATGCACATTGCAGACAACTGCGCCATGTCGATCATAACAATCATTGATTTCGTCCTGAACACTGGTTCAAATGGTAACAGTAGACATTCCCATGTCTAGCGGAACGACAGATCTTCAAGGAAGGAAGACGAACGCCAGTGTTTATACATGACTCCTCAGGCCTCCGAGATGAAAAATACTTCGGGGCACTTCATTTGATGGCGCGGTGGTGGCATAGAAAAGAGGGAATGAAATCGGCAAACATGATGCTTGACAAATTTGGGCATGTGGGTGACGAACTGAACTTCGGGATGCCCGGGAGATTGGGAAGGTCATCAACTCCTAAATATCACCGCTCTCGCCAGACATAAGGATAGTGTACCTTGCATACGTGCTAAGATTTATATTGTCAGCCCTCACTGTTCGTTGAAAATTTGTAAAAGTTTGTGTTAAAACAAATCCATGGGTCGACAGTTGGAAAACATAGGCACAAAGGTTTGAGGTATATGACACCCGCATGAATCTGATAGCAGAACGGTTAAAAATCGACCATACATGCACAAACCTGCCCATAATCTGATGCCACGAAGGTCAGCGATTGTGTTTATCGATCTTAAAATATTATACCACTGAAGAATAGCTCGTTGTTCTGGCGCAGGAAAATAGAGAATTGGGTCGTTTTGCGCTTAGATAATTTGATCATTCCACTTGAGGACATCCAACGCTTTCCCAATCACAACGGAATCAGAGTGCCTTTCCTCCAAAATCCTTATTTGTGTAGTTTCTAGGCTGAAGCGGTTAGGTGGCAGGAACGGCAGAGTGCCCGCCTGCGACGCCTGAGGTCTCTTGTTCCAACCCCGTTGTCGTTATCAGCACTCGTGTAGAAAGTGACTGCACGGTGAAGCTACTTTCTCGTATGTCGGATGGGCACTTAAATGGCAACCGGGAGCAGGGAATTCTCACCCCTGCCTCGTTACTTCAGGGCACTCTTCGAAAAGAGTAGTCGAGATTCGCCAGTGTCCTTCCACACCAAAACTGAAACCTCTACAATTTCCGACAGAAGGACTCACTTCTTATCTGGTTTTAGCTACAAACGGGGATTCACGTCTTTCTTCCAGTTGCAGTACACTGGGGGTTTTTTTCTCCTTGCCCCAATTGCTTCAAAACAAAATCTACTGGGTTGTGGTACGGTTGCTTTCCGGGATCGAATGCCCAGGCATCTTGGCTAAAGTACAATTACCTAACCGACTTCTCGAACTGCCTTCGCCAGTTGTTGTTTTTTTTTTCTTCATAATATGTGGAATTTAACTGAATTTTATTAAGAAAGAAAGGTGTCAGGTTGTCGGGAAACGTTACCTGGGCGCCACGTCCTTGGTTAGTTTGTATAAATTATCCACCTCTTCGGAATCACAACACATTAGGGATGATACTTTGATGCCGACTTTATCAAGGTTCCGGAAGAAGTCATCTAATCGTATTGGTAGCAACTGGCGAAAAAGCGACGTCGACGTTCGCATGACGTTCACAATGAATAATTCTTCACATACATACAACACATACATACAATACCCTTTCGATATCGCTACGGTATATAGTTCACGGTTGATATGAAGATGTAAAATAGTATCGATAGTATCGCGAGACGAATTTGTGGATGGCTCATGTAAACAGCCTTTTCCACCATTCGCCCGTGGAGCCAATTATACTTCACCGCCGGCCACTAAGCGGAACGGAAAATTCTGTACGCCGGCCAGAGGTCACTGAAAGTAGGGCACGCGCGTATCGCCGGCGGACTCGCTTCCGGTCTCTTTTGTTTGACGCGCGTTCGAACGTGTCCGTTTGAGATGAATCAGTTTTATCTTTGACGGCGGTGATGCGGAAACGCAATGGCTTTTATGGAAGGCCAAAAAGGAAATATAACAACAAAACCTTACTTTGGGGATGACAAGAAACGAGATTGCAAGTAAATGGTGTGAGATTTTGGCCAAAATAATACAACTCGTTAAGAGAAATTGAATTAGGCAGAGCTGTTCATACTGCCTTGCAGGTTGAAGGGGTAACACCCCTATGTTCCCACCTCCCAATATAAGATTAAGATTCGCGTTTATAGTCTTGTATCAAGGCCGCGCCTCTTCACACGATAGCGACGTAATCCCCTGGTCATCGATAACCTGATGAAGACCTTGCCCGCACTTGCCAGGGTGCACGTTCGCTCACGGCCTACTACACCCCTGGCGCCAACGCAAAGGCGGCGGCCTACTTCCGTTTAACCCTCGCAGGTACCACTTTAAACGTGGGTGGTGTAGCGTGAGACATCGAGGAGGGGGGGGAAGGAGGACATGCTGGTCTAACAGCAATGCGGAAAAAACCTCGGGCTTTCACTGGAATTCGAACTCGCAATCTACTGATCTTGAGTCCGGACTCTACCGACTGAGCTAATCCGCCTCCACTGAGCTAATCCGCCTCCACTGAGCTAATCCGCCTCCACTGAGCTAATCCGCCTCCACTGAGCTAATCCGCCTCCACTGAGCTAATCCGCCTACCGAATCTCTATTAATATTCGACTCACTTGTTCCCGACCTCCATAAGGCTGATTGATGAAGTCTGGTTACATAGTACAAGTCTTTAATACCGAGCGTACTAGTTGACACGCAATGAAGGTAGTCGATTCAGATGAGATATGTCGCATTCCATTACCCCCTTTCACCCTCGGTGTGGAAAGGGGGCGTCTCTATGTTTCGACCAGTCGGAATATGAGACGATGTCGTCGTTAAAAAAAAACTCTATGCTTCGACCAGTTTTTCCAACAGTCGGAACCACAAGGGAGCCCCCCCCCCCCCGGTCGCGACAGAACACAGAGAAGTTTTTCGAATAATTAAAAAGCTCTATATTCCGACCCTGTCGGAACATAGGGCGGTCGGAACATAGAGAGGTCGAAATATCGGGATGTAACCGTTTGGAGGAATATTCGTTTATGTGAGTTCCCCAAACGGTAACGATCTGATACACTCTGCTGCGAAAAATTTCCAGGCTAAGATACGCTAGTGTTGTAAACCAGTGTTACCGTTGCGGAACAGCTTTGAGTTGAAACAGGGGACATGTGTGTCTCTTGGTGACCCTAACGGAGCGCAGACGCTGAAGTAGGTCATCAAATCTTGCAGGGCTCATTCCAAATTAGCGGGAATGAATTTCGTCATTTGCACTTCGCAAACAGTCACTAAAGAGTGAAATTCCCCACTCATCTTTCTGGGGAATAGTGAAAGGTGAATGTACACCGCCTCTCCCTTTTCCTTTGATTATTCACAAACCCCGAATACAGCGCAAATACTTTCTAATCGTCAGAATCCATCATTTAGAAAATGATAATTTTGGAAAATTGTTTTGCACGTCATGTGGTAACTGACGGGGGCTACCCGATGTTCCCAGGGTTCGAGGTTCCCAGGGTTGATTCCCCGTTTTTGTTATATTTTAAGGATCCAGGAATTTACAGTTCGATTTACCAGGGTCGATGTTCCCAAGGTTCGATGTTCCCAGGGTAAGATGTTACCAGGGTTACCGATGTTCCCGGTTGTGTTATATTTTCGATGATCCATGAATTTAAGAGGTTCGATGTTCCCCAGGGTCGATGTTCCCAGGGGATCCTGCGATCATTAAAAAATATAACAAAAACGGGGAAGGAACACGAACCTGGGTACATCGAACCTTGGGAATATCAAACCTTGGGAACATCGGACCCTCGGGAACAATCGACCCTTGAGCATAATCGGACCCTGGGAACATCGAACCGTGAACATCGACCCTGGGAACTTGAAATAGCCCTGTACTGACCAGCAAACAGGCCGCACACATCACGCCCTAGAAAGTAAAGGAATTGGAAGCGCCGTGAAAAAAAAACGTTCTAAAGTGCGACGGTCAGCCCCAACGAATAAACAACGGAAACGGGAAAGTATGAACGTTGTGAAACGACTGGACGCCGGTCTTCACCGCCGGACTTGTCCGGCAGCGTCGATGTATGAACTGTGCTTAATGCGGAGGAACAGGTACGAGACAGTTCACGAGGGCATGAGAGTGCCCTCACTCAAATGAATTGATAATGTGATTACAGCCTTGTTTGAACGAACATTCTATTACTGTATATCGCCAAAAAGGTCTATATAGTTATAAGTGACTTTTACTTAGTGTATTAATTTTGAGGAGAAAACTGTAAACACTCTGATCAGTGATGGAAAAAAAGTAAATCCCCGGAAGAAGAATTCATTCCGGGAAAATTACAACTGAATATTACCCCCAAAATTGAAAGATTGCTCTCCAGGTTGCAAGATTTCCTCCAGATGGCAAAATTTACTGAAAGGAGCTTACCCAAATTCCATTTTCACCCATGAATTCTGATACTCTAAACAAACAAAGTCTAAATAAAGTGATACATAAATATGTAGCACATCCATTTTAGATGAAAATCCCAACTTAGTTGTGGCAATCTCTCTATATGTAAATATTTTTCTCTGCGAGTGCGGTTATCATGCCATCATGCAACAAAGTTTTTTTTTTTTTTGTTCCTTTTTTTTCAAGTCATTAACTTCATTGTGTTCTGTTTCAGAGATATGGCGATAGATTTTGTGGTTAGGGTAAGGGCCGGCTACCAGCTGGGAAATTCCTCGAGAGCGATGTCCCAATGTATAGGCGCTGATATTGGCCGAAATTGGGGGGGGACTCGTAATGGTGGTGATACACTGTTCAAAACCACGAACGGAAGCAACGAAAACAATTTCAAAGGAATATTGCAAAGTAAAGTCCCAATCTTGAACAGATGAACTCGGCATGCAAATGGGTTTGTAGGAATGCGTGCAAAGCTGTCAAAAGTGAATAAAGGAAAATTGGACTTTGCTCTTGATGTGAACAAATTGTAATGGCGATATCTCATGTCATATGCAAATTTTCAAAATGCATGTTTAAAGATGTGGTTGTAATTTTAAACATACAATAGCGGTCCAGTTGTTAAAATAGAAGGAGCTGCGACATCAATCAATATCTGTTAAGTGACATGTGCCTAACCCAGCAAGTCTATCTATCAGAATATACATATGATATACTTTGGGCAAGTTATGAGACATTCTCATTTAAATGCCTAGGGGACAATGTAGAACCCCACCCCATCGTCTAGCGTATAGCTCCAGATCCCGGACGAAAGTAGGAGTACAATACACCTATAAGGAGGTATTTCTAATTATGCGAGGGCGAAGCGGCAATGAAAAGAAGAAAATTGAAGATTAAATATATAAAAAACGTTTATCGATTGACAGACGATAGGCTTTCCACGGAAGCTGTTTTCTCCGGACTTTGGCATTACTTCATGTAAAAACCTTCGTCCACTATTCGCCCAGTGATGCGGCGAAGCATAAAGCCCTTTAAAGAAATGTCACGGAACAAAAACGGTTGGCTATTAGGTTGAAACCGCGATCAATTGGTGTTACTATAGCTCTATATTTCAAAACCCTAAAGGTGGATTCCATAAATGCTATATAGCATTCGATTTGTGGAGATGGGGTTAGTTTCCAGGGGGGCAGAATTTATTACAGAGGAATTGAACTGCCAGTAAGCAAAGTGCCACTTGTACTTAACGCGTCGATGCCGAATATCTCGAATAGATTCTATGAAATAGCTTCCTCATACATGAGCCGCTACATTGTTATGGTCTAATTGTATGGTGTCCACATCCTTGGTTACGGTCATATGAAATATTAGCGTACCATTCGATTTGTTAACATTCATACGGCACCCCGCATCCGCACTTATCGAATTCCCACCTTAACACTTATAGTCGAAGATAACAGCAAAAGACCCACGTGGCGGCCTGGTAAATGATAAGATTTCCGTGATTCGATATGGGGGGCGGGCGAGATTTCAGTGTCACGAACGGTAACTATCCATATGCCATCCCCACCAGTCAAAATGTAATCGATAGTGTAATTACAGAGTTGTTCGAACTGAAATGGTAAATCGGCATTGCGAGTAGTGTTTGGCCCTGTTCTGTTATAAATCGATCGCAAACAGGTCATGTTGATGATCGCGAGCTTTAGCTTACAATGATTAGTTGGAATTCCAACTCATATTTTGTATGAATACATAAAAAATATGAGTGAAATTGACAAATGAATAATGTAACACTTACATTTATTGAATGGAAATGTATTGGTATTAAATTCATTGTGTTCTTCTTCAAGGTCGGGGTTAGTGTTAGAGTCAGTGCATAATGTAAACTCTTCTGGAGCGTTCATTGTCTTACGTTCAGGTGCTGACATGGCTAAAAAAACCTTAAGTTTTGGGGGGTAAAACTCGAACACGTGTACATTTACAGAAATCATGAACGGAAAAACAACGGATAGCTATGTTGGAAGGTACTTGAAATAACTTATTGTGCGTATTCAGATCTTCAAGGTGCATGGTACAAAATGCAATTGTCCATTTTAACCCACGCAAAAGGGGTACCGGTAGTTAAAATCGCCAGAGCTGTGAACCATCGATCAATAATTGATAGATGATTGGGAGATATATCCAATTCCTAAGAACGTCTATGCTCATGCTTTCAGATCTCGGATGAGGCGGGAGTTCCACATAACGGGCTAGCCACACCAATCAAATAAATAATTAATTGGAGGTGAGGGATAATGGGGATGGAGATTAATTTGACAGGCTTAGGTAGTTTTCGTGGTTCAATCGTTTCGGCTTAGTTAGATTATTATTTGCATCTGTCAATTATAGTACAATAACTATTAAATTTCTAGTTTGAAGCACGAAACATGAATATGAGCTTTCCGTAATATCGATGATTTTCTTGAATCCAGCTGTGGAGGGGAATTGTAAAACAAAACGAATGACTTCTCAGCCTAATAAGCCATACGGTAATATACCAATCCTCAGCACGGTAATAAATATAAACCATATAGGGTTCTTGTCCATTCGCGTATACACGTACACTATATTTTTGCGCCGTCTTTTTTCAACGGTTCGCATGCTTGTCAGAACTGTGGTGCTTGTTTTTGTGGTGTTTGTGTATTTCGTTCCCGTTTAACAAAAAAAAAAAACAAATTGCAACTAAATACAATTTATAGATAGGAAAAGGTTAAAAGCAAATATATACAATTTAAAATTAGTAAATAATTCGATGAAATTTATTGGAAGACTTGTTAGATGAGATCACTCAGAGTGTTATGTTGTATAAAAATAGATGCTCTATACACGAAGGAGTTTTTGAAGGCTTGCACTCTATACTTGGGTGTTATTGCACGGTTCCGAAGATTATAACTAGTATGCACGGAGTGATTTCAGCGCAGCATGAAGCAGATGCTTCTCATCTCGGTGAATGTGCTGGGCAAGTCTTATGAAATCACGTTGGCAGCACTATTAACCTTGTCCACCTAATCCAAGCTAAAATTCTGTCACAATATTTAAGGAATGCTCTGATCCTATGCTTATCACGAGATAGCAGAAACTGATACCATACAGGCATGGCGTCGTAAAGATTGAGGTAAGATGATTGTAGTAATACTTTATGTCGAACATCCACTTTAAAGAAGGGACAGGATACATTAATGTAGATACTATATAGTAAACCTGTCTTAATATGTTAGAAACATGGTCAGTATGTCGTTTGCTGTCGATACGCAACCCGATTGTAGTATCTTGCACACGATCGACTGGAGAATCACCAATTACAAGGTGCTCTGACTTAGTTTCCACCCAATTAGACCAGCTGTTTAATGTTATATTTTCAAAAAGCAATCCCTTCGATTTTCGATTGGTTGAGGATGGAGATTTTTCTCTTCGTACTTGTTAGTAATATCATGAATAAAAGATTTATACATTTCATTGTCCCTAATGTGTGTCACCTTGTATAGTTTGTGCCGCAAATGGCGTATCGTCAGCATATTTGATAACAGAGCAGTTCGACCTGGCTTTAGTCATTGTATACATTATAAAAAGTAAGGCTGACAGTGGACCACCTTGCGGAACCCCGATCTTAATATCAGAAGAATCCGAAAGACCTTTATCGATCTTGAGACTTTGTCTGACACCATGCACAAGTTGGCAAGCCAGTGAATAAGCCATGGTTGAATACCAAAATGTGAAAGATCACTGATTAAATCATTAGCAAAACCTTGTTGAAAGCACTAGAAAAATCAGAAATAAACTTTGGGGCGACAGTAGGTCCGTACACTCAAACCAAGGACAATCTGATGTATCAGAGTTAAAATAGCGTCTGAACATGACACCCCCTTCTTATAAAGCCAACTGGCAAGATCCCCAAATGCTAGAGCTCATCACTGTAATATTTGGTAACAAAACCTTTTGCATGCAATTGAAAGCAATACTGGCAAGATCAATTGGACGGTAATTATTTACAACAGTAGGTTTTGGCACTTTCGGAATGGGTGCCGTTTTCGCATGCTTCCGCAAATCCGCATCCCCCTTTTCAGGTAATGAAGTACAAAAATACCAATTAGTTACTTGAGTCTTCAGTGGCATCAAAATACAGCGCATATACACTAAAGTAGAAAGGTAGAACCATGTTGGTAAAGCTGGTTATTCTGACTTGGTTTGCCCTTCTTGATATGACGAGCTCCTTTGATTTTGACTTCCAGGTCTGTGTTTCCACTGGCCAGTAATAGTTGCCACTCGGGCACATCGGCATTTTGTACTACAATACCCGAAGTGGGAGATGCGAACTCCGTGAACGTTGACCGATTCGCTCTTTTATTTGGTTCTATCACTGGCGGAACTTGCAGGAATACACCGTATCTAACATTCTGTGGCGCCGCACTTTCCAGTTGAGGAGAGGGGCTCGAGTGACTCAGTAAATAAGGGTCCAGAATTACGCGTCACAGATGCAACATGTAGATGCAGGGAAAGTATTTTCTATATATTTCCTAGTACTGGCAAAATTCCGTAGGTGGCTTCCGTGCAACGGTACATTTTTTGCAGTTTTTATGGCATTCTCCGTTCACGAACTTCATCTTCGGGGGTCTATTCAAGGTTCGCTCAAAAATCTTTTTTTTTTTTTTTTTTGGGGGGGGGGCCAAACTACGGGACGACCTAATCATATCTCATGAGGTTCCCACCTACCCTCCCCCCTACCACCCCCCCCCCCCCCCCCCACCCCCCCCCCCCCCCCCCCCCCCCCCTCCCATATGTCCGCCCCTGGCGTTCGAAGGCGAGGAATTCCTTATTTTGCGGAATAAAGTATTCTCGTGTCGAGAACTCGTGTCGACAATTCCTTATTAATAGAATCATTTCCCTTACATGGAGAAAAAGGGATTACTGCTGAGTGGACACTATTGATCTCTACAAGGAATCATTCTATTATCTGTCTTCCAGTAGGTAATTTGGTAGGGAGGTCAAATCTCCCATTTCCCTCCCGATATACATCAAGTTGAAGAATTGAACTTATCTTAGGGAAACATGGGCATCATGACATGTACATATTTGGGAATCAGCATTTTATGAAACGATCCATAGTGCCACGACTTTACTTTGAATTATCAGGTGAGACAAAACATTAATTACGCTTTATTTAATAAAGCTTCAAAGTTATTTTAACGATGGCATTTATATATCAGCGCGGTGTCTCTAGTTGATCATCCTTGAGTTGGTGTGTAATTCAACTACATTATCGGTTACATATTTTATGATATTTGTGATGAACTGCCGCAAGCTAACCTATTTTTTATCCGTCGTCATGACAAGACTTGGATGCATAAATTCGTTACTAACCGATAAATAAAGTAGGGGAGCCAACAGATCGCAAAAAGAGCCACAAGGACAATGACGGACCTGGCCAATCTGCGTCTAGCCTTGACTTGTTTGGTAGCGTCCCCACGACTCTCTCCCGGCATGTCGCGCGAGCTGGCTAACAGCTGGAGCGAGACGATGAGTAAAACAGCGATATGATGATCAGCGGAAACACGTACAGGACTAGAAGCGGAAAAACCCCGGGGAGCGATCGCTATATTCTCTCCCCGTGAGGCAGGTAGAAGAAAGAGTGGCATCCCATAATCGGTGTTGATGTGCGCTAAATGAACACAGGGACAGCAGGATGGGTCGCAATGAGCCATATGAGGATAGCCAACACCGGGCGTGGCGCATGCCGTTTGCTACGCGAACGATGCATCGGGCGCACGATTGCGTTGTAACGGTCGTAACTGAGTGCCGCCAGCGTCAACACTGAGACACCCTCGGATAGAATGGGCATCGCCGTACTCATCTTACAGACGAACTCGCTGATGGATACACGACGTGGTGGTAGGATGCTACAGTGAACGGGACATTCCAGAGGAGGAGTACGAAGTCCCCAGGGCGAAGGCAGGCGATGAGGGTTGTTGGGAAACGTTCCGCATGTACCACATTGAGGAGAACAATCAGCAATCAGAGTAGCCGTTACCTATAATACAAACAGTTCCAAAGAGGCCACATGAAGAAGGTCTCTATGATCTTATCATGTTCCCCACCTTCTCGATGGTGTCCCAGTCGCTATTCAGTGCGTAGAAAGGATCTATTGTAGCCATGATCGTGGATAATTAGAACTTTTCTAGTAAATATAACAGATGTTCAAAATAAGCGCAACCATTACGCTTCACTGTAGTGCCTTGATGGTCTATGATAACGATAATTTTACCATGATATAAATGTCAAATCCACCAATATTATCTCAGGAAACTCTTATCAGAAACACTACGTGAAAGAGTCTCTAATATGATGTTCTTCACATAATCACCTTTCAAATGGAATAAACAGGTGATTAATACATCGCAATCTCAAATGCGAAAACAAATGCACTGTTCCCCGCTTCGGTGATAAATGCGTTCCTAAGAAAATGCTCAGCGATGCGGGTTTATATCTCAGAGCAGGTCCAAAGTAACAAAATAATTCATACAGTTCACTCCTACTTCTTAATAAAAGTATTTGAGGATTTTGAAAGTTTTCCAAAAAAAGAAACATAGCCCTACGCGAAAGTTTCAGTAGTTATTTATCTTTGATATAACTCACAAGGTGATCCAAGAGTTGATCAATAATTTTTTTTTTCGGTCATGCAATAGATTATTAATCGCTTGTACTCGACGTTCGGTTTATTTCAAACCCGATCTGAATTCTTGCTGGCAAATGCAAGAATTTAGTGAGTGAGGTCCGAATGTAGAAAGTCTTGCGAACGCTGTGGGAAACTGTGATGGAATTCGTTGAATCCGATCCTTGGCTTATCATTGATTAAACAAGACAGTAACATGCGAGTCGTTTATATTTGCCCTGCCAATAAGTAAGGAAATCTCATAGAGGCGAACTGCAGGACACGGACACCCGCCCAAATCACTTCTTGCGTATCCGCGTCGTATAAGTATGATGTGCGGGCGGATAACGTGCTACACAAACAAAATAAAACTTTCCTCGCTATGTCTGCTGATGGCGGGGTCTCTCTGAAACCGTCGCATGAAAATCGTCATATTAATTTATTGGCTTGTCAACGCCGGTGAATCGCGCGAGATGATGGATAGATGTGCAATACTTAATTTAGTTCAAATAGAATCGGCCCGAGGCCAATCGAAATTTGAATTGGCGTGTATTGGTAATCGCTTCAACATGGTCTCTTAGCAGTTACTGGAATGAGTGCGTATCAATGTTATACGTTTATACCCAGAGGAGATTCACTCTGTGTTCGCATGACTTCTAAACAATCACATCGCTCAATTAATCACTCATTCCTTCGCGATGCAATTTTTAGATCAACTGTTTACATATTTAAGCATATTCAATGTTTAGACTCAGCCAGTGGAGAAGATACTGGATTTCAACCGGACCCAGTGAGTGAATGGGTTTCTTGAAGAGGAAATGTCGTTATTGGCAGAATGTCAAAATATATTAACGATTTCTCAAGTCTCGCCGTTCAGTTGGAAGTGCCTTCTACGGTGATACATTCCACATAAGGACAATCTTAACCACTGTATATACATTATCATTTTCGCGCGATATTCAGTGGTGATCGTGGCCATGGAAACCACCGGCGAAGAATAGCTTCTCTTCTCGGATAGTGTCCAGACACGAGAAGGAAATTGAGGGAGCGCATAAAGGGGTCAATAATATTGTAGCGAGACAGTTTTTTTAATTCAGAGACAGCTTTAATTCTGATTGGTTTAGCCGGTCTTGTTTGGTATCGAATTATTTGGTGTGATCTTCTGAGACAAAGTACAACAACAAACTGAGACTGTTATATACCATGGCAGGGGGGGGGGGGCAATCCCAATTATCGATCGACATCGGTAGTGAAAGGTATATTGATTCAGGGGCCCTAGGTCTCTCTTCAGGCCAGCGATGTGGTACTTGAATTTAAGGATTAAATTCGATTAGCACGTTTGCGGATTTCTCGGAGGCGAAGTTGGACCCGACCGAGTGACATTTAAGATTCTAATTGAGTTAGATTCGGACGACTAAAACGTCCGGCACGAGTAGCCTGCTGGGGTTGTCACGAATGACTTTTGGTGTTCATTACATCCGTAACCTGACAATGTGCCTGTTATATATATATATATAAAATTTTTGTTATATTTAATATATATAATATATAATATAATATTATTAATATATATGATATATATATATATATATATAATATATATAGATATATATTATATATATATATATATTATCTATATATATATTATTATATTCAAATAAATATTATATATGCTATATTAGATATAATATATATAATATATATTATATATATATATATATATATATTATATATAATACTATATATTATATATAGGACCAAAGGCAAAAATGTAAAACAACAAGCTACGTAAATGAGGGCTGGATCTCGAAGAGATGCGAAATAGCGATTGAGCTAGGAAAAAGTGAAGTTAAACAGCCGTCTGTTTTGGATGCAGAGCGTTCGGGCAATATGGTCCTTCGGTCAGTGCCGGAGTAGTGATCCCAGAAGTGATAACTCGAAAGGACGGCTGAGACTTTATAGGCCTAGGAACAATGGTGGGGTTGAGGTAATATTTTTCGCTGATGGACAGGGGATAATCCCTTTGGGGATTATCCACGGGAGAGCCAATTTCGCCTCAGTGATTGACAGGAGATAATCCCAGAGGATTATATATACTAATGAAGGCCAATTTGAGCCTTGGTGATTGACAATAGGCAAAAATAGGGGGGGGTTGCCGGAGCGGTTACCATTATCTCTTTTGTGATGGTAGGTCGCTGCCCGATGTCAGAACCCATGGTGTAGGTTCGTTTTCAGGTTCAATTACCAGTAATTTTCTCTTTGCTTTGCGGGATTAGTGGACCAATTTGGGTCACGGTCGATCGACAAATCACTCTCAGGTTTTCAATGGAGTGACTGACCATGTTGAAATGCTAAGCAACCGGTCTCAATTTTTTGGGTCTTGAGGCTGACCGGTGTTGGAGTCATTCGCTCCTCAGGGGTGTTTTGTTTCCCCATTACGGTACGAAATCCGCCAGAGGTAAGGAAATTAGGTGACAGGTTATTCGAGACGCAATCAAATCCTGTTGAATCGCGAAAAGATGCGGATGTTGGAAAACTTTTGAAAACAATAAGGACAATCTTTCACTCACATATATATACATTTAATATATTTTCGGCGCTGATCTTCATTGTGATCGTGGCCATGAACACCGGCGAAGACCGCCTTCTCTTCCTCGGATAGTGTCCAGACACGAGAAGGAACCTTGAGGGAGCGCATCAAGGGGTAATAATTATTGTAGCGGCGACCGCTTTTTAAATTCAGAGCAGCTTTAGATTCTGATGGGTTAAGAGAGCGGTATTGTTTTGTACTCGAGTATTTGGTAGTGAATCTTTCTGAGAGCCACAGCTAGATCAACACAAACTGAGACGGTTATATACATGCATGGGGGGGGGGGGGTCAATCCCAATTATCGCCTTAGACTGGTAGTGAAACGGTATATTGATTCATGGCCCTAGGTCTCTCTTCAGGCCAGCGATGTGGTACTTGAATTTAAGGATTAAATTCGATTCAGCACGTTTGGCGGATTTCATCTGGGGGCGAAGTTGGACCGAACCGAAGGCATTTAAGATTTCTACTTGAGTGATTCGGACGATTAAAACGTTCGGCCACGAGTAAGCCTGCTGGGTCGTCCACGAATTGACTTTGTGTTCATTAAATTCGTAACCTGAAAGGCCTGTGCTGTATATATATATATATTATATATATATATAGTACTATCTATATTATATATATATATAATATATATATATATATTATATATATATATATATATATAGACAATAGGCAAAACTGTCAAACAACAATGCTACGTACTGATAGGCTGATACTCGAATGAGATTCGAATAGCGATTGAGCTAGGAAAAATGTGAGTAAAACATCCGTATTTTTGGATGCAGACTTTCGGACAATACTAGTCCTTTCGTCAGTGCAGTGACTCACAGAAGTGATGACTGCATCAAAAAGAACACCCGTACAACAAAAGAACACTACGTACACAAAAGAATACACGTAGCGGAAAATTTCTTCTAAGACACTTGTATTAAAATCCGACGTTGTCGGAGGGTTACAACTTCCTTCTTCAAGAACATACTATTTACACTGTGTCAATACTACAATATACGAAGTACTACTAGCCCCAGATGACAACTCGACATCTACGACAGTTGCTTAACAACCCGATTCTTGTCAGTGCAATTATCAGCTAGTTCCGCTTGGCTCCTTTTTCACGTTTATCCGTGGGCTCACCCAGTCCTTATTGGTTATCCAGTCTTGCTACCTTTGTTCCCCGTCGTGTTTTGTCACAGTTATGCAGGCTACGTAACCCAATTAAGTTCAAATTAGGACCAGAGACCCCACAATACTTGCCTGAGGAGTGTTGCGTTTTCTTGATTCTTGTCCATTTCCTCTCGTTGTCCTGTCTTAGTTCAACACCCCCCTTTTTCACCTACATATGGTTTTGACAGTCTAAAGGCAGTTTCTTAGATAGATGACTGATTTTAGTGGTGCACGTGACTTAATCCCAAATTTGATCCGTTTGACCGGTAGAGTTTACCGTGAAAGTGGTCGTTACTGAGGCGCTACACGTAACGCAAGTTACGTTTGTGGGTACAGTAGCACCCCTCCGGCACCCAGGAACCGCATTTTGGAGATTTTTGCCCTCACGTCTTTCAGTGATTTTCATCGATCATCATTATCATCATGTTTTGTGTTTTACAAAAGGTCTGCTGGATTGACTATCCGCCTTCGTGAATTGACTCTTACACGATCACGAGGGTACCCCCCCCTCTGAGTGAGATCTTCGAGGGTTTAGACTTTTGGCTTGTCGTGGCTTCATTTGTACCGAGATCTGACTGTGGCCATGTTATCTAATACTCTTTCATCATGGTAGAGGAGTCTTAACTGGGGTTTAGTACTCAAACTGGTCGTTGATTACAACCCTTCTCCATTGTACGAGACAGCTAGGAAAGGCCTCCATGAGTATTCCCCAAATCTAATATAATTCTAATTGAACCCGGATAGATATCATTGATTGCTACCATAAATTCCTTAAAATTGTCATTGTCATTATCCATAATTTCTTTTCCTCACAAAACACCCATTTCCCAGCGGCGTACCCAGGAGCCATTTTAGACGCTATTGATGTCCCGTGTGAATTGAATGTAGTTCTATATTTATTTTCCTATAAATATAAAATATATATATAGGAAAAATAGTAGACTACATACACTATTCTTATATTTCAATATAATTACCAAATAATTGGTTAAAGCGATCGTTTAATGAAAAGCCTTCAGTTTGTTTTCTAACAGAATACCAAACTATATGATTTGTATTCTTGTACATCAACTTGCCAATCATCAGGCATCTGTAACTAGTGTTTCTGTCCCTATGGAACACGTGTCATGCAGTCTTCGTTCGTAGTCACTACGCAATGTGAGAACTGACCCTTTCCTTCTCGTTAATTAATTTCATGGAACATCGTTTTTTATGTTCGTGAAATTTTGCACCTTGTACCTGATTAGACTGTTTTTTGATATGACCAGCGAAATACAGGACGCACGCCTCGACGACCTTTGTGACGTGATAGCACTGTTTGTCGGGTTGTTTTCCTCCCGGCAGTATATGTTGTTTATGAAGGAATGTTGGATCATCATGGAGTATCCATGGCTTTAATTATTCCGCATGAAACCCTGAATAAACATTCCACGTGTTAGGGATTTATCTGTTTGTCGCGCATGTAGTGAATTTTTCGTTTATCGGGTAATCCAATCACGAGTTCCTCTGCAAAACATGCCAAGATAATGCCTGTCAAAATACGTCCTTCATTTGTCCAAGGTGCAAATATCTTCGTATGTTTTACTATACCTGTCTCTTGTAATTTCGTGAATCATGGAGGAGACTAGTCGAAATTAGCCCTGGGAGACCATGTCACACTATGCACAGCGTTATCTCAGGGAAACTACTACCGTGTATTATGGGAAGGCTGAGGTCGGCATCCATACAACCAAAGATAATACATTGTAATAATGTTGCTCCAAACTCATAGAAACATGAGGATACACCTAAGGCAATTGTATAAAGCGCGGTAACGGCCGTTTAAGTACTTCCCTGTCCAGTACAGTCCGTGTCACATACAATAGGTTATAGTAAACTATCACATACGAACAATCAGGTAATTTTACGACCATTTTACTCTCACATCTGAACAAAATGTGGTAACTTTATAACCGTGTTTGTCAATATTTGACTATATTTTTGGTAGATACATTGCTGACTACGGCGTAATTCAGGAAACATATACATACCCTAACAAAATGTATATGTCTTGCAGTGTTTAGTCAGTGTTCATTGACATATCAAGTGGCCATCACATGCATTATTATGTGGCATTTAGGTCTAGTCAAGACTAATCTTCTTTAGGCACCTCTTAGGGCAGGCATGGGATACCGTTGGTACATTCTGCATTCCTCCACCCACATTGGTTATTAAGTTTAGTGAAAAAGGGTCAGGAAGGTCAGAATCCTCATAGAAGACCCTGAAGCCCCAACATCCTAAAAGAGAAGAATAATCCAGATGCCTATAGACAACGCCCACAATTCTTGAAAAAATAAATCAAGAACTGTTTTTTTAATGGGGCTTCACCCTCTTTAGACAAGACATCATCTCATCTTGCTGACTCAGCCGACATCCAAGGTAGCTTAAGACTGAACATAAAATCTTAACAAATCGGAAGTGATATGAATTGAATTCGTCAACGAAGACTGCTAAGAGTTAGTTTGTCATTCGATATCGCTAGGTGTAGACAATCTTGTTTCTACTCGGCGATTGTGCCAGTGTGAGCATGCAACCGTGAACTAAATTATTTAGCTGATTACCCCCTGATTACAATCGAATTTGTGTAAGTTGGTAATGCTAACTCACAGCTAAGTAGTGTAATTGTTCTGTCTTCTTATGAGTAACTATTTAAACAGGACGGTACTGGCTACGTCACAACACACCAGATGTGGAGAGCCAAACTTATTTTCGTGTAAAGAGACTAGTCCACTTAACTGTGCGCATGCTCATAACGAAACAGTCATCTAGTATGAGATCAATCCCTGTAGCCAGATGGCGTTTTCGTCACGGGCATATAATTATAAATGTTAGCACTCTGAGAATGAAACACAAGTAATCCCACGTTTTTACTACCAGACTGTTTATCTAAAGTTGAGTAATACTTACTTCAATCTGTGCTAGGGTGGTTTCGAAAGATTGTTCTTTAATCCTATCATGCAGTGTTCGATAACCGCGTGTATCCTTGTGTCCCTTTACGTCATGTCATCAATTATGAAAATTATAATGCAAATGACTTGTGGAACAGTATTTGTGAAGTTAAAGTGAACTTATATTATATACACGCTGTGGTAAGATTACAGAGCATTGCACATTCGTCGCTCAAAGAGCGCAAGACATTTCCATATTTCCAAGCAGTCTGTATTACCTCCAGGGATTAGGTCTGGTTCCTCTTTCATGACTCAATTAGGAGCTGCTCAGTATAATGTGGAAATACTCAGTCGGGAAAATAAGGACTGTAGATGGAAAGTTTCAAAAGATCCAATTCCATCAGGCGCAATCACCACTTCCGCTTCTGCATCAGGTGATGTGCTCTATCCCTATTATCCTTTGCTCCCTAATCGATGGGCGGGGGCCTGTGAGGAGTCTGGCCAACGTTCCTGCAAAAATCACACCAACGTCAATGTAAGGTCGAAGCACTGCTGTAGACCCGGGCGTGAACCTGGAAAATTAGTGTTGTAAGCATCCAGATTTTGATTGCGATTATTATTAATGTAAAATCATCGTTATCATCATCATCACCATGCGAGGAACGGAGAAGAAACCACATAGTGTCTGCAAATGGCACCAACATTTTGACGAAGAAATATGTAGGAGAACGAATCTGTTGTGTAAAATAATTTGTAGCCCCCTCAAGGTCAGCTGGCGTTCACGGCTGGCGTCGATGGAAACGACTACATCAATAAGGAACGAGTCAGAGTGTTTCATTTCCAACTAGTGGACGTCTTCTCTGGCCATTGAAAAGTCGACACCAATTTACCGTTATTTGGTTTAGAGAGTCAAGGGCAGTTTGCTGAGCGATATCTAGGCCGTGTTTTCCTCCTCCAGAAGTCAGACCTGCGGGGCATTTCTATTTTACGGGAATTTCAGCAGATGTATATCGTCTAGCAGTATCGACGTACATTCTAAATGAGGTCTGATATGCGGTGTGTCTAATCAAGAGAAAGCACATGATTTTTTCGTCTGCACGTGATACCTCTTGTCCGTATGTTGACCTGTACGACTTGGAGCTGCGGGCGGACAGACCAATTACAGCGAGGATGGGCCAGATCTCTTGTTCTCTGAAAAAATAAGCGCAAGTCGAAAAGTCTTGGTTGCTGCGGACGGCAAAATTACTCTGGCGCATACACTGCATGTTCTTCATCACTCCATCTTCTGTATGTTCACATTCTATTGACTTCACTGCCATCTGCCATTACCTTGGAATGACTTGGCACATGACTACCACATTGCCCTAATATGTTCTATATATATGTGCAAAGCACAACTTTATATGTACCCAGCACAACTCATTACTCGGTTCCTAGGTCCGTATATTTGCTATATGTACTCAAACACAACTTTATGTATCAAACCCACTCATTCCTGGGCCTGTGTCAGTGAACAGCACATAATGAGAAGGTGATGACAGATCTTTCAACAGAACTGCCTGCATATCCCCAATTTCCTCTATTCATTCCACCGGCTGACAGATAAATCAAACTGCCCTCTTCTACCTACTGCCTGCGCTGCAGAGATAGGGAGTAATGTAAACAAACTTCTCCCACAAAAAGCTAACGGTAGAGGCTGCGGGGAGACTAATCGGGGGTAGTTTATCGTATTTATTTATTTACAAAATTGTAACTCAGCCTAGCCAGTGGCATGTTTCATCCACCCACCAAGTTCTAACCTGATTGCATGTACTGTTCAGAAGTTATGAGTGAATGTGACGAACAGAACGGACAAACGAACGAACGAAATAACGAACGAACGAAATAACGAACGAACGAAGGACGGACGGACGGACGGAAGGACGGACGGACGGACGGAGAAGCATGATGACTTGTAGAGCTGCTCATCCGCAACTAAAAAAAGAGAGGCAGGTCAAGGTCATAGATGTCGCAATACCGACAGATCACAACATCAGAGCAGAGAGAAAGAAAAGATAGACAAATACCAGGACCTGAGGCTGGAGATACGGAGACTCTACGATGTCCGAGCCGAGGTCATTTCAGTGAGAGTTGGTGCGCTGTTACCCCGAACCTAGAAGGGCACCTACAGAAGATACCTGGAAGCCAGAACATCAGATAACTTATCAAACAACCATCCGTGGGAGCGCTCACATCATTAGGCGAGTACTCGGCCTCTCACAATTCGGGTAGGATTCCGAGGTCCGGGTAGTGTAAAATGTACACCTTTACGTCTAATAATATGAAATGTCACAGTAAAATCTTAGGGGCCTACCTGCCTGATTTCAGCTCTGCCGTTAGTGATATGCAGACATCGCCTTCTGTGTTTGGGGAATATTACCAGACAGCTTCAAGATTGAAATTACTAGCAAAACGTGGCACAACTGATTTGCGCCCTTTAGGCAGTGACCCTATCGCGTTACAGCGTGGGGAAGACGGCTAAATGACAATTCATCTTCTTTCCTGCACCAAATGACGGCGCTATTCAGAATTATTTTATTGAATAACAGGCCAACAACTGAAAAGCCACCTTATGGTCTTTCTCAGATCAAATTGTACTCCGGAAAGACCATTCATGTGCTAATTGGGCGAACTGAGTGGTGACGAATGAAAAGAGTGGTGTGTTACTATCTATGGGGAGTCTCCGAAGGGGGAGATGTAACACGACAGAGGGGTGCACTGCCACCGGTAGTTAGGACAAGCCGATCTAGTTCTGGATCTATAACCTAGGAGAAAAGAAGATCAGCCTAATACACTATCTGAATCACCAAACTGAATGGATGGTTAACAATGGACGTAATCAACATATAAAATTATTTAGTTCTCTGAATTGGCAAGCGATGATATCTGATAATGTTGTTCTGATTTGTATTCATTTTGGATTGATAAGTGTAGTTCGATCAATTTTAGTAAGTGTATTTGTGTAAATGTAGTTTAGTTTAGTTTAGATTGTTTTAGCATAGTTTAGCAGGGATTCCACCTCCCAGTGTCTAACTTTTCGGATTACCTCACAGTGCTCATTGCCCACTGGGGTTGTTCCTTTACTCAATCAGCCTATACAATTGTTGACCTAAACGGTATGGTAGGTTCTGTTCCATCTATTCGTTTTTTGGCGCGAATCAGGCGTAGATTTACTAACTTGTGTTAGCATTAGTCTCTTCTTCCTACCGACAATCTGCTCAACATCATTACGGAACCTTGCACCGCACGTGAGAAGGACAGAGTCTCACTCAGATCCTCCCATCCGGGAAATATTCACTTGCTACTCTCAAAACTAATTCAGGCTAATTTTCACCTTAGTCTCAGCAAAAGTTCCAATCACTATGTCAATGAATCAGAAAACAAAGGCTTCTATAACATCTGCCAATACAGAGACAGAAAAGTGCGGCTTCTTTCACCCTTAATTGCATCGTGCCCCATGGAAGACTCTCTCACACGGAAGCACTAGCCAGTCACACTACGGAGTGATATGCTAATGTGTTAAATAGGGCGTTAGCTCATACAAACTTGGGATTTCGTATTAATATGCATGAAGTCGCATCCGCGCAGGTAGAGGGTTTCTTTCTTCTGATCGTAATGAGAAAATGATGATTGGCGTGATTTGAGCATCATCTATCAGTTGTTTCCTAGTATACAGATACACACGCCAATGGCACAATAGCTCCCTTATCCATTCGAAGTGGTCGAATAATCGAATATAATGTAATAGCTTATTATGTTTTGTTTTAAATTGTTCAAATTATATCCATCAAGTTCCTCGAACATTTGAATACCTTGTGGTAATTTAGTGTATGTCAAGGCTTGGCTATTTGTACCATGCCCTAAAGCTGTCCCCAAAGCAGGTTGGAAATGGCTACGGCGTATCTTTTGGGGCCATTGGAACTGTTGAGCATAACTTGTACGGTAAACCACTAACGGCGCATGGATTTGGATTCAGCGAATTCAAATCGAGTCAATCTGGGAGGAGAAAAACTATTTCACAAAATGACCGATATTGATCCAATGTTTGGTCACGGATGTTACTGACCAACTTTCATGGTCTTCCGATCGTTTCTGTAGGAGTAAAAGCTGCCTAACAGTTCGAACAAAACGGGAGAAAGAAACTGACCCCTAAATTACCTTCAACCTCAAATCCCTGAATTCCCCTCATGGATTGTTGGTCATCATTAACACTGACCGAACTTCATAACATCCGATCATTTCTGTAGCTGAAGACGTATCTTGACCGTTCGAACGAAATGGACGAATTCGACTTCTAGATGACCTCTTTGACCCCAACTTAGTTGTGGACAGTCTAATTGTAAATAGACATGCGCAATCACAGTAGATCATCCCATGGTGTGGCTGAGAGGACAGTACTGTATCAATAAATGTACCAGACGCTCTCTCCAACTGATAAAAAAAAAAAACAGTGACTGAGCATGTATTGCCAAAACGCGTCGTTAAATTATTGAGTTCGTGACAGAGGATCTAGGGACATTCAGAGTCTTGTGGCTTAAAAGAACACAACGTTGAGATCAAATGAAGGTGCCCCCCCCCCCCTCCCCCCGCCTCCCGCTAATTAGGCTGAAGAATTGCGTTTTCATATTCCTGCAATGGCCATCATGAGGCTTTCGAGCGCCGGCATGATCAAATATGCTCAGTAAGAAAGTACTGGAATCAGGACAAGGAACTTTGCATTCCAGTTGTGCTACTTGTGCACCACACTTGATCCCAGTCATGTTCATTATGTAACACTAATAAATGAATTAAAAAACACTTATTTTCGGATGTACGTACGATCTGCTACAATCCACGGTTCTAGGCACGAGTTGTAGTGTATAGTCAGGGCATTTGCATTTAGATCAAACAACTCCCTAATATGTGTTTGCGTGGCTGTTGTTCATTTCGTTAGTAGCATATATCTTGAAAGGCACCACGAACACAACTCAAGACACGCGAGAGACCCATCATTTGTCAATATAATAAAAAAAAAATAATTCACGGTCAAACAATTTCATTCCCCTGACCTTCGTCGTGAGTATTTGAATTTTACAATTTATATTCTTTTCAACCTCTTCACGATGTCGTGAAGTGTTCGGTCAAATCATCTCACGGGGGATTCCCGACTGATTCAATATCCTGGGTTTCTGAGCAAACGAGACATTAAAAGTGCGCCTCTAAGTTATTAAAAACAGGATGAACTAGATGTGGATGCTTGGTACTAGGTGGGCCTTTATCTTTTCTTATTGTAATCTCTTGTTGTAGACTATCTAAGCATCCTCGTCGGTGTTTAGGTACCCCACCTAGGGAGCTACACTGTTATTTTATTGTTCTTAAGTAACTGTAATGTTCTTGCAGTTTGCGCCCGTGACGGCAGCAAGTTGCTGTTATCTCTATAATTTAATGTAAATTACCAAATTATCGTAAACTTACACTGTAAACCACATGATTCACTGAGCCACTAAGAGTCACTGAACGGTAAAGTTGTGTTTACAAATTTTATGTGAACAAATGTTTGTTGAGTGATTTATTTTTACGTAATGTTGCAAACAGGCTTCTTCCTAGTTATCTTATTCACAAACACAGACTTGCCAAAATATAAATTTTCAATTTTTTAGTAAAACTGCTCTTCGGAGAAACGACAAAACAAATTTCTTCAAATTGACCACAACATATGACAAAGGCACAAAAGTGTTGGTGTTTATTTTGCAAGCCTGTATCCGTTTTTGTAATTGGATGATTTTATCAACAACTATGCGATTCATTGTCATTCCTTTGGGCAATACCAAATTTTGTCACAAACGAGACTTTCAATATCACTTAAAAGCTGAATATTCATTCTAAGCAGGTAAGAATAGTCAATTTACAATTTATTAGCACATCCGGATTATTTTGTCAAGTGACAATTTTTTTCTTCTTCAAATTTCACGTCTCGCGGGCCTACGAATCGGTGGGCTCAATGTGGTTCTCGTAGTACACACACAAGCTCACGTGTTGGATGGTCATTGAATCAATGTCAACCACCCCACCACCACCCCGACCGCCATGCATAACACTCGCATGCTCATCAATGATCAATTATTGTAGCCATCAGTAACAATCATGTGGATACATAGTGAGTACAACGATAACCGAACTGGTCTTGTAAGCAACGTGTCTGTGTTCCTTTATTGCCTCCACTATAAAGCGATCGGTGCGAAGAAACCTAATCTGGACATGAATTTCACGCCTCGCGACTTTGAAGAAACTCACATGATTGCCAGAGATCAGTTACTCATGGAATGGCTATCTTATTAAGTTTTGACAGATCGGAAAACAGATAAGAGTCGTGTTTGTGACTGCAGGGGGCAACCAGTGGATGGAAAGTATGAAATGGAGACAGTCAATCGACTTCAATTGATGTTCGATCAAGGGGGTAAAAGTATAACGCTTATTATACTTATTCAACACCCGAGGCTCACGCTCAAGCCACCTCTGCATGTCTCATAAGAAACAAGGGTTGAAGTATTATGTATGTTATTTGTGAAGTTGTGAACACAACTGTGTGAAGTGACGCATGCTCGCGATGCACTTTCATATATTTCTCTGTTGTTCACATTATCTCTTTATCATTTATAATCATTTAATCACTTATTCGTGGACTTGAATACAAAGTGATCACCAAAGCTCCAGAGTAAGACTGCACGCTCCTGTAACCTATGAGGCTTACATATCGTTTTAACGACTCTCGTGACCCTCACAAAACACATGACAACGACGCAAATTATGGGTACGCTCATTCGTTTCTTCGATGACAATAGCTTGCCCCCCCCCCGACTCAAATTTTCCCTGAAATATTACTCCGCAGCTACAAACTATAGTTGATGCCTGTACTTTCACCAGTACCTCAGACAAAGATCTCTTCATTGAATTCATGATAATTCCTTAAATTACCTCGACAAATACAATCAAGGCAGACGGACGTCGACTGGAGTCCCGAGATACTCTTTCAAAAGGTTTCCAGTTCAATACACGTTTTGCCTCAGGCTATCTCCAACCCACACGTACATTCACTGGTTATATTCTACAAGCAATGTTCGATTCGTTCTGATAAAACCTCCTCCAGGAATGCTCTTTTCAAGAATACTTCCCTAGAAAATTGCTCTAATTATGAAGAGTTACTGCCATCAATGATGGCAATACTGCAGCTCAACCGAGAATACCTTCTGCGAACATCATGCCATTAAAGATTTCTGAATACTAGCGATGGTCCACCAGGTTTCTGTATGTCTTCTAACTGGAATCGTTGTCACGCTAATCGTCACTTTGAAGTCATATTGTCTATTAATTGATGATACCCCCCCCCCCCCCCCACGCCTCATTCGAACCACATGTTCTCGGTAATATTATCATGCCCAGACATCAGAGTGGCAATTGCAGGGCAACATCGATCTGAAGATATAGATGAATTGAGGACACTCCCAAAAATGGCCCGAGTGATGTTCGACTCAGTTTGCGGTTCACAGTTTGTTATCCTCGTCATTCGCAGGGCTGATGGATATTGTTAGTTTTGCCATTTTCATCACCTATGTATGCAGTTGTTGGTTGCCATAGCAACGGTGCTGTGGTTTTTAACTGGCTGGTTAGGTGCTAAACCGTATCCTGAAGGGCACTATAACAATGAGTACCCATGCAGTTTCTTTGCGTGCGTGTGTATGCCGCGTGCGTTCGCGTTCCTCCGATTTTCGCGATGGTGTTCGCAAATAAAGTTTGGAGTAGCCGAACATGTAAAATTCCTACACTGTCTAAATAGTCCACATCACACACATTTCCCTCAAAATTAGGCCACAGTGTGTGGACTTGTGTAATTTTTAGAGGAGAGAAAACCATTTTTTCAAGATATTCTCTGATTAAAATGACTGATGATTTCAAATTCTGTAACAAAGTAAAATATGGATTTTCAGCTGAATTGCGAGGTTTTTTGAAAATCTTTCTTTTTTCATTACTTCAGAGATTGAGAGAGCTGAACGGTTCCAGAAATTTCAGAACGAGTCAAACTTGTCAAAACGAGAGTTTTCTCAAAAATTGCTGTTTTCCATACATATTTTTTTTTATGAGATTCCATATTTGCACTTGCAGGTTTTGCAGGTAGAAACCTGAATAGTCTCACATTTTCAGTGATCCTGCAACTCTGGGGAATTCCCACCTGTTAACCTGCTGCTGCTTGCAACAAAGTCTAAAAGTCACTCAATACAACCGTATTTTTTTTAGGAATGATCTTTTTCTTGCGAATGTTGTCAAAAATGTTGCCCAGTTTCGAAAACAAAATCAATTATGAATTGAAAACATAGGTTTCTTCTTCACAATTGTGCCGGTATTAAGCAATTGAGTGTGGAAATGTGAAGGACATCGCATTTCAGGAGCTAATCGGTTATTTCAATAAACAAATATTGAAGATATTTGAAGATTGAAGATAATCACGTCTTTTCTAATTTTATACCACGGTCCAAAGTCCACAAGGCATATATTCGAATTCAGGAGAATGACCCGCAATTTGAGTCGATGTTATTGCCAAATGGTTCAAAATTTACAATAGAGTGAAATGTCATTAAAGAAATGGGTGAAGAAAGTTGAAAGTCAGAAAATTTCATATAGGATTGCCTGTTGGATGTTGTGTCGGTTTTGAACATTCCCAATTGATGCACAAAAATTATTGCATTAATCGTTCCGTTCATTTCGTTGCAGTTGTTCCGTATACATTCTCTAACTACCTTCCACTGTAGGCATGATAAATTTGTAACGTATTCACACCTATTCGATGTCGTACGATACGTTGAATTTCTTTGCAACATGTAAACGTCTTGTTGTCATGGTCTCTTGCTACTGGCTCTGGTGGACGTTTTCCTTTTCTCATCGGGTGAGAAACTCCTGATAGTGCGATAAGGGTTTAGGAATACTTTCCATAAAATAGTTGTCAAGTATGTCATCACAATACTAGAATCGTATATCCACTGATCAGCACTCGCCGAGTTGTTGTTTTCAAGGGTAATCAAATAACAACGATTTTCTTGCCTCCTTTGCATACTGTTTAGACGGCATTTCTGGACATTTTCCCTTCCCCCTTATTTTGATATAAAGGATGAACTAACAAATCCATGACTGTGATATTAGCACAATTAAATCATGAAGCATGCCACTGGCTGGGATGAGTTACATTTAACACATTTTTTGTTTGCATCATGTGATTAGATTTTAATTACCCCGATTTCCCACGAACACTACCATTGGCTCTCTGTGAAAGAGGTTTGTTTACATTATCCTAGCTCTGCAGAGCAGGCAGCATACTGTTTATCTTTTCTGTGAGCAGGTCCAGGTAAGCAACCTACAGCGAGCCTAGTTCACAATGAAACCCATTATCCAGGGAAAGATGATTGCTAGCAGCAAGAGGAGAAATGTTTGGTGGGGTATGGGAGATATAATAGGGATAAAAAAGAATAAGTTTCTTAATCAGTTTAACTGATCCTACACGTACGGCATATTCGCCCGCAGCTCTCTTGGTAGATGCGGGCAAACATTTACGACTGCGCTTGTTCGATTTGAAAATAACTCAATGTCATATTATATTTTCGATGGAGTGGTGTTGGGTGTATATTTAGTTATTATGTCCCAATGATGCTTCTTTAGAAATACCGCCCTGTGGGGAAAATTGTCTTAAAAAAACAAGCAAACAAAAAAAAAAACGACTTCCAAGACTTTTACATATCCACTCTATGGATACTGAGTATAATAATAATAATAATAACTAGTCTTATATAGAGCAAACTCCAACAAAAGAGTTGGGTTCAATGCGCGTACAGGTGCTGAGAGTACAGTTGGAAACATTAGAATGGGAAAAAAGAAAAAAAGAAAAGTTTTCAAATAACGTTTGGAAAGATCGATAGATGTTTCTCACATGCAATTCTCACATGCGCTTTTTGCACTGGTCGTGAATGTATCGCATGCAAATATTGACCCATTGACGCGTACTATTCGTGGGAGCAGTGTGAAACATGACACTTGATTCGGAGTTAGATTGCCGCCATAAAGTCACCTAAAAGTCACCATTGATTCACTGGAGGATCAGTTACTTCAAGTAAATGTTGTCTATAATAAATCATTGACAAAAAAGCCTTTCTCGATGGAACCGTAAATTGGCGGTACAATTGCCACTTCCAGAGGCGTGGACGGAGCGATTCAATCCACTTCAATCGATATTCTCTCAAGAAGAAAACCAAGCAGATAAGAATAGATATACAATATCAACAAAGGCTGATAAATCCCAAGATAATAGTCTGACCTCATCATTTGTGAGCGGCCTCGTGAGCTGGAGTTGCTCGCGGTGTCAGTATATGCATATAACACAGAGACACTTCAACGAAGCTGAAGTGTTTCTTATATCGGAGTTTCAATCAACAAAACTCGAGATCGAGAAATTCAAGACAAGTAGCATTCTTTTGGTTTCATAAGCCAGGGTTACTAGTTCAGTTGGTCGTAGTTTTACTAAGGTTTTACTGAGGTGACATTTATTGTTGCGTTGCTTTTTTTACGACTGGCATGCTCTTTGGCGACACAGTTTGTCGTATTCAGTAATCACCCAGATATTTTCAAGCTGTCCCCCTCCCCCTTCCGATGGAGCCTGTCGTCAGGAGGTAGTGTTCCGCCTGACCCACAGAAGGTACGCTAGTATACATGGATACTGCAACGGCGAATGTTGATTTGATTCCGATTTTATCATTATTCCTTATAAATATTAATAATAGTTTATTTGTCGAATCGTTATTATTGTAAGAAGACCTTCAGTTTGTGCCAACAATATACAAAAAGATATGATTTGTGATATTGTAAATCACCTTAATTTATCAGGCTATCTGTATTATTGTTTCGATCACTAATGAGTTGTATTCATGTATACACGTCTCTCTCGTTCGTAGATGTGCTGGCGCACTGTAACACTGACCCCATTCCTCGTTAAACTAAATTGTTCATGGAACATCGTTTTCATGTTAGTGAAATGTTGCACCTTGTGCCTGATAAGACTGCTCTGTTTATATAGAGCCAGGGAAATACAGGAAGCAAGCTCTCGACGGACCTTTGTGACGCAATGCCACTGTTTGTGGGTTGTTTCCTCCCGGCAGTTATTATGTTGTTCATGGAGGAATGTTGGATCATCAGGGGTATCCTTGGCTCTAATTGGTCCGCATGAACCGGGACTAACATTCGCATGTTGGTGATTTATCTGTTTGACTCGCATTGTAGTGATTCTTCGTTTATCGGGTAATCAAATCAGGGTCCCTCTCGCAATAACCTGTCAAAGATATAGCTTGTCAGAAATACGTCTTCATTTTCGTCCAATGGTGCAAATATCTTGGTATATTATACTCTACCTGTCTCTGGTAATTTCGTGAATCATAGAGAAGAATAATCGAAATTAGCCCTGGGGGATCATTCAAAGTATGCACCAGCGTTATTCTCTGAAAAAAAGGCAACTACCGTGTATTAGTGGGAAGGCTGAGTCGGCATACATATAAAAAAAAATACAGTTGTAATATGTAGCTCCAAACTTGATACTGAAAACTTACAACCGACGGCGAATTGTAAAAATCGCAGTAGACGACGTTAAGTCATTCCCCTGTCATAGTACATGTCCGTGTCACATACGAAGGCTATAGTAACTATGCACTATCGAACAAATTTAGTTAAATATTTACGACCATTTACGTCTCCCCTGAACAAAATGTGGTAACTTTATAACAGTGGTGGCCAATATTTGACTATTATTGTTGGTAGATGCATTGCTGACTACGACATAATTCAGGAAACATATACATACCATACCACCATGTATATGTTTTGGCAGTGCTCATCAGTGTTCATCGACATTTCAAGTGACTAACACATGCGTTGTTATGTTGCATTTTAAGCCTAGCAAAGACTAATCGACTTTTTACTCCTCCTGCGGCAGGCATGAGATACCGTTGGTACATTCTGCAATCCTCCACCCACATTGGTTAGTCGGTTAAGTGAAGAAGGGGAACGAAGGCAAAAATCCTCAGGAAAGGACCCTTGAGCCCCAACATCCCAAATGAGAAGCATAATCCAGATGCCTAAAAATACGCCCACATTCTTGAAAAATGAATCAAGACTTCCACTCTTATACATAACAACATTCTCATGCTGACTCATGTTGATTAAAGAGGCATAACAGGGCCCGACACCCAGGTAGCGGAACTGAACATTAAAATCCATCTTAACAAACCGGAAGTGATATGAATTGAATTCCTCACCGAAAACTGGTATGAGTTAATTTGTCATTCGATATCGCTGGGTAGACAACTTGTTTCTACTCGGCGATTGTGCCAGTGTGAGCATGCAACCGTGAACTGAATTCATCTGAATCACCTCCTAATTACAATCGAATTTGTGTAAGTTGGTAATGCTAACTCACAGCTAAGTAGTGTAATTGTTTTGTCTTCTTATGAGTGACTATTTGAACAGAACCGTACTGGCTACATCACAGAACACCAGATGTAGAGAGTCAAGCTTGTCAAAAAATATTTTCGTGTAAAGAGACTAGTTCACTTAAGGAGTGCACATAACGAAACAGTCATCTAGTATGAGAATAATCTCTGTAGCCAGGTGGCGTTCTCGTTATGGCATATAATTATCAATGTTAGCACTCTGAAAATGAAACCAAGTAATCCCACGTTTTACTACCTGACTGCTTATCTAATGTTGGGTAATATTTGGTTCTGTGCTAGGGTGGTTTTCAAAGATTGTTCTGTAATCTTATCATGCAGTGTTCGATAACCGTGTGTATCCTTGTGTCCCTTTACGTCATGTCATCAAATATAAAAATTATAATGCAAATGACTTGTGGAACAGTGTTTGGTGAAGTATAAAGTAAACTCATACTATGTACACGCTGATGTAAATTTACAGAGCATTACACATTCGTCGCTCAAAGAGTGCAAGACATTTCCATAATTTCAAATTGTATTACCTCCAGAGATGAAGGTCTGGTTCCTCTTTTACGACTCAATTAAGAGCTGATCAGTGAAATGTAGAAAATACCCCAGTCGGGAAAAATACGGACTGTAGATGGGAAGTTTAGAAAGATCCAATCCCATCAGGAGCAATCACAACTTCCGCTTCTGCATCAGGTGAGGTGCTCTATCCCCATTATACTTTGCTCCCTAATCGATGGGCGGGGCCTGTGGGGAGTCTGACCCCCATTCATGCAAAAATCACACTAACGTCAATTGGTAAGGTCGATGCACTGCTGTAGTCTCAGGCCTGAACCTGGAAAATGACGCTGGGAACATCCAGATTTTGATTGCGATAATTTTTAATGTACGATCATCGTTTTCATCACCATCACCATGCAAAGAACGGAGAAGGAACCATATGGTGAATGCAAATTGCACCAACATTTCGACGAAGGAATATGCAGGAGAACGAATCTGCTTTGTAAAATAACTCAAGAATCAGCTGGCATACACGGCAAGCGTCGGGGAAAACGACTACATATATATGGAACGAGCCAGAGTGTTTTATTTCCAACTAGTGGACGTCTTCTCTGGCCATTGAAAAGTCGACACCCATATACTGCTGTTTGGTTCAGAGAGCCAAGGGCAGTTTGCTGAGCGATAACTAGGCCGTGTTTTCTTTTCTTGAGTAGTTAGACCTGCATTTCTATTTGACGGGGATTTTATCAGGTGTATATCGTCTGGCGGTATCGACGTACATTCAAAATGAGGTGTGATAGGCAGTGTGTCTATTCACGAGAAAGCTCATGCTTGTTCGTCTGCGAGTGATCTCTCTTGATCGTAGGCTGCTCTTGCATCGAATCCCCCTCCCCATCTGAGTAGTGGTCGCGTCCCGCGGTTTCAATAATAATAATAATAATAATAATAATAATAATAATATAATAATAATAATAATATAATAATAATAATAATAATAATAATATAATAATAATAATAATTAGTTTAGTTTAGTATAGTTTCCGACTCGATCGTCTCCTCTGACAATTTGTGATATTGTGACGTACACGGGCATAGCCTTGTGCAGTCATTTGCTTTATTGTAGATCATCATAGGAATGAGGGAGGAACCTTAATTATGCAATTAACGCATTAATCAGTCAATGCTTCGTTGTGTATATGAGCTAAAGAGACTGTGCTGAACTAACGGGATAGTGAAATAATCTACACTTCAGGTACAACCTATTACACTGCGCTGTATTTACTCCATATCATAGTGACTTCGCTACAGTACGGAATGTGACCCAAACTGAATGAACTTCTTGTTATGCTCGAATAATTCCAAAACGACATGGTTAACTGCTTTTGTGGACTCGGTTTTTGTAGATTGATAATTACCTTCATGAGTATGCAGTTTCTACGATTTCCGGGGCTTTGTCCAGTTATCCAGGAGGGTTTTATTTCCCACCCATTGCCGTAGTGACACGGTACACAACGGCGATAGGCACTGTGGGTAGTATTTACAAGATGGCGGCCCCCATGGTAAACGAAATCGTTAGAAAGGACAATTATGACGATTGTTAGAAGTGAGGAATCTCCCTAACTGGTTATAACGTGGAAAAGATGACTAATGAGAATTCGTCTTCCATCATGCACCAAATGTAGGCGCCATTCAGAAACATCAGATCAAAGGGATTATTTCATTGAATGACAGGCTAAAGGCTGAAAAGCCAACTTACGGACTTTTTCAGATCAAATTGTATTCAGAAAAGACCATTCATGTGCTAATTGTGCGTACTGAGTGGTGACGAATAAAACAGAGTGGTGTGTTACTATCCATGGGGAGTCTTCGAGGGGGCGATGTTACACGACAGGAGAGATGCACTGCTACCGGTAGTTAGGAAAAGTTCATTTTCGGATCCAGTTCTGGATCTATGACATAAGAGAAGAGAAAAGGATCAGCCTAATACAATATCTGAACCACCAAACTGAATAGATGGTTAACAATGGTCGTAATCAACATACCGTATGCACTATTAGTTTCTCTGAATTGGCAAAGCGATGATATATAACCGATGATGTTGTTCAGATTTGTATTCATTTTAGATTGATAAGTGTAGTTCAATCAATTTTAGTGATGTAGTTTAGTTTAGCTTAGAATTTTTTTAGCATCGTTCAGATGGGATTTCAACTCTCGGATTAGCTCGCATTGCTCATTGCCTGCTGGTTTTGTTTCCCCATTCAATCATCCTATACACATGTTTAGCAACAACGGTATGGTAGGGTCTGTTTCATTTATTCATTTTTTGGCGCTAATTGGACGTGGATTTACCAACTTGTGTTAGCATTACTCTCCTCCTGCGTACAATATGCTCGAAATCATTACGAAACCTTGCACCACACATGAGGAGGAGAGAGCCTCACTCAGATCCTCCCATCCGAGAAATATTTAGCTTGCTACTCTCAAAACTAATTTTGGCTATATTTACCTTAGTCTCAGCAAAAGTTCCAATCACTATGTCAATTAACCAGAAAACAGAGGCTTCTATAACAACTGCCAATACAGAGACTGAAAAGTGCGGCTTCTTTCAACCTCAATTACATCGTGCCCCATGGAGGTCTCCTCTCAACGGAGCACTAACCAGTCACACTACGACGTAACATGCTAATGTGTTAAATAGGGCGTAAGCTCAATGCTGACTTGGGATGACTTATAAATATTCATGAAGTCGCATCAGCGCTGGTAGAGGGTTTCTTTCTCCGGAAAGTTTGCATGAGGTGCCACCCTATATCAGGGCTGGTCGAGAAGACCGCAGTGACGAGGAAATGATCCAATGGCGTGATTTGGGCAAAACGAAGTGGGTAAAGTTTCTTGAATGACTGTTTTCTATCAGTTGTTTTCTAGTAGATAGATAACAAAACTGCCAGAGACACAGTAGCTCACTCATTCATTCATAGTGGTGGAATCATCGAATGTGATGTGGTTTTTTATGTGTTTTCGTTTAAGTTGTGTAAAGTATCCAACAATCCAACAAGTTCCTCGAACATTTGAATAACTTGTGGCAATTTTGTACGTCGAGGCTTTGCTATATGTACCATGCCCTAAAGCTGTCCCCAAAGCAGGTCAGAAATGGCTACGGCGTATCTTTGAGGGCCAATGGAAGTGTTGAGCATAACTTGGACGGTAAACCACTGACGGCACGGGAATTTGGATTCAGCGAATTCCAATCGAGTCAATCTGAGAGGAGAAACACTATTTCACGATATGACCGATATTGATCAAATGTTTGGTCAAGGATAAAACTGACCAACTTTCAAGATGTTCCGATCTTTTCTGTAAGAGTGAAAACTGCCTAACAGTTCTAACAAAATGGGAGAAACTGACCCCTAAATGACCTTCGACCTCAAATCCCTGAATACCCCCTCATGGACTATTATTCATTGATAATACTGACCAAACTTCATGATCATCCGATCTATTCTGTAGCGGAAAAAAGTATTTTGACAGTTCCAACGAAATCGACGAATTCGACTTCTACGTAACCTCTTTGACCCCAACTTAATTGAGAACAGAATAATAGCTAGACATGCGCAATCACAGTGGATCACCCAGTGGTGTGGCTGAGGTGGCAGTATTGTATTATTAGATGTACAAGAACGCTCTCTCCAACCGATCAAAAAACAGTGATTGAGCATGTATTGCTTCATTGCCAGAAATTTCGCGTCGTTAAATTATTGAATTTGTGACAGAGGATCCAGGGACATTAAGATATTTCATGGCTTAAAAAAAAACACAATGTTGAGATAAAAATGAAAGATTTTAATCAATTTTTTTTCTTCTAATTAGGCTGAAGAATTGCGTTTCCATATTTTTGCGACGGCAAGCATGAAAAGCATGAGACATAAGCCTCGGCATGATCAAATATGCTCAGTAAGAAAGTACTGATATCAGGACAAGGGACTTTGCTTCAGTCGTGCACAGCACTTGGTCCCAGCCATCCCAGTCAATATGTAACACTAATAAATAAATTAAAAACACTTCAAATATACGTACGATCTGCTACAAATCCACGAGCTACCGCTGAAGGTTCTAGGCACGAGTTGTAGTGTATAGTCGGAGTTTCAATTAGATCAAACAATGCCATAATATTTGTTCGCGTGGCTGTTGTTCATTCCGTTAGTATATCTTGAAAGGCGCCACGAACACATCGAGACACGCGAGAGACAATCATTTGTCAATATGATAACGAATAATAATTTCACAGTCAAACAATTTCATTACCCCTGACCTTCGTCGTGGTTATTTGAATTGTACATTATTCTTTCCAAACTCTTCGCGATGTTGTGAAGTGTTCATTCAAATCATCTCACGGGGAATTTCCGACTGATTTAAAATCCTGGATTGCACACACACGAGACATTGAAAGTGCGCCTCTGAGTTCAAACTGATTGTACAGGGTGAACTAGATGTGGATGTTTGGTACTGGGTGGGCACGTCAACTTGTTTATTGTTATCTCTTTTTGTAGACTATGAAAGCATCCTCGTTGGTGTTTAGGGCCCCGCCTAGGGAACTACACTGTTATTTTATTGTCCTCAAATAACTGTTTGCAGTTTGTGCCCGTGACGACATATAGGTTGCCGTTATCTATTCAATTGAATGTAAGTTACATTTATCGTGAACTTACACTGTACTTCACATGAAATTGGGTAACTCATTAGAGTCACTGAACCGGGACAAGGGGGTAACTTTAAACAATATTTTATTGAACCATGTGTGTTGAGTGATTGGATTTTTTACGTATTTTGCATACAGGCTTCATCCGAGTTATCTTATACAACAAAAACAGACTGCCAAAATATCAATTTTCTATTAACTGCTGCTCGTAGAAACGACAAAAACAGATTACTTCAAATTGACCACAAAGCATTAGGGTTCACTTCTCACTAATGACACAGGCCACCTAAGTATGAGTGTTATTTTGTTAAGCCTGTATCCCGTTTTTTAACTGGGACGATTTCATCAACGACAGAACTCAACTATGCATAGTCCTTTCTTGTCATTTATTTGGGTAATACCCAATTTGTCACGAAACGAGACTTTCAAAATCATTTGCAAATCTGAAATTCACTCTAAGAAGCATGCAAGACTATTACTTTGTCCATTTATTAGCACGTTCCGTATTGTTTTTGTAATGTCACGCCTCGTGGTCTTACGAATCGTTGTCTCAAATGTGTTTTCTCGAGTTAGTACCACACACGATCACGTGTTTGATGGTCTTGATCAATTGTCCAAACCACCACCGCCCCGACCGGCCATGCATAACACTCGTATGCTCATCAATTATCAATTACTGTAACCATTCAGTAACATCGGATTATCATAGTGGTATACATTGGAGTACAATATGACGCGAACGTCCTTGTAAGCAACGTGTTCAGTGTTCCTTTATTGCCTCTACTATAAAAGCGACCGGTGCAAAGAAACCTAATCCAAGACGTTGAATTTCCACGCCTCGCACTTACGAGGAAACTCACATTGATTTACAGAGATCAGTTTACTTTGTGAATGGGTTCTTTATTAAGTTTTTTTTTTCTATAGTCGGAAAACAGAGAAGAGTCGGGTTTGTGACTGCAGGGGGCAACTAAGGATGGAAAGTATGAAATGGGGACAGTCCAATCGACTTCAACTGATGTTCGATCAAGAGAGGTAAATCTACTGACAGTGAAACAAGTATACGCTTATATTATTTATTCAACATCGAGGCTCAAGCACCATCTGCATCTCACAAGAAACAGGGTTTGTAATATGAATTTCTTTTTAAAAGTTGTGAACTTAACTGATAGCATGCCTGCGTGAAGTTGACTGCAAATGCTCGCCATGGGCTTTCATATAGTCTCTGTGTTCACATTAATCATTTATATCACTCTAAATCATATATCACTCTGTTCGTGGGTTGAATACAAAGTGATCACCAGCTTCCGATTAAAGGCCAGCCCTCCCTCGCCAGGTAACCTATGAGGCTTACATATCGTTTTAACTCGTCGTGAACCCTTGCAACCATGACAACGCGCAATTATGGGTACGCTCAATCGTTCTCTCTTCTTCGATGACAATAGCTTGTATCTATAAGTTATAATTGTGGTGGTGGAATTGCCGTATTACTGAAGGGTACTCCAGGTGGGGTACCCATGGCTGCATGGGTGCTGGGGTTGATAACAAAACAGGGTATCTGTTAGTGTGTGTGCGTTTCTGTGTGTGTATGTCTGCCAACACATCTATGGAGAGCCAAACAATGTAAAATTTACACATTTCTCTCCCCATGAGGTAACAGTTAGTAAAATTGTGTCATTTAGCAGTTAGAGTCACTGATCCCCCCGCTCTTGTGACTTCGAAGACAGGTCGTCACGTGAACACTTTGCTGTCAGTTTAACGAACAAAAACCTCGTGAAACTTGGCTTCCTGTTCGCAAAAATGTCTGCATATCGGAAGCTGTCCAATATAGACACCAAAGCATTTAGGCAGGACATTGTGGACCCCCCGGCGCTCAGGCGCATTTCGGGGTCATCGGCGGAACTTGTTGATTCCTCCATGTAACGATTATTAGCCCACTGGATGAACATGCCCCGATCACTACTACGCACGGTTATCAGAACTCAGGCCCAGTTTCAGTGGTATAACCGACGAACTTCCCCGAGCCAAGCATGCACGGAGAAAACTTTAACGGAAGTGGCAAGCGGTCGCCTGACTGTCGATTCTCAGATATTCGTAGTTACTACTACTGCCGGGAATACAACCGTCTCCTTAAGCAGACAAAGTTTCTGATACTACTGCATGCGGAAGGGAATATGCAAGGTAGTTAGCAAATTTTTTGAGCGAGCAGCGTTGCTCCTGTTTTCCAGCAACGGTGTCTGAGAATCATCTAACAAGTTCTTTCAGCACGTTTTCATCGACAAAATCGACAGGATACGCGAAGGCTTGGAAACTGAAGTCGAAATCGGTGACGAAGATGATGCAACAAGAGCTGGTCGAGTCTCGTGCGATTCAAGTGTGTCACCGAGGCAGAGGTGAGATCGCTCATTTTGAGATCACCTTTTACAACCTTAATCTCGACCCCGCGTCAACCTGGCTACTCAAGTCCTGTGTCAATCAGCTATAGTTTCTCCGATAACCGCCATCATCAACGCATCTCTCTCTCTCTCTCTCTCTCTGAAGGTAACGTCCCAGCTCAATTTAAATTAACCCACGTATGACTTCTTCTGAAGAAGCAAGGACACGACACGGACTTTAATAACTATAGAACAATATCTAACCTCCCCTTTGTCTCAAAACTGATCGAGAAGGTTGTCGATATCACTTAGAATAACACTGAGACCTCAAGAGTTTTGTTGCAGTCGGCCTATTGGAAGGCATTCATCAGAGATGCTCTACTCAAAGTTCAAAGTGACATCTTCAACATCTTCTTTGATAGAGTCTATGCCTGTGCTCTGGTAATGCTACATTTATCTGCGGCATTCGATAC